>OZ026527.1:86383489-86724847 GCA_964019695.1 Loripinus fragilis | reverse complement strand
CTGTAATTTGATTTTTTTCAAACATCAATGGCTTTTAACACCCAAATTAAGTTGGTTGTCACAACATACAGGAAAAAATGATAATAATGTCAGTGAAAACACACTGCAGGTGTGATATACCCTGAAGGAGCAGTCTGATCAGGGTTAGCAGTTTTATGAAAGACTGAAACCTATTTTTTTTCAAAGAAGTGGGCTTTTGTCCACCCTGCCAAATTAAGCAGTGGGCTTTTGTCCAGTGGGATATTGTCCAGTGGGCTTTTGTCCCAGTGGGCTTTTGTCCCAGTGGGCTTTTGTCCGTTCCCTGCTTAGTACATGTAACCAGCTCTAAAAGGCACAATTGCTGGAAATTTAGAAAAATATGTGCCAGATGTGCAGTAAGTCTCAGATCTAATAGCATGTTCAGAGCTGAAATAAGGGCATTCCATATTTAGTCTAAATACTTTACAACTACCTCTTTAACCCATAGGTTTAGATAAACAAAAAATCTGAGAGTAGCATTATAAATATTTTCTTATCCTGGCATCAGTTTTAACATTTGTTTTGGGTGCTCAAAAGAACCATCTCATTGAGATGGTTCTTTTGAGTACCCAGAACATATGTTTCGGTTGGGAAATAAGAAAAAATGATTGTTTGTTGCTAAATAGGCCTGTAACCCTTTTTATACTGATGGACTTTCACATACTGATTGATACAGTAAGGATGGGATTGTCCATTATATATTGTAAGGGGTCTCCGGTCAGAATATCAAATTATGATGTTTTTTTACTTATACTCTTGAAGGTTTTTCTTACCTTTACAAACTGTATATATCCTGATGAAATGCCACATTCAGCTGGATCTTCACTGTTTGCTAAAGCTTACTTTTTTAGTACATTGTAGTCACTTCGCAGAACTTTAGTTAAGAGTGTGTAACAGAAAATTAATTTTCTTATTTCTCAACCAAAACATATGTCGTGGGTACTCAAAAGAACCGTCTCAATGAGACGGTTCTTTTGAGCACCCAAAACATATGCTAAAAATTATGGGTAAGGATATTATTTACAATTTTACGCTAACATTTTTTGTTTATTTAAACCTGTGCATTTGTGTACAAAGGGTTAAAACTTGTAGTGACATTTGTACAAATTCATTTGACTGAGCGCAGTGGCTCAGTGGTAGAGTGCTTGTCTCAAGTTTTAGGGGCCGCTGGTTAAAGCCTCACTGGCGTCACTGCTCTGTGGTCCTTGAGCAAGACACATTTATCCTAGCTTAGTACTGGTTCAACCCAAGAAGACCTGTCCCTGTTTAACTGAAAGATTGTTGATGGGACGTAAAGAATCAGATCGAACAAATCTTTTGACTCACAAATTATTGTGGCTGAAAATCTTACTTATTAGATCCAGATCTACCAAAAATGTTTGATTGGACTGGTAGGTATGTACAAGAAGCGCAGATCCAGAAAGTTTTGCCAGAGGGGGTCCAACTCTGACAATGTTTTTTTAGATAATGAGGGTGAGAGGACCAAATATCTGTCACCAGGCGCGAAAGGGGGTCTAGGGGTTTGCGAGTTAAGCCCCCTGTATCTGTCTGGAGATGAGACTGGGTGAACGCACTCGCTTGACTAAATTTGGGGAATTAACTCAAGATAGGCAGCACCCAGAACTCACTCCAGAAAACTTAATATAATATGATTTGGATTTCTCACCCCTTTCGGTACCCTGTGACGCAGTTCTTAAGTACTAATTGAAATAACACTCTGAGACGGTTGAAATTTCTGTAATTTTAATAAATGTAAAAAATGTTCCTTAAACGCAATGGATGCAGACTGAATATATTCTAAAGTCCTAAATTGCCACAATATATATTATTCACTGTCAGTCTCTCTATCCACTGTTCTTCTCTTATAGAATTTTCACTGTTCCGGTAAATCAAAATGTTCTTAATTTGTATATACTCATTAAAACACGCAGTCACAAACAATAAAATATTTCACTTTAATTCTCCTCAACCTCAACTGCCACCAGCCATATAATTTTCCAAAAATATGTGTTCATTAGCTAATCAAATTTAAGATTCCACCAATATTAAATCTAGTCCTAAAATGCCTTGCTTTATTTATTTTTAAGTCTTAGGTCCGAAGTTCATAGTCTATAAATTTGAGCACATCACATTTCCAAAAACTGTCCTATAGGCTAAACAAAGATTTATAAGACCTAAACACAGAAAACCTCAAAGTCAAAGGTCTATGCACAGTCTACAATGTTAACATCCTATTATTCAGTTTCCGAAGAAAGATCTAGACTGATCTGCTCCTAGGTTAAGACTGATTCATGAACCCACAATCTGGGTCCCAGCAAAACCCCCTAGGTCCGAAAACAGCCAATGAAAAATACTATAACAATTAACCAACCAAACAATTCACTAATTATAACCAATGAAATTAATTTTAAAATTCACTGCAGACCTATGCCAAAACTATGCTAGAAGCCAATCTGCTTAATGGGTGAGAAATTGTTATCAACACTCATGAGGTGACAACCATTTTCCTCAATTAGCACTTTCCATTGTTCTCCAAAGTAAGCTAGAAACCAAAAGGATCACCTCTAACCCCTAATATCTAAGTTTGCCAAGAGGTGATAAAACGTCACAAGTAATAGCTGCTCCAGGGCTGATAAGAAATCAAGTTGTCAATTTCTTCAATCTAAAGTACAAACAGTTCTCAAGCCATCCAAATTATTTCCAATCTTATATCCAACTTAGCCCCAAGCCAAGCATACCTTTTTGAACACATACTTTTTCGAAAATATGAATACCTTAACCATTAAATACAAAAATGCCAAAATTAAATTTTCAAACTAATTTTACATCAAAAACCCTATTTCAGACTCTTCCATCCAGACTCCCATACTATAATACAGAAAAAACTAAAAACACATTCTCTCATCTTTCTCTCACCTTAACATCAATAATTTTATTGCAAATTTACCATGTCATTAATTAAAACAAAATGTATTTAATTAATTAAAACTAAATGTGTCCAATTTTAAGCTGGTGATATATCACTAAAAGTGAGCCATCATGGGCCCACCAGCAAAACGCCATTTAAATGGCGTTTCCCTGGCTGCCCGATGATGGCCCAACATTGAATGCTAGCATGGTAGCTTTGTGATTTTTCAGGCGAGCCGGACCAGTAATGCTAAGAAACCCTTTACTTTTGTGATTAATTTCAGGGGGTGACCCAACCCCTGTCCCCCCTCTGGATCAGCGCATGGTACAAGCAGTTAAATTATGAAACTTGTTTTGCGGTCCAATTAGCACTATTCTCTCTCTGGAAGGTAGAAAACTAGGCTTACAACAGGAAAAATTTCATTAGTCTAGCTAGTCTCTGTAGCTTAGCATGCTGGTTTGAACCCTACATATACATGTACCTTGTCACAAACCCAAAAGACAGATTTAGATTAAACAAAAATTTTGAGCATAAAATAGTAAATATTTTCTTACCCATCAGTTTTAGCATATGTTTTGGGTTCTAGAAAGAACGGTCTCATTGAGACGGTTCTTTTGAGTACCCACAACATATGTTTTGGTTGAGAAATAAGAAAATTATTTTCTAGTACGCACTCATAACTAAAGCCCTGTAGCTTGCATATATATGGACACACAAAAAGGTTTTTTTGTCTCATGGTGATGGGGTATTTTCTTTAGCAATTTATGACTATATTTTATATTGATTAGCCATTTTTAGCCCTATAAAATAACATTTAGAGATTTTTTGGGGTCTAAAATTTAATGATTTTCTGCCTAAAATATAATGAGGATAAACAAATTAGTGATTACCATTCAAACACATTCTAAAGTTTTAACGATTGATTGAAAACTGGCGTTTATAGGATTTACTGATTAACAGGTGAATTTTATAAATTAGGCAACTATTTTTTTGCAGGCAATGAAGTGGCCAGAATTTTAATGATTAGCAATTATCAAACCCCCAATCCAGGCCCTCGTGTACATTATTGATGCGGTAAATGTTCGGGAGGGCAGTGGTAGAGTGCTTGACTCAACACCAAGGGGCTGAGGGTTTGAGCCTCACTGGCCTCGCTGCGTTGTGGTCCTTGAGCTAGACACATTTATCCTAGCTTAGTACTGGTTCAACCCAGGAAGACTTGTCCCTGTTTAACTGAAGACTTAAAGAATCAAATCAAACAAACAAAACAAACAAACGGTAAATGTTCTAAAATTTTGAACACTAGTTGCCTGCTTAAAAGGCCTAGACAAACAGTGTAGACTCAGATCAGACTGCAACCACAGGAGCTTGAAGTTTGATCCTTATATCACTTCTAAACCCTTAAAACCAAAAAAAACTCATAATGTCATTACATAATAACATTTTGAGATTTTTGGTTTTAAGGGTTTAGAAGTGATATAAGGATCAAACTTAAAGCTCCTGTGCTGCAAATGAAGAAGCAGTCTGATAATCAGAGTCTTCCCCATTTGCTTTTCTATAACCAAGCATTTTGTGAAATCCAGCACAGAAAACCGACATTTTATTTGAGAAAAGAGAGAAGTGTTTGATATTTTAGAATATTTACCATACTGGTTGTTAAGTGCATGCTATTTGATCATTTCAGTTTATTTTTCCTGGCCAAGTGCAGTAGGACAATACTGGCAGCTGTTAGGACATATAACCAATGATAAACCTAGTGCTATCTTCAAAATAACAAAGTTAAAGTCAGGTTTGTATGCCATTTGTTTTAGAAAATTAGGTAAAGAAGAAATAAAGTTCAAGGTGCATTCTAACACACCTCGCATATAGAGCCAATGCTAAAAAAGTGTGATATATCA
Organism: Loripinus fragilis; assembly: GCA_964019695.1. Classification (NCBI taxonomy): domain Eukaryota; kingdom Metazoa; phylum Mollusca; class Bivalvia; order Lucinida; family Lucinidae; genus Loripinus; species Loripinus fragilis. Next base: position 86,720,026 of record OZ026527.1, on the reverse strand, counting down.
AACAATAATTCACAGTTTTGAAAACCCGAGGAAAGTATGTGTTAGCTGACGTCATTTGTTACTGGAAAATGATGTCATTCATGATGTAAGACGGTGTTACATCGTTTTTACGCTTAAAAGATGTTACAAATACATGTAAATGTATGCGACATAGTCTAAGTATAGGCGTGAGTTCTTCAGTGCAATGGCGGAGAGATGGAAGAAGCTGAAGACTTCAAATGTGTTTTCAAAAGGTGTTCAGTTTGTCGTTTATTTTGTTTTAGAATCGAAATAGATCAGCTCTTATGCGTGAATTGTTGAGTAATAATTCACTGTTTGTCGGTCAATTGTACAAAGATAAATCACTCTCACTGCGCGCTTGTGATTTGATCTGCTTTACAAGTGACCTCCAAACAGTGAATTATTATAAAACAATTCACTGCTAGAGCTGATCTATTTCGTGTAAACGTAGTTTGCATCTTGTTCGTGACTGGTCCGACTGTTTGCAACTATTAATGAGCAGACATCTCTGGTAGGCAAAGAATTAATCCTCTATATCTCACAATCTGTACCAGATAAGTTTAATTTTATATTAAGATAATATGGGTATTTGGAATATCGGGATTTTTTTTTTTTTTGCTTATTTCGAATCGAATTAATACATTGTGGGTAGTTTAAAAGCGCTGTCTCGATCTGTTCTTTTATGTACCCACAATGTATAATTAGGTAGGGAAGTTGGAAAATAGCCAAAACTGTTAATAAATGGGCTGGTACATGGGATTTAGGTCACATAACTTTAATCACATCAGTCAGTGAGCAGGCAAGGTTTATACACAAACTAACCAGGCCCCGAGGTTATAAAACTTTTTTCGTGCTGAACTCAACTGAGCACGAAATTTCAGCTGCTCATTAAAACTAAAATACCGACAGATGAAAAAGTTTCTTGCTTGAAGTCTCTCAGATGTTGTATTTATCATGCTAATAAATGTTAAAATGCCAACAATTGTTGGCATTTTAACATTTATTGGCAGGATAAATTTCGTGCTCAGCAGAGTTGAGCATGGAAAAAGTTTTTTAACCTGGCATACATAAAGTATGGATGTAGATGAAGGCTTGGACAAAAATAAGCTTTTAGCATAGACTGCTGAAACTTCGAAGTGAAAATTCTGATCCCGTTGACTTTGTTAATGGGAGCGCAGTGGCTCAGTGGTAGAGTGCTTGACTCGAGACCGAAGGGCCGCGGGTTCGAGCCTCACCGGCGTCACTGCGTTGTGGTCCTTGAGCAAGACGCATTTATCCTAGCCTAGTACTGGTTCAACCCAGGAAGACCCGTCCCGCATAACTGAAAGATTGTTGAGTGGACGTAAAGAATCAAATCAAACAAACCAAAAAAATTTGTTAATGTTAACTAATGTCTAAGTTGATATTTACTTGCGTTGCTTTAGCAAAAGCCTGTTCTAGTAGTGGGTCCACTCCGTCTTTAGCAAAAGCCTGTTCTAGAAGTGGGTCCACTCCGTCTGTCTATCCATCTCTCTGTCTGCCCATCCATTCACAACATTTTTGGGGTGCCAAGTTTATCTGTAACTCCAAAAGTTTTCATTCCTTTATATTCAAACTTTGTAAAATGATTGTTCACACGTCGAAGATATGCACCGTCCTTTTTTGTGCACCTTCATAACTTTATTTTTCATTTTGGAGGGCTGTTAATCTTAGACATTTTTCTGTCCAAAATGCTTAGATAGTGACTGGTTTGTGTAATCTGTAACTCCAGTTTTTCATTAATATTCAAACTTTGCATAATTATTGTTCACACATTGAAGATATGTACCTCCTATTTTATGCACATTTGATTATATTTGATTATATTTTTGGAAGTGTTGAAGTAAGACATTATAACATCTGCACCACCTTTGAGTGCTTACATTGTGTAATCTGTAACTCCAACAGTTTTCATTTCTTTTTATTCAAACTTTGCATACAGATTCTTGGCATATTGTAGATTAACACCAGCTATTTTATGCACATTTGATATATATTTTTCTCATGTGGAACTTTGACATGTTTTTAGCTCACGAGAGCCGAAGGCTCAGGGTGAGCTTATAGTATGGGACTCGAGCCGGCGTCCGTTCGTCTGTGCGTGCGTGCCTCCATCCGTCCACACTTTCAAACATGAATATCTTTGAGACCAGCTGGCTAATCATAAACAAATTTCATCGGGAGCATCATTGGGATGGAGGATTGACTGCATTAGGTTTTGGGCTAGATCGGATCAGAACTCTGGCTTCCATGGCAACAGATAGCTCCCAAAGGGTTATAATGGGGAAAATCTTGTGACCACTCTAGCTCCTTCATTTTTGATTGGTTCTTCTTTATTCTTGCAGATAACAAGGACAACCATAAAATCTCGGATGGGTTTGAAATTCGGCAAGATTGGACCGGGGACTTATGAGTTAGCTGCCCTTTAGCGTCTTTAAAAATCCCCATAGACTTATAATGGGATAAATGTTGTGACCACTCTAGTACCTTCATTTTTGGATGGATCTTCTTCATTCTTGCAGATAATAAGACCAGCCATAAAAGCTCGAATGAGTTTGAATTTCCGCAAGATTCTATCACTGACTTCGGAGTTAGCTGCCCTTGAGTGTCAAAAAAATAAATGAATAATGTTGTGACCACTCTAGCTCCTTCATTTTTGATTGGATCTTCTTCATTCGTGCAAGCAACAAGGAAACCAATAATATCTCGGATGGGATCGAAATTCAGCAGGATTCGACCAGGGACTTATGAGTTACCTGCCCTTGAGCGTTTGAAAAATCTCCATAGACTTATAATGGGAGAAATGTTGTGACCACTCTAGTGCTTTCAATTTTGAATGGATATTCTTCATTCTTGCATACAATTAGGACAACTATTAAAGCTTGGATGAGTTTTAATTTCGTCAAGATCCCATCACCTATTTGGAGTTAGCTCCCCTTGAGCATCTTAAGAATTAATAAATAATGATGTGACCACTCTAGCTCCTTAATTTTTGATTGGATTTCTTTCATTTTTGCAGGCAACAAGTAAACCCATAATATCTAGGATGGGATCAAAATTCAGCAGGATCCGACCAGGGACTTATGAGTTACCTGCCCTTGAGCGTTTGGAAAAATCCCCATAGACTTAAATTGGGAGAAATGTTGTGACCACTCTAGTGGTTTCAATTTTTAATGGATCTTCTTCATTCTTGCATACAATTAGGACAACTATTAAAGCTTGGATGAGTTTGAATTTCGTCAAGATTCCATCACCTATTTTGGAGTTAGCTCCCCTTGAGCATCTTAAAAATTAATAAATAATGTTGTGACCACTCTAGCTCCTTCATTTTTGATTGGGTTTCTTTCATTTTTGCAGGCAACAAGTAAACACATAATATCTCAGATGGGTTTGAAATTCAGCAGGATCCGACCAGGGACTTTTGAGTTACCTTCCCTTGAGCATTTGGAAAAATCCCTATAGACTTATAATGGGAGAAATGTTGTGACCACTCTAGTGCTTTCAATTTTGAAAGGATCTTCTTTATTCTTGCATACAATAAGGACAACTATTAAAGCTTGGATGAGTAAGAATTTCGTCAAGATCCCATCACCTATTTTAGAGTTAGCTCCCCTTGAGCATCAAAAGAATTGATGGATAATGTTGTGAACGCTCTAGCGTCTACATTTTTGATTGGATCTTCTTCATTCTTTCATCTAACAAGGACAAACATAAAAGCTTGGATGAGTTTGAAATTCTGCAGGATCCGACCAAGGACTTATGTGTTATCTGCCCTTGAGCATCTGGAAAAATCCCCATAGACTTATAATGAGAGAAATGTTGTGACCACTCTATTTTTAATGGATTTTTAATGGATCTACTTTATTCTTGCAAATAAGAAGGACAACTATAAAAGCTTGAATGAGTTTGAATTTCGTCAAGATCCCATCCTCTTTTATGGAGTTAGCTCTCCTTGATCATCTTAAAAATTGATGGATAATGTTGTGACCACTCTAGCTCCATATTTTTGATTGGATCTTCTTCATTCTTTCAGGTAACAAGGACAACCATAAAACTTGGATGAGTTTGAACTTTAAGTAGAAATAACCTCAGACTGTTGAGTTAACTGCCCTTGAGTGTTATAAAAAATCTGCATGGACTTACAATGGAAGATCTTTTGTGACCACTCTAGCGCCCTCATTTTGAATGGATCTTCCTCAGTCATGCAGGTAACAATGACCCCCATAAAAGCTTAATGAGTTAGATTATCCGCCACCCCCAACCACCAATTACAGAGTTAGATGCACTTGAGCGTCTAAAATATAGCTGTATAATGTTGTGACCACTCTAGTGCCTTCATCTTTCATTAGATTTTTTTCGTCCTTGTAGGTTATCAGGACGTACATTAAAGATTGGATTGGTCAGAACCCGTCACTGACTACAGAGTGAGCTGCCCTTGAGCATCTGAAAAATACACTTTCACCATTTTTATTCAGATCTTTTTAAAACTTGCAGATGACTAGAACTAGCATAATATCTTATGTTTTTGAATTAATTCCTGGTCACTGTTTCAAGTTCAGAGTTACCTGCCTTTGAGCATTGTAAATTATGGTGTCTCCAAACATTATGCTGGTTCCATGGTGAGCGATTGTTGCCCATTGGGCTACTTGTCTTAAAAATATAAAACTACGGTTTTGGTAATGTTATATACTATTTTAGAGAAAAAAAAGCCAATATGGGGAAGCTTTGAATATATGAATAAAATTGGCCAATATTTGTGTTGGTGCTGAATAATTTATAGTTTAATATACTAGCTTGGTAAATTTTTGTTAAAAATTTAAGACTTGGAAAGGCTCAATATTTGGCCCTAAATTAGGTGTAGGAAAATCTGTGATTCTGTATATTAAAGCATATAAGCCTAGCGCCCGTTTCATAGGACATATGCAAGCAGCCCAAACCCAGATCAGACACCACAGAATGCAGCCTCTGATCAGGGTCTCCACTGTTTGCTTACAGACTGTTCTATTAATATTTAAACTAAAATACCACACAGTTACCCTTAAAACAAAAATGGACTGGCCCAATTGATTAAAGTGGGAATTTCTATTCAGCTAAAATGGGTTAAACATCATTATACATGTACATAACCAATTTATGCCTAGAGATCTATCAACATGAAATTTAATAATGATTCAGGAAAAATAAAATGGAAAAGCAAATGTAAAACCTGATCAGACTGGAATGGGCTGATCTGGATTTACACAGTTTGCTCCGGCCTGTCTGTCAGTGTATTTAGAGGAAATATGGTAATGCAGGATTTGCACCGACTTGAAAAGTCCTTGAATATACAGGACTGTTTTGAAAAGTCCTTGAAAATTTAACCTGCCTTGAAAAGTACTTGAAAAACACTCAAAGGCCTTGAAAAGTCCTTGAATTTTACCATTTACAGGATGATTCAACACTGTCTTTGGAGATCTAAATAACTTTAAAATTATGGTGCCTTTATTAAACTTGCCGTGAAAAGTACTTGAAAATTAAACTTGCCTGAAAAAGTAGTTGAATTTTACCATTTACAGGAGGATTCAACACTGTCTTTGGAGATCTAAATCACTTTAAAATTATGGTGCCTTTATTTGGTGCAGCATTTGCTGCACCAAATAAAGGCACCACAATTTTATACTAATTTTCTAAAATTTATATCCTTAGTAATGCAGTCTAGCATTACAAAAATAGAATTTTAACATGTAATTCAGTATTTTTCATAAATTTTCAGTCCTTGAAAACAGTAGAAAAGTCTTAAGAAGTCCTTGAAAAGTCCTTGAATTTTAAACAATCTTACCTGTATGAACCTTGTTAATGCTTTTCTTTTATTACAGATGCATCAGATGGAGGGGATCCCAGTCATCCATTCGGCTCAATGACGTTTCAGTCACACCTCGCGCAGATCGGCATATCAGTTGAACCACTCACACAGCTTGCTCAACAAACACCAGATACTTTTGCCTCCACCACCACTGTTGAGCCTTTCTTGGAGTTCTCTAGGAAAATGTTGGAAAGTTTCTTTAACTATGCAGCATTATTTGCTATCACTCAGGCACAGATGACTCCTAATCCCAGTGAAACTTATGTGCCGTTAAGTACATTACAGACCTGGTTTACGAACTTTCAGCCGCGCCTGGAGCAAAACCTTTACTTTTGGAGATCTTGAGAATGTATAATATTGTAGCTTTTAAGGCAATATACACTGAACAAAATTTCTAATTGGTCACTTTTTAAACTCATTATTTTTGATCAAGCTCTAATAACATTGATATGAATTTTTGCCTATAAATGTGCAGTTTAATGGTTTTAAAAATTTTAGCATATTGTTTTTCAGAAAAGTTGTCTATCAATCCACGATTTTTTGGTTAAATTGCAAAAATATGCGTTTTTGAAGAAGAAAGGTTTTGATTGAAGTTTTATATCAAATTTAAGTTCAGTTGGTAATAAACTCGTCTAGATGACTTCAAAAAACACCAAACACTTGAAATTTTGACTAAAGTAGATTTTTTACGCATTTTGTTAAATATCACATTTTTTTGAGATTTTTGAAATTCATCAGTAGCTTGTGCAAAAATTGTTGCATGCTTTTTATTTTATCTGAACAAGATAGCCCAAACAGAATAGAACTTGATTTCGTCCATTTTGTGATGACAAACATTTCATTGCTGCTGCACACTTCTGGTTTGAATGTAAAACTTAAAAAGTCAATTTGACGGTACTTTGCATTATTTTTTCAATTTCTAAACTAGACTAGGGACATCTAGTAGTAATACAAAATCGCTGAAAATTTCAATACCGCATCACAGATAGTAAGGCGTACAGAACAGTGCAAATTTCCTATGTAACTGCATGCTAAAAGCTGAATTTCAATGATTTAGCTGCTGGTAGTGTTTGTCATCATGCTATAACATAACAGAAAATAGAAGTCTGATTGAATGCGATTCATATGAAGTGTGCTCGTCTTCAATCACAACAGTCAGAAATATCTTCATACAAACAATAAAAGCACCGCAAGCACTGCATAATACCCCGCCACTGCTGGGGGCACCAAAAGTTATTTTGTGAGATATATAATGCCTAAATAGCAACAGAACTGAGATAGACAGTGATATGACGTCCTTAGTCACAATATGTAACCTTTGATGGTCAACATATCTGTGAAGTTTAATTCAGATACTCCATATAGTAAATGAACTACAGGTCAAAAATCATTTTTCAGATCAATCAAGGGCGGATAACTCATGAACTGGAAAGGTAAGGGTGACGGTCCTTACTAAAAATATGTAACCTTTGATGTTCAACATATCTGTGAAGTTTCATTCAGATATTCCATATAGTAAATGAACTACAGGTCAAAAACCATTTTTCAGATCAATCAAGGGTAGATAACTCATGAACTGGAAAGGTAAGAGTGAAGATCCTTAGTCACAATATGTAACCTTTGATGATCAACATATCTGTGAAGTTTCATTCAGATATTCCATATAGTAAATGAACTACAGGTCAAAAACCATTTTTCAGATCAATCAAGGGCAGATAACTTATGAACTGGAAAGGTAAGAGTGATGGTTCTTTGTCACAGTATGTACCCTTTGATGTGAAACATATCTGTAAAGTTTCATTTAAATATTCCACATAGTAAAGGAACTACGGGTAAAAAACATTTTTTAATTCAATCAAGGGCGGATAACTCACAAACGGGAAAGGTAAGAGTGACGGTTCTTAGTCACAATATGTTACCTTTGATGTGAAACATATCTGTGAAGTTATGTTCAGATATTCCACATAGTAAAGGAACAATAGGTCAAAAACCTTTTTTCAGACCTATCAAGGGCAGATAACTCACAAACTGGAAAGGTCAGAGTGACGGTCCTTAGTCACAATATGTAACCTTTGATGTGCAACATATCTGTGAAGTTTCATTCAGATATCATGAACAGTAAAGGAATAACAGGCCAGAAACCATTTTTCCAATACGAAAAAGGGCAGTAACTCCGTTAAAAATGGACGGATTTTGCCCATTAACAATCCCATACCACTCATCGCCGATAACAATATGTATGCAAAATTTGAAAAAATTCCGTGAATAAATACTCAAGTTATCGATCAGAAATGGTGAGAACGGACGGACGGACAGACACCGAAGGGTATAACATAATACCTCGCCACACTTTAGTGGCGGGGTATAAAAATACACATGGATGGCATATCTGTGGAATATTTCATATTGTAGGAAAAAATGAGACTTTTTGAAACGAGGGTACCTTTAGCATCGTCTGTGCAAGACATACCAGTCATTTTTAATTGAAATGGCATCCAGAGTTTCGGCAAGGCATTGGTTGATTTATATAAGCATGGGTTTTGTATAACCGAATTAACATAAAAATGTAAGGTGGCCAATTAGAAATTTTGCTCAGTGTATCTGTTAACCTTTGTATTCTTATGGATACTTCCTTCTGGTTTGATACAGTAAACTTGGGATAGTCTATTGTACATATCCAGGGGTGTCATGTTATAATGTTTAAAAAAAATATTGTATTCTTTTGTCTGAAGATCTTTTTTTACCTTTGCAAACAGTGTGCTGCATTTTTCATCTGGGTCTTCACTGTTTGCAAAAGTGCTCATTTAGGGGTTTCCGGAGAACAAAGGGTTAAAAATGTGCATTGTTCATATCACACATAATTATAATCAAATATAGAGATAACATAATTGTTTAATGCATTAACACTTGGCATTTCCCGAGGCAGCTGTTTGAACACTAGACAGAGTACTCAAACATCTCCCGAGGGACACCACAAGTGGTAATGCAATAAAAAACATGTGATCATTACTCTTTCATTTTTACTGGAGTCCAACCATAATTGCGGAAAATGCTGCTAAAACATTAAAATATACACTGGATTTCTTAAACTAAATGGGAGCCAGCTGTAAACTTTTGAATGTCATAATGTCACCACAACTACACACAAGGTTTTCTGAAACAAAAACCACACTGCAAAACAGTTGCAGAACCAGAGGGGGTTCAGGGGTTTTACTCGAACCCCCCCCCCCCCCCTCTCTGCCCGCCGTCTTTAAATATCCTATGACAATGAAAGAATTTTGTAATAAAGACCAAATTATTTCATTTTCATGGGATATTTTAGAAAAATGAGATAAAATCAGCGAAGCTAATACCCACACCTTTATACATATGAACCCCTTTTCCAGATATCCTAGATCCGCCCCTGCAAAATGATCTGTCTGGGAGGTAACACTTTCAGTACAACATCACCCAAAGAACTCAGGTGCTCATTTAAAGTAATTAGTATTGTTAAGTTAAAAATCATGTTCAAACAGCATGTGAGTTTACTGATTAATCATATGAACATGGGTTTTCATTCATTTGACAATGGCTTTAGACAGCTATGCACCTTGATAACAGTATCTTAATGAAAAATTTTAGCCATTGGGTATGTTACCCACTCCTTTTTCATTGATTTGGGTATTTCAAATTTTAATTGGGTATTCAAAATTTCTAAGAAATGCTAATTTGGCAATTTCTTTAATGTTTCAACTTTTCATGATTTTACAGCATTCAATTCCTAATGGAAGCTACTTTAAGTTTCGATTTCAAAGATGTCTGATCTCGTTGAAAATTGAGGATGGTCGAACAAAGACTGACTTCAATAACTGTTATTTTCTTGCTGTGCTGTGCAAAATTAGGCTTTTTTTGCCCTTGCTTCGACTTGGCAGCCATTTTGGGGTAATGCAATTTTTTTCAATCTTGGTTCTCTTCTCTCATTCAATAATTGTAATGACGAAAACCAGTCAGTTGACTGGTTTAGCCACTCCGAACTTAAACTGAACTGTGATTGGTGCACCCCCCTCCCAATAGTGTCAAATGTCCTTCATTGCTCTAATACCAGGAAATGAGTTTGCAGACGGCAAAGTGATAAAAACGGGTATGCACAGCTATTTATTTGCATTGCGTATTCAGAATTTCTCCAGCATTTTGTTACACTATTCGGTTCTAATTGCTTTATTTGACAATAAATATTGGAAAATATGCAATACACTTAGTAATTAAGGTACTGTGATAATTATGCAAGAATAAATATTTAACATTATTAATATAATCATGTCCTAGAATATTGATGGGTCAAGAATAATTAGAGTACTGTGTAGAAATGGCTTTTAATGTATTTTTTTTTTGAAAAATAAAATGCTTTATTTTTAGATTCACAAAATGCTTGTTTGTTAGAAAAGCAAAATGTGTAGACCAAGATTAGACCTTTGTCTGTAGATGTCCCAACTGGGTATGCAATGTTTGCTTAGGCCATTTTTATCTTCATCTTAAATCTTTGATAAGTGCTCTGATCTTAGAAACTTGATCAACTTAATTATACATGTATGAGCCGCGACTTGAGATATCTAACAAAATTACAATGTGGTATGTGTGACCAGCAAAGCGTCAGATCAGCCTGCGCATACACACAGTCTGATCAGAACCTTTGCTAGTCGCTTGAATATTCTATGACTGTTTAGCTACTGGCTGAATATCATTTCGAGTTTCTAAGCTTAAAAAGGAGGCTGCACAGGTAAAAGAGTGAGTCTACACTTGTAAATGCCACATTGCTGGAAATCACATGTTGCAGCTCATATGAGCAAGAAGGTCTAAAAATGAAACTATCCACCAGCTGCAATTGATCTCACGTGTTTTACTTCATCTTGATAGTGTTCATTATTTGGGCCTGGTCATGACAAAACCTGTCTTCGGGGTTTCTGAAAAAGCAAGACTCAAACCAGTCTCCTCAGCTACAAAGACTAGCTAAAAATTGAAATTTCGCTTGTAGCAAGCATTGATATTGTACTATACAAAACGCGAATAACAAAGGCGCTGATCAGACTGCGCTGATGGGCAGGCTGGTCTGCGCCTGTGTTGTTCGCTAACCCCGGAAGACAGGTTTTCTCGCGTTGCGGCCCATTTCTGAATATATATCATATATCTTGTATTAACATAGGGCCAGTTAATCAAAAAAAGTTAGCGTAAAATTGCGATTATTTTCTTATCCATCAGTTTAAACATGTGTTTTGGGTGTTCATTGATATGGTTCTTTTGAGTACCCACAACATATGTTTTGGTTGAGAAATAAGAAAAATAATTTTCAGTTTCGCACTCTTTTCTGGGGGCCTGATTAATAAAGGATCTTACATGAGTGCTCATGTTTTATTGAATTTATTAAACAAGTTGAGGAAAAGAGATAAAATGCGAGGCTTGTTGAGCTTTTTATCTCTTTTTTCAACAAGTTTTTATGATTTTATAATACAAGAGCACGTATGTTAGATTCTATTGACATTAAGATTACTTTGAAAATCACATTTCTGCTGTAAAAATGTTATAATTTTGTCATTATGTACGCAACGTTGTTAAGGACGTCATTACGTCTCCCAAAAATCTGTAAACCACTAGTGATTTATCAATTTTATTGCATGGCATCATTTCACTCCCAGATGCGACGTCATATGATAAATTATATTTTTAAATGAAATCTTCACCTAGTGCCATATGACAACAGTACAAATATGAAATAAAGTTTGCAAAACTCATTATTTCGATGGTTTTACCCTTATCGTGCCAATGTTTTGCCCTGAAAATATAGTCAACTTATTATGTCTGCTCCATATATTTAAATGCACTCTTTTTCAAGCAAACACTACAAACCCTGATCAGACTGCTCCTTCAGGAGCAGTCTAATCTGAGTTCATAGTGTTTGCAAAAGGCTACCAAAGTGTATAAGTAGATGGAAAGGCAGACAACATTTGTTGTGAATTGTGGAAAAAGGGTTATTACATTTTTTTTAAAGTAAGAAAGACAGCAAAGATCAGAAAACGATACAATCAAGTACCACATCTGACCAAGGATACCACATGGGAAAGTAACAAAAAGACTTTTTCTTTCTTCGTTTTTTTATTGAAACATCAGTGGAAGGTATATAATATTATAAAGTTTTAATACATAGAGGATCTTACATTCTTAGAAGTATTCTCAATTTTCTGCTGGGTTCCAAATATACAAAGAGCAAATCACATGACAAATGGTTACTAGACTAGACAATTTTGAACATTTTAACCCTTAAAGCGCCACCTATATTTTGAAGCAGACGACAATTTCAAATTTTGCCCCTTTTTCAAAAATAACAAATAAGGCATGATATTTCATGAGAATCGTGTTCTTGCAGACGATTCTCATGAAATATCCTACCTTATTTTTTTCGAAAATTAAGAAAGATGTCACAAAATTTGTCTTCTGCTGCAGTTGTGATTGGCACTTTAAGGGTTAATTTCACTGAAGAGAAATGGTAATTTTGGTGGAAATAGCGGATCTCATATTACATTTTTTCAAATACTATTTTTCAGCTTACCCAGCAGACATGTACTCCATATCGGCACCAACTCTAAATTAATTTAACCCATTTAAGCCAAATAGAATTTCCAATCCTTATCAAGCGGACGATTCCATTTTGAATTAAAGGTTTGTTGGGTAGTAATTTTCAATTTCATTCAAATTTTAAAAGTACAGTCTGTAAGCAAACAGTGTAGAACCTGATCCGATGCCACTGAAAGTGGCATCTGATCTGGTTCTGTACTGTTTGCTTATGTCCCACAAAAAGGAGGCAAGGCTTATATGGGTAAGCATCCTCTTATCAACAAATGAGCCGCGACATGAGATTTCCAACAATGTGGTATCTGCGACCAGCAAAGCCTCAGATCAGCCTGCGCATAAGCGCAGTCTGATCAGAGCCTTTGCTTGTCGCTTGAACATTCTATGAGTATTTAGCTACTGACTGAGCATCATTTGAAGTTTCTTAGCTTAAAAGGTGGCTGCAAAGGCTCGTCTGAGTCTACACTTGTCAAAATGCCACATTGTTGGGAATCATGTGTCGCTGCTCAAATTTAATGCCATTCTGTATGAGGCAATATATTCACATCGTGAATCTTACCCATATAAGCCTAGCATCCTTTTTTATGGGATAAAGGCAAACAGTACATACCCAGACCTGATGCCCCGTCTGATCAGGGTCTCCACTTTTTGGTAACAGAATGTACTTTTAAAGTTTGAAAGAAATTGAAACTAACTACCCAACATGTCTTGATTTGAAATAGAGACTCCAATTGATAAGGGTGATATATTTCTTTAGGCATAAATGGGTTAAGAAACCATAGAACTTAACATATATGGGCAGTGACACATGATTTCCAACAATGTGGTATTTTGACAAGTGTAGACCCAGACGATCCTTTTAAGCTTAGAAACTCTGAACCATGTGCAGTCAGTTGCTTAACACTCGTAGAATATTCAAGCTACTAGCAAAGGCTCTGATCAGACTGCGCAAATGTGCAGCCTGGTCTGAGCCTTTGCTGGTCCCACATACCACATTGTTGGAAATCTTATTTCGTGGCTCATATACTGTAGGTACTCAAAAAACACATCTCTCTGAGATGGTTCTTAAGTAATGAGTATCAAAAACATACTTTGCTTTAAAAGATGCAATAAAAATTCAATAATGACGTAGATGTTCAAAGTTTTTGAACTCTAGTTGCATGCCAAAATGGCCAGGACAAACAGTGCAGACCAAGATCAGACTGCTAAAATAAGTATTTTGTGAATTTCCAACTTGGATAACCAACACTTTATTTAAGAATAGAAAGAGAAGATATAGACATTTTAGAACATTAACTGCAAATAACATGCTTTAAATGTTTTGGCTCAACAGCACCTTCAACAATATATCAGTCATGTCAAGCTCTCTCCCAAAGGGAGGGAAGAGGAAGAAAGAAATGAAAATGACAGTCAGTTTTCTCCCTTACATAAATTGCAACTACAGTAAAACCTTTGTAAAGCGGCTACTCTCAAAACGACCGAAAATTGGTTTTCAAGACCAATTATCGCTTAATGCAGTTCAAAGGGGAGCATTCTACATTTGACATTCATTAAGCTACCTAGAGTAATTAAGATCTTTGTTTTGTCTATTTTACACAAGTTTTACTGTAGGTCCAATATTTAGCTGTCCTCTGTTTTTATCACTGAATTTTGAATGATTTTTTAAGGTTGAGAGGTGAACTTAATTTTCCATCTACCCGTTTTCAAATTGGGCTATTCAGGCACAAATGGTAAAGATCCATCTGTGTCAACAAGTAGCTTTTTACTATAGTATTTGTATTCCTTAAAAGGCCACCTTAAATTGTAGCAATCAGCATTTAAAATGTTGTCTTTTTTTAGAAAATATCGGATGAGAATTTAAGCTGTGGTCCTATCTTCTGAGACGTTTTCATCCAGAACCACTGCCGGTTGAGCCTTCGGGTTCTTCGGGACACAAAACCATAAACCCACCTGGCTCAGTATTGGTTACTGCCATGGAACAGCCACAAAAAGTTAAGAAACCAAATAAGGCCTGATATTTCATGTGAATCGTCTGCCAGCAGACAATTCACATGAAATATCAAGCCTTATTTTCCTCATATATGATGGTAGATGTCATGTAATTAATCGTCTGAACCAGTTGAAATTGTTTTTTTAAGCTTTAATTTTGAGAGAAATGAAGTTAAATAGTCAATTCAAAACAACCAATTCTGACATAAACTTGTGAATTCTTTCCTACTAAAATTATCAGAACTCAGCAATTTTTAACAGCTATAGACATCGTTTTTAATACAAATAATGCTATGTTATACCGGTATTCAAGGATTTTTCAAGCACATGTAAATAACTTTTCTTCAGTTATCAAGTATAAAAAACTTAAAAAATATAGTTGAGAAATAAAATTTGACAATGATTATCTGAAAAAATGCTGATAAGTCACTATAGAAATTGTTTTGCTTTTATTTGGTGCAGCATACATCTGTACCCTGTACCAAATATGGGCAAACTAATTTCAAACTGATTTTAGTTTCCAATAAAAAGTGTTAAGTCTCACAGCAAATAGTAAAATGCAAGTATGTTTCAAGGCCAAAAAGCGGGTTTCCATAATTTTCAAGGCAAATTTAGTGACTTTTCAAAAAAGCCCTTCACATTCAAGTACTTTTCAAGCCTTTACCAACCCTTGACATGGACACTTAGGGCCAACCCTTCCTGTCAACATTAAAAAAATTCTTTAAATCTGCAAACATTAGAAAACATTTTCTAAATAAATTAAGGCAAAACCAACAGTTAATAATAAATACATTTAATACATTGTCTTTTATATTCAGCTTCTTCAGGATGTAGTTCCGTAAACAATGAAAATAAATCACTGTGTACACCAACAACATTATGTAGGCTTCGTCGCGACAAAACCTGTCTTCGGGTTTCCGACAAAGCAAGTTTCAAATCAGTCTCCTCAGCTACAGAGACTAGCTAGAAAGTTGAAATTTCACCTGTAGCAAGTTTACATATGAAACTTTCCAAAAAGCGAATAACAAAGGCGCTGATCAGACCGCGCGGATGGGCGGGCTGGTCTGCGCCTGTGTTGTTCGCAAACCCCCGAAGACAGGGTTTCTCGCGACGAGGCCCATGTACGAGGGTCATCCAATAAAGAATGAGACTTTCTTCATAGTATGAAAACCTGTGTGTGCATTTAGTTAAAATTCACCATAAAATTAGAATGACATCTTAGCAATTCAGGAATATAAACAATATGTTTGTGATTGATCAGTTGCCATAGTAACAGGATATTTTGTGGGAGGACTTGAAGACGCATGGCCACGTTTACATTATTTTTTGAGTCTTTTATTTTCACTCATTGATAGAACATAACCTCTTGATATATTTTCTTCTACTAAACAATCTTAGTGTTACTTAAAATGCTATAAAAGATAAACCAAATATGCAAATCCTTTATTTTGGTTGCCTAGCAACCAATTTACTTGATTTTTATAAACACACTACTTTGTGTTGCTATGGTAACTTTGCAGGTAAAGGATATCCCACAAAATGTTTCATTATCTGCAGCATATTGTTATTAAGTATACATGAACAGAACTATGTTCACTTTAATTGCCTTCGACTATTTGATATTAACTTTTAAGTCAAGAGGTCAGGGAAAATACCAGATATTTCTTGAAAACTTGATTTTTTAAGCTTTGTTTCCATGGTAACGGCTCAAGAATCTGAATCATTACTTTCTCCTATTGGCTATAGGCAGATTGCATGAGCATATATAAATACTAGTAGAAAAATAAACTATACATCTTAATCTGTTGCTGTGGTAACCACCTATAGTGAGCCGTCCACACATGTTTGCCCAGTCCTTCTAATGTTGCCTAGCAACATAAGTTGGAATTATGCAAAATGTCGATAAATGTACATGTGAACAGCCAAAAAGACGAGCTAGCTTTGAAATAAATTTCATAAGCCTAGCATGTAAATTCACTGCGCTATAGAAAAAGTCTCATTCTTTATTGGATGACCCTCGTAATATAGGGTGCCACATTCACAATGTTGAATGAAGTGGGATTTTTTATGATTTAAAGATTTTCCTCAGATTGGCATGATCAACAGCTCTTTATTTTCATAGTTGAAAACACGCTAATTTCTACAGCTCTATTAAGTCCTATAATCAAGACAGAGATCTCAAATGGCGTGAACCTAGTTTTTGCTTGTTACACCTTGATAACTAATGGGAGATTTACGTTTGAGCGGATCCATAATACAAAAGAGCAGATTTATTTTTACGAAAGAGCGGAGAACCATAAGGCAAAAGAGCAGATGTTTAAATCATTCAAATGAGTGAATTTTCGAGGTATACCTCCAGTTGCAGGGCGGATTAAGGTTTCCTGGAAATGGGGTCCATATGTATAAAGGTGTGGGGTTCGCTTTGCTTATTTTGTCTCATTTACCTTAAATATCCCATGAAAATGAAATAATTTGGTCTCACAAAGACCAAATTATTTCATTTTCACAGGATATTTAATAGCGGGGAACCCCCTGAAACTTATTACAGGTAATTACCTGGAAAATTTGCTCATTTGAATGATTTTTCGATCCGCTCTTTTGACTGTATGGTTCTCCGATCATTTCATACTCTGTCACAGTATGGTTTCCGCTCAAACGTAATTCGCCCTAACTAATATGCATTTATCAAAGGAGTTAACCGACTGTTATGTGTTTATCAAAGGAATTAATTGGCTGCTATCTTCCAATGCAAACAAAAGCCTAAATCTATAAACCATTCCTGTTATGATCTTGTGTAGCACCACACCACGCATGCATTCCAGTAAAAGTCAATGCATTCAAGTGTGACTAATGTGTTCCAGTTATGATCTTGTGTACCACCACACCATGCATGCATTCCCCGTTCGGTCATTGTATTAGAGTTTGACTAGTTAGTGTCTTGGTGAAAGCCGGCCAGACCTGATGAAAATAAATATGAAATAAAATAAAGAATAAAATGAAGCAAAAGCGGAAGATAATACTGCATTTTCATGAGAAAGCCTGTCTTCAGATTTTGCAACCAGGTAAGGTTCAAATCCAGAGGGTTTCAGGGAGTTCACTTGAACCCCTTCCCCGCCCCCAGTTTTAAATATCCTATGAAAATGAAATAATTTGGTCTCGATGAGACCTAATTCTTTCTTTTTCATGGCATATTATAGAAGAATTTGGTAAGATCAGCAAAGCAAACCCCTGACACCTTTAAACATATGAACCCCCCTTCCAGACATCCTGGATCCGCCACTGAAATCAGCCCACTCAGTTGATGAGCCTAGCTGGAATCTTAACTATTCCCTATACACTGGTAAATGTATACGTCGATTTGGTGGTATTTACCCGTATTGCCGGTACTTCATAGACGGGAAGTGGTAGATATTGGAGTTAATACTATATAGAAAAACATGCCATATGCCTAAAGGACAATAGACTTAAATCATTTTTAAGTATTCAGTATGTGCATGGCGATTTATGTCAGCATTTAGGAATAGATTCGAGTACCGATCTGGATGATCGGTACTCGAATCTATTCCTAAATGCTGACATAAATCGCCATGTGCATGCCAAATACTTAAAAATGGTCTAATTCTATAGTCCTTTAGGTATATGGCATATTTTTCTATATAGTATTAACACCAATATCTATCACTTCCCGTCTATGAAGTACCGGCAATACGCTTAAATACCACCAAATCAACATATACATTTACCAGTGTGCCCTAGCTAACTGTGACTTGTGTTCCAGAACATCAATCCTGAACTGGACCCAAACCATTTGACACTCTGTTAGTGTCACTGAAATAATGTTTTGAAAACTTTAATTTTTAAAGTCAGCAGACAACAACAAAAGCAGGAAGAAATACCTGGCATGCACTTTGATTGTCGCTTACAACTAAAATAGGTTTTCCCTCACCATGGCTCATGCGGTTATTTTTTCATGCTGGTAAATTTTTCATATTTTTGTTGTCTACTGATTTTTTTTTCAAAATGAGCCTTTTCAAAAAAATCTTTCAGGAACCCTAGATCTATCAGAGTGTCAAATAGTTTGGTTCCAGATCAGGACTGATATTTATCTGGGTCCAAACTTTTTGCAAAAGTAATTAAACAGCAGACAACAAAAGTTGGCGCTAGGAAGAAAAGACTTCAGAGTAAAAAAGATTTAACTGAACAAGTGTAGTTTTTATGCTATCAACAAAGGGAACAACATTGATGATCAGACAACACAGGTGTGCAGACTGGTTCGCATCATTGAAAGTTGCTTACGACAAAAACACATTTTCTCACACCATGGCTCAAACTCTTCACATGCTTTTTTTGATAATTCTTTGTCCTCTGCTGATTTTTTTCAATCATTTTTTTTTCACAAAATTCTTTCAGGAATACCATTAGAGTGTAAACAGATTAGATCCAGATCAGGCTCAAAGTTTTGTCGGGTCCGATCTTGGTCCAAACTGTTTGCAAAGGTTATCAGCAGACGTGACTACAGGTAAAGAGTTAAGCACAGAAAAGCAAACACAACTATACTATACTTAATAAAAACTCTGTGCACATAACTATTTCAATAGTGTATACCTTCTTTTGAAAACAGTGAAAATCCAGATCAGCTGCATTCTGGTGAAGCTAGCTGATCAGGATCCACAATTGTCTTCATCCACAGCATAAAGTAAGTAAGGGTGCAAAGATTGGGAATTGATACAATCAAGTCCTACACCTTATTAAACCCTTATTAATAATGATATTGTGCAATTGAAACAGGGAAATCAGAAGTTCTTATTATGACGAAAACATACATACTCGGTGAGTGCTTGTATGAGCATGTGCACCAATTAGTTAAATACGACTCATGCGCGGATCCAGATGGGGGGCACAAGGGGTCTTGAGCCCCCCATCCTAGAAAATCACAAGTGACTATAGGTTTCCTTAGAAATTCTAGTAAGGACCCCCTCCAGAAGCAATTGGACCCATAAGGTCCAATAGCTTCTCAAAGTAGGTCCGTACGACCCTCTGTGAAATACTTTGCTGACTAAAAAAGGACCACCTGAAGGAGTTTTCTGGAGCCGTGCATGCCACTTATATAATTCCAAACTCCGTAACAATATCATGCCAAAGCAAATGATAGATAATTAGCATGAAAACATACTACGTTTCAAATAATTCCTTATATGAACCTTAAGCTGCATTGTCTGTAACTTTTGATACTCTAATTTTGGAAATAAAGTTTCTAATTTTCAAGAATACAGTAAAAATACTCAAATTCAGGTAAACATTTTACCATTTTCATAAATTTTAACAAACTATATCTATCAAAACAACAGTATTTATGTTAAAAATCAACTGTCTAGAATTATTGGAGGGACACAAATAATTCATAACAAGAGAAAAATTACCTGTTTTTAAATTATTAGATAATTCACTGTTCCATGCAGCTTTCAGTCATACTGAACATATTTATAGTAAAAAACTTAATTCTATTTTCACAAATGATTTAAAAAGAAAATATTTTTTTTCGAAAAATGTTCAAAGTTACAGATCTAGTCTCTCCTGCCAATATTTTTGTCCCGAAATTGTCATCTACTTAATAAGTGTGCTGCAAATATTATGGACTCCACAATATATTACCAAGGATGCAAACACTATGAACCATGATCAGCCTGCTCCAAGGGAGCAGTTGGATCAGTCTGATCTGGGTCTATATTATGGTTTGCAATATTAGCTACCAAGGGGCATAAGTAGATTTTCAATGATTTTTTGTCTTCTGCAGATACTTTTTCAACTTTATAAGAGACTAAGTATTTGATGTCAAAATAACTTGTTTAGTTTCAATTACTGCAAATTGCAGAATATGTCTGTTATATCAGTATTAAGTCTGTTTTTTGTTTTTTTCAATGATCTGTTGGTTTTACACAGTGCTTCTGAGAGTCAGAGACCCCCAAAATTGGTCAAAGGAATCAAAAACTGATGCCAGCTAGTTATGGTCTCAAATTTGAGAGAGATCTAACCAGCTTTAACCTTTTACACCTTTGAAATATCATGTATTTGAAAATATTATGGAAAATGGAGCATGATTTGCTCTTTTGGAGCAAATGCTCCATTTTCCATTATATATTCAAATTCAAGACTAATTATAAGCTTCAATTTTCTTGAATTTTTTCAATGTTGTCTAAAAATAGAAAATAATGTCATGTTCTAAATATAGCCTATGAAGTAAAGGATTAAGATGATAAAAGAAAGAGTAAACTGAGTTTGTTTTTGTCCAAAAAAGGGTGTGTAACACATATTTTGAGTTAAACCAAACTCTAGGAAGAATATATTTGTAGTTTTTTTCATTTAGGAGGTCTTTTACAATAAAGACATGTATCTATTTAAATGAATTTAAGTATGCTTATTATGAAGGATACTTTATACCCCAAGCTTCTATTGCATTCCCTCCCAAAGCATCTATCCCCAAGATAAGACTATTAATGTGTGATTGAATTATTTCTTAATCAAACATATGTTGTGGGTACTCAAAAGAACCATCTCAAAGAGCACCCTAAACACAGTGTCATATGTTTATATGATATTTGGATCATATAACTTTTGTATTTGTTGGGGTCAGGTAAACACTTAGATATGATTAGGGCATGTGTATTCATCCTATTTAAAGAATCAGGCAGTAACTTGGACCAGAAAATTCTTTGTCTTGCAATGTAAATCTGTCTAGAGTATGTATAGTGATACAGATGTAACTGTTTTCTTGTTATTTCTGATAAACTAAACAGGGTTTTTTGGCACATCTTGAAGACAAATTTAGGGTCATGTTCCCAATTGCAAAAAAGTATGTTTTTTTCCAATATCAAGGAGAATATTCCCAATTTAGGAAACAAAAAAATGTCACTATTTTGTGACAATGTAGTGTGAATGTACCCCAATGAATAGTACCTGTTAAATTCATAATGTTGAGATGTTCTTATTAGCTAACTTTTGTTTGATTTGATTATAATATATTGTGTGAGTTTTCCCCAATTTGATTAAAAACTATGTGAAAAATTCCCAATTCTGGGGATTGGGTCATGTTCCCAAAATAGAGAGAAAAAACCCTGGGTCACTTTTCATGATAGGGACTGTAACAACGTTGTAGCTTACACATAACCTGTTCTGAAAATGAAATCAAATATGTTTTGGTATACTATTTTCATGTCGATTCAACGTCTGTGTTATTTGGGGGGTCCATCACTGAAGCCCTCCCAGGGGCTGGGGTACAGGGGGAAAAGAACATTCATCTCAGAGTAACAGAAGAACAAAGGGCCCAATTAATTTTGAGGGGAAGGGGAACATTGGGGAACATGGAAAATATGGAGAACAAGGGAACAGGTACCATCTTCCCTCCCTGTGAGGGCCTCATTAGTAGTTTGTAAAGTATTAATTAGTGCATAATTGTGTGTAAAATGGACTATCCCAAGTTTTATCAACCCCCATAGAAACAATCTGCGGGTTAGATCTATATTTGAATAGTGCAAGACATTTTCTGATTGTAAGCAAGATTATTGAAAATAAATAATACAACAGGAACGGCTTTCTATACCGTGTGCACTAGAAAAATATTGCTTACGTCATTAATTTATCGATGTTGTCGTCATTCACCAGACGGTCAGGAAAGATAACGTTGTCATTGATTGAGAATATTAGTGAAACATGAATTTATCGGAGGTAAATAAGGCCTAGATATCCAATATATCAAATAGATCTATATTTTCATTTGAATTTTAATACATTTATTATGATCTAGATTGGTTTTGCGCGATATGAACTGGCTTTGCCCGTTGCACCAAATCCTCGTTTTCCGCCATCTTTTGTAAGTTTGACCGTTTGAAGACCGTATGACCTCTCGAATATAATTTAACAAATTTTGTCTCCAGAACGAATTTCGATAAAAATTGGCGCATTGGTAGCTGAAACCCTATATTTTTTCATGACATATATGCCACAGCGGGACCAAGTCGAAAAAATGAGAAATTTGATATCAAACGTGAACCATTTTTTACAGTCACATCCATCTTGCAAGTTTTCTGTTTCGCCCATCTCGTTGTTTAAGAGCGTTGTCGTAGATTAAAAAGCATACGCTATGGGAAAACTTGAACAAACGACGAACACAAGTGGCCATTTTTTTAACAGAATAAGATTTGGGACATTCGTGAAACAAGAGGTTAAATTTGGGGCGTCGTTCCTCGCTTCGCCGAGAAAGCTGAAAAATTCGAACGTTTTTGTTGCTCTGCATGTTTGATAATATTCATACGCCTTCACTACGCGTCCCGACTGTATCAATCAAAATAAAGGTTATTAAAGGTTTTTCAGCCAAATTAAAGGTTTTAAAGGATTGCAACCAAATTAAAGGTTTCTAAAGGTTTTAAATGTTCCACTAGGGGGCCTGTATTTATATTCAATAGTAGGTATATATAATTTGAATGTCAGTCGATGGGTTCAGTGGTAGAATGTCAATTTTTAATCTTACATATTTTCGCTAGACATACAGTCATAATAATACGCCACTTTTTGACGTCGCCGTTGAAAACAGCTTATTTCCAGGTATTTTGTAAAAAAAATATTGTGACAAACTTATTGGTTGCAATTTGACAAAACTTACAAGGATATAAAGCAAATAGAAAATATCAACATACAATAAGATATCAAAGTGATTGCGCTTTTGGTTCTTATGTAGAACGAGTTTAAAATGAAAGAATGTAAACGTCAACGAACAAATTATTAAAGCAGTGTTTTTAGAGGAAAACTTGCCCCCCGCCCCCACACCGCAATTATGAGTGGGCAAGCATGCTAACCGCTCTTCATTGTGCCACAATGATCCATCAATTATTTTAAGGAAGGACATGCATAATTTTGGTCAAACTTTGAAATTACAAAGTGCTGTGGTTACCGTGAATATAAGGTCAATGTCATTAAATTTAATTAACTCTTTTATGTCTCCAAACAATGTATCTATGTAAGTTTGGTGCAGAAAACCCCACTGGTTTTAAACACAGAGCTCAGAAAAGGCTGAATTTACTGTTTTTTAAGGATAATGACCTTGAAATGAGGTGACCTTGAAAATAAGGTCAAGGTCACCGATATCGTATCAACTCTACATTTTGCCACAATGATACAATAGCTAGAATACAACGTTCAATTCAAGAGATACCATACAAAAAACAACATATTTGGTCAACATTTGACATTTTAAATAGCCAACGTGATCTTAAAAATTAAGTCAAGGTCACAAAAATCTAATCAACCCCCTTACTCCAAGCAACGTGTCAATGCAAGTTTGGTCAAAAGTCATGCACTAATTTAGAAGATAACGCACGGAAGCCATATTTTTGACATTTCAAAGTGCTGTGACCTTGAAAATAGGTCAAGGTCAATTCTTTCTCTCCTCCCAACAATGTGTATATGCAAGTTTGGTCAAAATCCATCCACTAGTTCAAAAGATAACGCACAGAAACCATATTTTGGGCAATTCAAAGTGCCCCGGTGACCTAAAATTATCAATAAACTCTTTCCCTCCTCCCAACAATGTATCTATTCAAGTTTGGTCAAAATCCATCAACTTGTTCAGAAGATAATGCACGGAAACAAAAAAGCGGACACCAACGTGATCAGTCACCAAGGACAATATATTCCCCAAATGATTGGCATAAGAAAACATCAGATATCAGAAATGAATATTCAATATGATTATTACATGAATCAAAAATAGTAAGTGAGTATGATCAGGAAATACCACAATCACAAACTGCAGACAACCCCATGGCACCGCGAGGAAGAGCCGCTCAACCATCACAAGACACCAGGAAGACAAATTAAGCCAAGCAATCAGCTCTCTCTTCCCCATCAAGATGATTGCAATACTAGAATGGACATAAAGTAACGAACAACAAAACATAGAACAATTAATTTACTTTCATTTGGTACTATTTTCATGATTGTAGCTTCTATAATAGCTTTGCAGAAATCATTTTTGCAAAAAGTCTGGAAATACATTGATTGAAACGGCGACGCGCCTAATTAAGCGGCGAATAGTTATCACACACACGTAAACACACTAGCTTCTATATTATTGCAAAATTCTCTATATCTATATTTTGACTAATGTAGTTTACTATAAGACAGGTGTAAAAAGAAGTTTATGGTTTCAGGGCACATTACATTGGGCCAACATTGCATTTGCGTTGGAGAGAAAATACATTAAGGTGCAACCTTATGTTACTGAATCAGTTCCATTCACGCATTGTAGAATTGTTATAATCATTTTAAAAATGTAGTTGACGAATGGGACCAGTAGTAAAACTATTTGATTATACTTTGACATGTTGGATTGTAACGGTCGGTTAAGCGTGTGTTTAACGTGGGATGACCAATGCTTTACCAACATTTAAATTCAAAATTACATAAGAATTACCTAAAATGGCGTTTACATACGTCACAACCGTAACTCTGATGAAGAGGGGGATTTCTTTTAAATCAAAAGTACAAACTTAATGAGCAGAGGCAAATAATATCCTGCAGTTGTCATTTTGCGCCCAAGGAAGAGTCTTTGTCTAGTCTTTTTTTATGTGAATCTCTGAAAAGTTAATGACTAGTATCCTTTCGTGTGGCCAGTAACTACACTGACCTAATGGTGCTTCGCAGACGCTTATGTTGTTTGGATTCTTCCTAGGACGCACATGTAAATTGTTCAAATGGCGAGGCCCTGTGTCAGATGAGCTGCGTCATGAGAAACTGGTCCTACATACACCGATTGTACAACCACAGTAGACAGCTAGACATTATGGATTACAGATGTAGAGGTGTTGTACCATCTATGTAGTAGAAAAATGTGCTGATCTCCACAGTTATGGGAGACCGGGGCTAGGTTTGCAAAACCTATATATTTAAGTAAGACACAATAGGGCGGTACCAGTCCCGGTTACCCCATCATGTGTCTCTGTACATTAAAGGATAATCTTCATTCAAGGAGAACAGGTCATGATGGCCGAACTTGCCCCGCCATGGGGTAAGTTTGGCCACTCCTCCGGGGCAAGTTCTGCAAAGGAACTGTCCTGGCCTATTATTATACAGTCAAACTTCTGTAGTTGGAACTGCAAAGAGCCAATAAAATGTTACGGCATTAACCTAACAGATGTACTATCCAAGTTGGTTCTTCGGAATACAAATGAACCAAAAATGAGCCTGAAAATGTCGTATTGGGCCAATTTATTCTTTGAATTGCTTTGGCCTGCCTAACCCATTAATGCCAAATAAAATGTCCCACCTTTATCAAACGAACACCGGTTTGAATCAAAGGGCTACCTTTTGGGTAGTAACTTTCATCAAATTCTATGTTTTGTAAACAATCAGTGGAGACCATGATCAGACCACACACTCTGTATTGTCTGATCTGGGTCTTTACTGTGTACCAATGACCCAGAGAAATGCGCTTGGTTTGTATGAGTTTACATTATTTTAAAATTATGTCTTTCTAATCTTTGAATACATTTCGTTTTATTTGTTGTACTGTACAGCAAAAAAAATAAACAGAAAAAGAACAGTTTTCATTACGTGTCTTAGACAGGTTTTTAGACTTTTGACGATGATGCATTGATAAGTTAGGGGTCTTCCATGCAAACCAACTATCTATGTGTCTTGATTCACATCTGAATTAAGTGTGAGGTTGGTGCCGTTAAACTGGTTTAAGCCCTCCGTAAAATATTTACTGACCGTTCGTTCCAAGACGGTACTTCTTTTGTGGATCTTTTATGGGGGTTTTTCTGTCTTGTGTTTGCTTTGTCTTTGTGCGCGTCTGTTTATATGTGCTTTGTGGTCACCTGCTGGGAAAGGGCTGACCTCTTGGCTCTCGATTGTGGTGTCTAACTGTGAATTTGTCACTTTCCCATTGGCATCCTGGGTCAGTTGTGGTACTCGATTGTATCGATTCCTGATCTGAACATCCTTTACAAAATAGGTGACCTAAAATTCAATGGCAAATATTTTATGTAAGTGTGGGGCAAGTTTGACTATGGGCTGAACTTGTCCCGACTTAATTGGCCGAACTTGCCCCTGACAGACTATTTCCAAATATCACGTGACAACTCCTTTTTACAGGAGAACAAATTAACAATGTTTAATAACGGAGCACATAATCCTTTCGAAATAAAAATAAAGAATTTAAATCAGAATCTTAACACATCTTTAGATAAATAAAAACTGAAACAACTATGAAAAAGTTACGCATCATGCAAGAAAAGGAATATTCTGGTACATTATCAATGTACCCTTCAACAATGCAGCCATTGTGTAGGGGAGACCGGGGCTACTTCAGATGTTGGAAATAGTGAGTACGATCAGGAAATACCACATTCACATACCGCAGACAACCCTGTGGCACCACAAAGAAGAGCCGCTGAAACATCAAGAGACACCAGGAAGACAAATAAAGCAAAGCAATCAGCTCTCTCTACCCCATCAAAATGATTGCAATACTAGAATGGACATAAAGTAACGTACAACAAAACATAGAACAATTACAGACTCAATAAACAAAAAGTCAACAACAACAGAACCACCACCTTAGAAGGGACAGCAGCCTAAGCCACCGGGGGGGGGGGGGGGGGGGGGGGGGCTTATACCCATTTTACTGCTACCAAATATTCGCCCTAGATTCTGCTGTTGATGAAGTACAAGAAATGTTCAGCTCGCATGGGGGCCATCTAGCTAATGCAATGTATCATCATGTAGTAACAATCCAATCAAATTAACACACCATGATGAAACAAAGAAAAGAGCTTATGACTCACAGATAGTCAGAGCTAAAGAAAACCTCAAGTTGAGCCACGGTGGGTCCAGCTACAGATAAGCATCAGGCATCAACCCACCGATTAAAGCTTTACGTCAGAGCCGTCACAGAGTCTGAGGCCTGACCCACCGTCGTGCAATTAAAGAGGAAACCATAGCTATAAACTGTGATTGGGTTTAAAACTAGGCATGCAGACTGTCACATGATATCCAAATTATATCCAACCCTTATATATCGTTTTACTATCTTTTTGAATTGATCACTAAAATAAGGTTTTTCAACAATTCGTTTGAATTTATAAACTAAATCACCATAAAATATAGGTTCTGCTATGCCTTGTTGCAGAAGAGTTTTTAACACAATGTTGTAATTGGGGCAAGTTCGGCAACCCCTTGGGGCAAATGCGGCAAAGGCACTGTCCTGGCCTATTACTATAGTCAAACTTCTGTAGTTGGAATAACAAAGGGCCAAGACAATGTAGCAGAATTATCATAACATATGAACTATCTGAGTTGGTTCTTCGGAATACTACTCAATCAAAAATGAACCTGATAATGTCGTATGAATTTGTCCGAGTTTTCGTCTTGCTTTTTTGGCCAATTTATTCTTTAAATTTTTTCTGGGCCTGCCAAACCCATCAATGTCAAATAAACTGTCCCACCCTTATCGAACCAGTCAGTTTGAATCAAAGGGCTATTGGGTACTAACTTTCATCAGATTTTATAATCTGTAAACAATCAGTGGAGACCATGATCAGAATCCACAATCTGAGGCGTCTGATCTGGGTCTTTACTGTGTACCAATGACCCAGAGAAAAGCCCTAGGTTTGTATGGGTTTACATTTTTATTAAACTTCTTCTTTCTAATCTTTGAATGCATCTCGTATTATTTGTTGTACTGTAAAGCAAAATAAAATTAAAAATATATATATAATAAAAATAATAATCAGGAACTGAAGAGGTTGTATTACGTGTCTTAGACAGGTTTTTTTACTTTTGACGTCAATGTAAAATGGCGATCTGAAACTTTCGATAAAATAATCGTAATCATTGTGCAGTCAGTCGTTGTGCTAAATAGATAACCCTTTACAAACTAGGTGACCTAAAATACAATGGCTAATATTTTATGTAAGTGCCACGGCTGTTTGTTTGTTGCTTAACGACACATCAACCCTTGTTGGTCATAAGCGTCAGACGGTATTAAACTAAACATGATGAGGATGGAAAAAGTAAAAACGTGTACGATAAAATAAAAGGAATGATGGTGATGAGTTTGTATAATGATAATAAGTTGAAATATGGTTGTTGACAGGAGAGACCACGTACAATATTTGACAGTTTCAAAGAGCTTTTCAGATAACTGTACATGTTCTTTATCTGAATAGAATATAACATTAACTAATCTGTATTATGGTCTGATACAAATGTAAAACAAAACGTGACTCTAAAAATAGCAATTAGATTTTGTTAAAAAGATTTATTTGTCTTAAAAATGTCTTCAAAATGTCATAATACTATCAATATGCATATCTTGAAATAGTTCTTTCATGTTATCAACATGGAAGCAATTATTTCTTACTTTTGCAAAGTCGCTACATTCCAAAAGGAAGTGACGTACAGTGAATGGTGCGTCACAACCAACACATTGTGGATGCTCTTCACATAGTAGTAAGTATGAATGAGTGACTCTTTTATGACCTAGACGGAGTCGAGCTTAAATGACTTCTTTTTTTAATGTTTCGAACAACTGATTGATATTCACCAATAGTTGGTTTTATGTCAAGAAGTTTATTTCCAATGCTGTTATTCCATGAAGTTTGCCATTCTTCCAAGATATATTTATTGATAGATGGCTTAAAATTAGAAAATGGAACCTTAAAAGTAGTTGGTTCTAATGAAAGCGATGTTTTTGCTTGCTGGTATACCATCTAATTCCCCAGAATGCCTATGTGACTAGGAATCCAACAGAGAACAATTTCTTTTTTCACTAAAAGCTCGTGACATTTTTCTAAAAGTTTCTGAATCTGTGGATTCTTTGAACTGGTATAGTTTATAGCTTTCAATACAGAAAGCGAGTCAGAAAATATAATAAATTTTTGTTAGTGTCACAAGTTCTTATACAATCTAAAGCTAGATCAACTGCTTTGGCTTCAGCAGTGAAAATTGATGAATCGTCAGGTATACGTTGCATATTACTATGGTTGTCTGATATATCAGCACCACCAACCTTTGAGTCTTCCTTTGACCCATCAGTTAGTATAAACTTGTTGATAATTCTTATAACGACTTTGCAGCCGTCTGAAATCATCTTTTAATATGTGTGGATTTGATTCAGATTTTTCCCAGAGTGTAAATCGAAAAGTATATCAGGTCGTTTCACGGCTTTGGGCCGAACTTGCCCCGACTTAAGTGGCAGAACTTGCCTCTGACAGACTATTTCCAAATATCACCTGACAGCTTCTTTTAAGATGCATGACAAGAAATTAACAATGTTTTATATCGAAGCACATACTCCTTGCGTAATAACTGACAAAAACTAAAATTACTATGAAAATTTACTAATTATGCAAGAGGGTCTGGATGGGGTATAATGATTAGTGAATAATGGCCCCTTTTTTTTAATGAATAGTGAATAATTAGCCAAAATATAATGAATAGTGAATAACGAGGGCCTAAAATTAATGAATACTCCTATTATTTTTTTTAATGAATTGAAGAAAAAAATTAATATTGAATAATCAGATTTCTTTGCCACCTTTCTTACTTTTAATGAATAATTGGTCGCATAACCCAAAATTTTAATGAGATGAACAATGGGGTATATTTAAATGAATAGTGAATACCAGAACCCTCCATCCAGACACTCATGCAAAAAACGAGTTTTCTGGTACAATATCAATGTATCCTTCAACAGTGCAGCCATTGTGTACTCAAGTAGACAAACTCGTCACAAGTAACCCACAAATATGTTTCCAGCCCCATATCTTAGTTTACATGCTAAATATAGCCACATGCCCCGAGGCCGAACTAGCCCCGGTCTCCCCTACTCAGATTATTATAGCTATTAGGCAATTTCGCACATTGTATTTTACTGTAATCTTAAAGGGAGACCGGGGCAAGATGTAAACACAATTTTAAAAAAATATATAATGCTATATTTCGCCACGGAATCACGAACAGTTTTCTGAATTTTCTGAGTCACATTTGTTGCCCTTCATGTTTCATGTTTTGCCACGGCGAAAATTGATACTGTTGACATTCTGAAAAATGAAATGGCACTTTTAAGACAGCAGTTTCATTTATTTTTCTTGTGAAAGGAATAGATAGATTCGATTAAAATATTTTTTAAAATGATTTAAAACAAGTCAAATTAGATTATTTCAGACTGTACTACGCCTTATCATTTTGCCCCAGTGACCGCTTGTTCGACACCCCACAATAGTTCTGATTATTTGGAGACATAGCAGTATAATTTAATTTACACGATACAATTAAAATATATATCTTCCACAATTTTAACTTTCAAAAAAACCCTGATACCTTCGAAATTTACTTAGGGTGCCTCAAAAGTGAATTGCTTATATAAAAAAAGCTGTGACTGAGCCTTTCTTATAATATGGCGGATTGTAAAACGCGCATTAAGTTTTGATTAAGAAACTTCATACATTGCTACATCGTTTGAAAAATCATGCTGTATTATTTTGCAAAATACAGTAACGATGCGATTTATAGATATAGAATGTCGCGGTTAAGAATGTAAATAAATATACCTACCTGAGAACCTGTCGAAGAATAATAAACGAAACTAGTCCAGTGCTAATATGGTGTTTAGTATATATCAGGCACTGTATTAAAGTGTCCTTTAAATTCAATCACTTCTTGCTCACATAAATTTCATTTGTCATCATTTATTTGGTTATCGTCACGAGCGAATCTGACCTTAGTTTATAGAACCGGTATGACTCCGAGTAAATTAAACACATTTTTCATAGCTACAGGGACTAGCTACGCTATTGGATTTGTGTATGTGGCTAGTTGAACTATTAATCTTTACTGAGAAAGAATTGCAAAAGCGGGTGCAAAAGCTGGTCAGCGACTTTGTTGTTAGCATGCAACAGAATCCCGTTTTCTCGCGGCGTTGATCATTTGAAAAACACCGCACTGTTTGTTTACAAACACTGATAAGCCTTTGCTTTAAAAAGATTAAACTTTTAATGATTTACAGATTTAGATTAATCCTTACCGGACAAATTACTCGAGCAAAGCGTAAACCTGCACGCAGCCATGTAAAACACAGCTAAGACCCAGGTCAGAGTGCATCACATAGGCTTAGTCTTCATACATAAGTTTTATACTGGATTTTGAGCCGCGACATGAGATTTCAAATGTGAAAAGTGCGACCAGCAAGGCCTCAGATCAGTCTGCGCACACGCGCAGTCTAGCCTTTGCTAGTCGCTTGAATATTCTATGAATGTTAAGCTACTGATCAAATATCATTTGGAGTTTCTAAGCTTAAAAGGAGACTGCACAGGCTCGTCTGAGTCTACACTTGTAAAAATGCCACATTGGTGGAAATCACATGTCGCGGCTCATTTATATAGTTACATATCATCTTATACGTTACGAAGTCTTATCAGAGCATTGTCACAGTATGTAAACTGAAATAAACATACTGTACCCGTTCCTCCTAGCTCTCGCCATTTACATTATAAATTACAGCACTCATGCGTAACCATTTGTCGGAAATCGTGATGTGAGAGTTGTTGGTACAGCTGTAATTGCGAGGGCCCACCTATTAAAATTCATTTTTCCATAGATCTTAGTAACTGTTACAGTTACAACCATGTAATCATGTAAACATGTGATTGCCAATTCCACTAAAACCATGCAAACTGGCATTTAAGCTAGTTTTCGACATAGAACGGCTCTGATTGTGAGAACGGCTCTGATTGTGAGCAAGTCGTTTTTTAAACTAAGCAAAATGCAAAGGAGGAAACCGTTAAAATCATGGAATAAAACGGAATAAAATAGATAAAATGGCTTTTCTTACCTTGTTCGAATGTGTATTGTCTGTATCGCTAACAATATAAATCGAAACATGTACATGTACCTAAATACATGCATTTTTCCGACTTCTGGTTACGCACGAGTGCTGTTATTCATGTTTATAAGGCGAGAGCTAGGAGGAACGGGTACAGGATGTTTATTTCAGTTTACATACTGTGATTGTGTTCGCTCTCTGGTGAAAGCTAGGTATAGGACTTAAGTAAAGATTGCTTAACGAAAATTTAATTTTCTTATTTCTTAACCAAAACATATATTGTGGGTACTCAAAAGAACCGTCTCAATGAAACGGTTCTTTTGAGCGCACAAAACATATGTTGAAATTGATGGGTAAGAAAAAAAATACAATTTTACGCTTAAAATGTTTGTTTATATAAACCTGCGTAGGTATGTGAATGTTCAAGACAGTCTCGGTAACTGATCACATAATTGTACACTGTAAAAATAAAGTGTACTGTCGTGCCAACCAAAAGTGAATGTGACGGAATATTGTGTTTACAATTGTTAACTAAACAATTCACGTGTATTGTTGTTTCAAAGATGCATAGTAATAAGGCAATTCTATTTTTCTTATTAATAGGTAAAGCATGACTATTCACTGCCACGCGCATATGCAGTAATCTGTGGTAGGTTCAATATAACTGTAAACTGAGACTACCTGCACGCCCAAAATCAAGGTAAACTCGCCACTGTTTGTTTACAACGATTCTCATCTATCTTTGAAAGTACAATACAATCCACTTGATCAAATACGAATCGATAGGTCACTTGTGTATTAATCCTATCCTGAGGATAGGATTAATACACAAGTGATCTATCGGTTATAAGACCCTGATAATGTTGTAAACAAAATATGACGTCACCGTCACTCTTGGCTGGCAGGACAGTAGCTTTGCCAACAAATTTGGTGGTAACTGAACTGCCTAGGGTATTTGTGTAACTTTATCAGTGCTTGTTATGTTCTATTGTATTGATCTGGAATACGGCTACAACAACAGCAGGTAGAAATGTTAAATTTTCATAGCAGAATAAATGTTGACCTTAAGTTGTTTAGTAAGGAAGTACATGTAATGTTGATGTATTTAGCTGCAACTCCAGGGGGGTACTCTGATATTTTCACACATACGTAGGCTTGGGCTATTTTTTGGGGTTCAAAATTCTGAATTTCAATATTTTTTGGGGTTTTCAGTAAAAATGAATATTTTTTGGGGGGGGGGGGTAAAAAGATTTTATGGATAATTTTTGGGGGTCATCACAAAATTGGGCTAGTATGAGGGTCATTTCTATGCAATTTTGGGTCTTTTTTTAAGGTCGAGGTACAGAATTGGGATATTTTTTTGGGTTGCTAAAATTTCATTTTTTTTTTTTTTTTTTTTGGGGGGGGGGTGCTTAAAACACCGATATTTTTTGGGGGTGAACGGTAGATGCTGGGTCCGAGCCTACGTATGCGGCAAATAGAGTACCCCCAGGGGCTGCAACCTCTTGGTGTTAATTAAGGCTTACGTTTTACATGTACAGTGTAATTATCTTAGAAGTTGAAAGGTTCGCATCGTGTCGATTTGCAATGCATGTTGCCCCTTCCATCGAGTTGTTTTTCCTCTCTGTTATTGATTGAATAAGAGCGCGGATCCAATAATTTTCGCTAGGTGGGGGGGTCCAGAAGGGGTCCAATGGTAAAATCAAAGAAAACTACAGTTTTTAAGGCTCCAGAGGGGGGGGGGCAACGATTTCCAGGAGGGATCCAACTTTTTCCAGGGAAGGGTGGGATGGGGGCGGTCCAATTGCTTATTCCCTATAAAAATCAGCCTGACTTGACTTTTTTCTTGAATTGGCCATTAAACTAGTACAATTCAAAAGTGTCCATTTTATAATCTTCTCAAATTATTGCATATGACTAGAATTCCGAGAATCGTATGTGTCGCCTGGCAAAACAGAAGTCAAAGTTTTTATCGGTACATAGTTTGGTTATTTTAGAGAAACTTATATTTCCTATTACTCGAACCGCCAAGTTCACCTTGGTTATCATACAGATCAAGCCTATCAACTAGTATTGAATCAGGCACTAGAGCTGAGCTATTTCGATCCCAATGCTGCTCGCTCACATTATCGAATCGTCTTGCGAACGTATAGCATATCTGGAATCACTTACAACGCCACAGCATCGAAAGCTTACGTAGCTGTTACGCTGCACGATCGCCTCGTTCCACGGCAACGAAAGCTTACGTAGCAAACGAGGCGATAGTGAAGCGTAACAGCTACGTAAGCTTTCGATGTCATGGCGTTCCCGTGGAATTCTAAGTGATTCTAGATACGCCGTACGTCCGCAAGCCGATTCGT
The DNA here is from genome assembly GCA_964019695.1 of Loripinus fragilis. Lineage (NCBI taxonomy): Eukaryota > Metazoa > Mollusca > Bivalvia > Lucinida > Lucinidae > Loripinus > Loripinus fragilis. The sequence continues at coordinate 86,685,342 of OZ026527.1, read as the reverse complement.
AAATCTGTAAGCAGCATTACACACAATAAACGACGGAAATACATTTGAACTATTCAGCTTCTTCCAACTTTCCGCCAATGCACTGAAGAAAGCCCGCCAGTAAAGTTGGACTGTCGCATACGTTTACATGTACTTAATTAACCCGCTTTCAAGCGTAAAAGGGACGTTACATGGCCTAACGCCTTGACTGACCTCGGTTTGTAGTAACAATTAGGGTCAGCTAGTGCGCGTTTTCAATACTGACATTATTGTTTGATTTAGATCTAATGCACCAGTCATTTGTATTCCCCGCCCCCTAAGGGAATAGCGTTTTTTTTTACTTTTTAAAGCCCTGCTAAAAGCCCTGTAGTGCGGGGGCAATTTTGTGGTAAAATCCCTGCTAAATGCTCCCGGGGATTGATAATGATCTAAATCATTTGAATAAGCTTTCCATCTTTTCCCCTATCCCATAGTGGTGGCACTTGAAATCTGGCTTCAGTTGGCCCAGTGGTTTCAGACACATATATACTTTCACTAGGGAGCCTTAAGAATAAAATAATGCAACTGTATATGTCCCTGTATTCTTGACCATCAGAACACAACAAATGAGAGTAGTTCCAAATGAAAAAGTAATTGGGAGTGGCTTATGTATGTTTACATTTGTCCATGCCTCATCATGAGTAAACCTGTCATCCTATAACAATTCAAACTGGCATACTCAGCTACAGAGGCCAATTTCAAATTTAGAATTTGGCAAGTACGAGTATTAATTATAATATTTGGGCAACAACAAAAAGGGCTGGTGCAGATACACAGACTGATCTTCCCCTAAGATTATAAGCTCCCGCTGTTTTTCCAGGCTATTTAAGTGGGATATTAAATCCTGGCACGTCCACGGCACTGCAAGGACACATCGTAGGTCAAATCACGGCACTTACCCGTTATGTCCCCGACCCAAGGGGGCGGGGCATACAAATGACTGGTGCATAACAACAACTCAAATTCATTCGCAAATCACCGGGCCGCGTAGCGCAGTCGGTAACGTGTCTGGCAACAGATGCGAGTCTGACTGCAGATCCAGGGGTCGCGAGTTCGCTCCCGGCCCGGTCCCATACTTTCGTGGAGATTGATCATGAAATAATTTCTACGGTCATTCTCCTCCCTTCCGCTGAATCATTCAAGAAGGGTTGTTGTCAGTTACAAGCGAAAGTATGTGCACGAAGTACTGGTTAACTGCTTGTTCAAGCTTGCCCAGGAAAAAGTGAGGTTAGGTTAACTGACCGTCCCGCAATGACCATAGCTGTTGACTTGGGACGTTAAGCAACAAAACAACCAACCAACATAACATTTGACAATGAATACATGAAATGCGCCCATAAAAAGCAGAGAAAGACAAAAATATGTAACAAAATAAGACATCAACAACAGTAAAGTTCTCATTAACAATCAAAACTCTCTGGCTTACTCCAGGAAGCCCAAGAGCGTCCACGGCCGGCAATCTTAAATTTACCAACCCCACAATGGTGTTAGGCAGTTCCTCGCCGGGAAAAGCCAGCAGCAGCTTATTCTCAAATCATATCAAATGACATTCAAAACAATGTGAGCTAACAATGCGACTTAACTCACCATATTATTCTCTCTTCCAAAATAAAAATGAAATAAACTGTTGTTATAAGTGAAGCATGTCGGGATCTTCAGTGGTCATATTCCAAATAAATTTATCTGTGTCACTTAAATTCTCAGTGTTAAGATAAAACTTATAAATCATTGGAATGATAGTTTTCCTTATCTTCTCTAAAACAAAGCATTTCAATAGGAAATGTATTTCATCTTCATCTCCATTTTATAACGACCCTGCTCTATTTCAAGTTTGTGGTTGCTTAAAGGGTAAATCCGAAAGAAATTTAAACACCCATGTTCCATAAGCCATTGTCGTTATTTGGCATATACATTCAAAACCGACTTTTATACTTGCGTAATGTCATCGCTGTATCCTGCAAGAAGAGAACAGACGATATATAGGGCCTATAGTACAAGTAGCTAGATCTAGATCGAAATGGTTTTGAAGAAAAATATGAAGAAAATGAAACATGGATAGTCCAATCTTTGGTAAGTCAATTAAATGCAATGAAATACACGTTTAATGACTGAATTCATGGGCCGAACATCATGAATCTTTGTGATAATCTCAAAGAATCTGGATTATGCAGGTGGAGGAAAAATCCTTATTGCAAATAAGGGTCATAATTATTAATATACCGGTGAAGAAGAGCCGAATAGACACTATTTAAAGCTGAAATAAAACATTTCTTTGTCACAGACCTGTGTTCTTGGACATGTGAATTCCGGATTGACCCCTATAACACGTTTAGCGGAGGTGTGTACGAATAAAATACAATGTACGAAATCGCAATAATGCTGGTACAGCTAATGGCCCAGTTCCGAATCACTTTTACTTCAAGGCGTAATCTAAATAGTTGCTCTGAGTAAATAAGATTTTGGCTTTACTATTACAAAGCACTATCATTCCCCTAAATAATGAACCCCAATTTGTATCATTCGGACTCTGCTATGTGTCATACCTAGGCTTTGAAGTAGGCCACCAATTTGCCTAGTTGCGGGTCATTTGCCCAGTTACGAATCACTAAATAGATATTCTAAGAAATTACCTTCAGTGGTACAGTTGCATTAAGGTTTTGACATTGTTGGCTTAATCACTACTTCCAATGACGAGTTTGACGCATTATTTTACCATATTCATTGCAGTAAACTTGCACGGACACAGAAAGTAACCAAAACGGGCAACCGTCGGCCCGCCAGCGAAACGTCATATAAGTGGCGCCTCGCTAGCGGTCCGATGATGACCCGACATCGGTAGCTTTGTACTTTTCCAACCAGTGATCCTAAGATAATCTACCGCTTTGTGCTTTTCCATGCGGGAGGGGGTGGTCCGGACCCCCAGTACTCACTCAGCCTGTGGATCCGCGCACAAATAGAACTATGGCTCGACTTAACAGTTCAGTTATGGTTCTTGATCACCTAGATAATCGATTAGTCAATTGTCCCCCTTACACCGCGGCGACTATATCGCGAAATCGATTGTATCTCAGTCCAGGTATCGATGGTATTCGTCTGACGAAAGAGGCCTTTATACCGTCTTTACCAGAATTGTTGGATAGAATTTTCATTAATGTAACTTAAATTGTGCATTTAAATTTGTTTCAAACAGGAGTATGCATGCATCTGATTGAAATCAAGAAAAAATGTTTTTCACATCCAATGTAAAACATGTTTGTCCACTATTCGTGTGTTCTGAGTTGAGTCTTAAAACAGCACATGAGCACTTGAGTACTTACCCTAAAAGCGCCAATGGCAACAAAAGTCGTCTGCTTTTCTCGTCTGCTGAAATGTGTAAGAAGCCTCTATGACAAACAGTGTGGACCCAGATCAGACTGCTCCTATAGGAGCAGTCTGTTCTGGGTCCACACTGTTTGCTTCTATACTTAAATTCATCATTAATGTTTGGCAATTATTTGCAGCGGACGACTTCAGCAGACGACATTTTCAGATGCATTTTTTCTTGGCGCTTTAAGGGTCTAAATGTTGATAAAAAAAATATGTGGGCCACGACGTGAGAAAAACTCTCTTCGGGGTGCGAGAACAACAAAGGCGCAGACCAGTCTGCGCTTCCGCAGTGATTTAGAAATAACTTCACCAACAAGGCCGTCGGCGGCGGTACGGCCATGGCACTTTTTGGACCAAAAAGGTTTTAGCAGGACCACTTTCTGGGGGCTGGATATATGCTTATTTGGTCTATTTTTTTTTTCAGTTTCCTCTAGACTTTTTTAATGCGATGATCTAATGAGGTCAATATTAACCCCCGTGTATCAAAGATTAAGAAACTGACACCTGTTTTAACGACAGCAATTATAATTAAGGTAGTACCGGACTCACCAGCATATGTCCAAATAGTTACCATCTTTTGACATGTTAAAAAATAGCTCAAAACTCATCTATTTTGACAAAAATAACAGGACCTTACCGTGCTTTTTAAAAAGTTATTAAACTTTAAAAATCGTAAAATGTGAGTTTTTCAAAATATCAATTTCTCATATTTTAAAAAAGTTGAAAGTGAGAAATGCCAAATTTTTTCCTGGGAATACGCTACATGCTATTGGCTAATAAAAGAATACAAAAAACAGCGAAAAAAATGCACGTCGCTTATTTTTTAAGCAAAAATCCATTTTGTAAAAAAACATTAAGGCCAAAAAATCGTTTAAATCTAGAATAAAAAATGTCACACAGTGTAACTACAGAAACAAAAAACTTATTAATTTGAAGGAAATTTTGCATAGAAACTTATAATTAATTAAAAAGCATATGTCACCGTGCTCGTTTTTCTTTTTTGTGCTATTTTCTTTTTTTACCTCTGAAATAAAAACAGGCATGGAGTGCCATACCTGCTTCATTGTTTAATTTAGGTCCGTGTGCGTAGACAGCGTATTGTTTGAGTTGATGTCCGTGTGCAAAAAAAGCCTATTATTTGTCTACTACTCATTTGGCACGTCCTAGGACCCTTAAGACCTTTATAAGTGCGCGCGCGCTTGTGTGTGTACCAAAATGAGGGTGAGTGTATGAGAGAGAGAGAGAGAGAGAGAGGGCAATTCATGTGCTGATGATCCATAGCATTTTTGTGATGCTTTCATACTTTTCTTTTTTTCTTTACTTTACGTACAGTATAAGTATTCTGGATTCGTTACAAAATTGACGTCATCAGCAGTAACGGGTATAGAAGTGTCGTCAGGATGACGCAAGTCTTTGATCTGGAAAAAAGGTTCTATTTCGAAAACATTGTTGCAAGTGTTCAAGCGAGAAAATGACCTTATGCAATAATGGTTTTCTGATACACTATCATCTTCTAGACCCCTCAGACCCTCGCCTTTCATGTTTGGGTTTCAACACCACCCTGGTGTTCTAGCAGGTGGTAATGCATAGAAAATCACGTTTGATCCCAATATTGAAGTTATTAAACGAGCTGTAAAAAGAAATGAAATGCGAGGCTTGTCAAGAATTTTGTCACTTTTTTGTGACAAGCTTGATAAATTTAATAATACAGGAGCACGACTGTTAGGTTCTATTTATTGTATGACCCTAAAACTACTTTTAAATCGCGTTTAGAAATTGCGTGGAACTATGCTTTGATGTTACCATATAATTATATGAGAAACCATTACGGACGTCATTACATAGCGACGTGATAGCGTTACCAAAATTTGTAAACCACTAGTGGAACATGTCATTATATCACTCCCATGAAAAACACAAACGAACAAATAAATAAGTAAACAAACAAACAAGCAATAGGGCCCAACCCAGGGACTACTTGGTCTCAAGTTGAACATTCTACCAATGCGGCAATGGGTAAAGAAGAGATGATACACGAGTTTAGTTCTTTTCATAAAGGCAATTAGTAAATGCTAAGACAAGCATGCATATGTGAACGGCCATATTAGATTATTCACAGCTCGCATATATATATATACAAAATAAGCCTCAGTAAAAAAAAATCCCCACTGGCTAGCTTAAAATAGCAAAAAGGCACGCCCCAGCATTTGGCGAGCGCTCTCACAGTGTCCAATACGTTGCTCTTGGGTTTCACCCAAGCTAAAAAATGGAGCCCTCCCACCTACGACGTCATATTTACAAAGATAATGGACTTGAGAAGTACAGTGGCTCAGCATTTCTTAGAGTGTTAAACTAGGGATCAAAGAATTATTAATTTGTGAATCACCAGAGTCAAAGTGTTGTGTCATGGGGCAAGACACTTTATCAGCTAATAGTACATACATTGAATACGCATGAATATTAACTTTTCTGACCAGAATTGCCTGACCAGTATAACTCGGAACGCATTGAGGTGAAACTGGACCAGACGGTCAAAATATATTTGGTCATACAGATGTGTTGATAAATGATATTTTTTGTGAACGCCAATACTTGTACGTTTAAGACAATAAATAAAGATAAACTCTTACTTTTTTTAAAAACACTCCGTTATCTTTTGACATGGGTCCTGTATCACTTAATGGAAGCAAACCATATATGAAATTTGGAAGAAATCCAATTAAACGTGACTAAGTAAGAGTGACCAAGATGGATGCAAACTGATAGACGGCGGCCATTTTGCCGACCATCTTGATTATAATTTGTCGGAAAAAATCCATATTTGAATTTGAAGCAGAGTTGATGCAAGCAATCCATATATGTTATTTGGAAGAAATCCGATTGAAAATGACTAAGTTAGAGTGACCACACCAGCAGAAGGACGGACAGATGGACAGACAGATGGACGGACAAGCCAAACAAAATAGAGCTCCGCCAACTCGTTGGCGTGGACCTAATGTGTTGATAAACGATACACACGTTTTTGTGAATGCCAATACTTGTACATTTTAAGGCAAAAAATAACGATAACTCTTACGTTTATAAAAACTCTGGGTTATCGTTTCCATGGGTCCCGTACTACGTTAAAGATTATCGTTTGGAGTGATCATGCAACAAAATGTTCTTTAATCTGAATTATTTCAGAACAATGAGATATTATACTATTATATGAGAAGAAATAGAAAATTAATATAATGATGTTTTCCCAAAAGTTTACCCCTATCAGTAGTATTGTAAATGCGCAGCCTGATTTGAGTCTTCTCTCTGTATAGATCTAGAATTATAGGTCTAGATAAAAAAAAATCTGCATAATATTGTGAATATTTTCTTATCCAACATTTGAAGGTTTGCTTTGGGCGTTCAAAAGAACCGTCTCATTTATTGTATAAATAAATAATAAATAAATAAAAAATAAATTGAGGCAGTTCTTTGAGTACATGTGTACCGTTGAGAGTGGTACTATGGCTTTTATCAAAGATAATAAGATAACGAATTATCAGGAATGTGGACCCGATATGGTGTGAGCTTTACTATACTCGTTCTTTATCTGGATCCACATGTACATTTGTTTCGAAAATAAAATCAGCTGACATCTGTAAAGAGTGGGTCCGAAGTTTGACAAAAATGTCTGATCAGCGTCTTCGCTTCAAGTTAAAAAAAAACATAATACAGGAATATAATGCAGACAGGAAAATGCGCCAAAATTCACGAGAGTAGTCGCTTTAGGCCAAATCCTTATCAGCTGTTTTCACACTTTAAACACAGATGAGCGAACTCCCACTGAGTTCCCGCTGTGTCAATGAGAAATTACCACATCACAAACTTGTGACGACTGCCAGATTCTTTAGCCATACGCGAACAGCGTATATTAATGGAGCAGGTCAGTCTGTGCATATATTACATGCTCATAGCGGTTTCTTGTCTTCACTGCCCAGATGCTACTATAAGCATGACTTTTCAGTTAACCATATATGCGAACAACATATCCGCATAATAATTTATCTGCGCAGTCTGATCAGCCCATTGCTGTTTGCTGTTGAAAGACCATTACCTTTTATAAATTGTTTTTGGTCAGTTCTAGTCCTCACTGACCCCGAACAGCTCGGTGTGACGGGGTTTGTTTAAATATATGAGCCAGTGCATGAGATTTTCAATAATGTGGTATGTGTGACCAGCACAGCCTCAGATCAGCCTGCGCATACGCGCAGTCTGATCAGAGCCTTTGCTAGCCGCTTGAGTATTTTATGATTGTTAAGCTACTGACTGAACATCATTTGGAGTTTCTAAGCTTAAAAAAGGGCTGCAGAGGCTCGTCCGAGTCTACACATGTCAAATGCCACATTGTTGGAAATATCATGCCATGGCTCATATACCTTCTGGGAATTTCTAACCGACACATATGGAACGCAAACAGCAATGGTTCAGGCCAGACTGCGCTGTGCAATCTCACCAGAACCTTTGCGCTGAACGGCCTGACTTAAAACTCAATTATTAGTTTACAATATACAATTGATGCATTCTTTTGAGGTTAACATCAGGATTTGTCAACCCGAGAACAGTGATGTTCACCGAGGCGAAGCCGAGGTGAACATCACTTTCGAGGGTTGACTAATCCTGATGTTAACCGAAAAAGAATGCACCAATTGTTTTGTTATATGACACTGTCTCTCTTTTATTTTCATATTTATAAATTTACTCAAGGCAGATGTTCCTAGTAAGATTATTTCAACAATATACTTCCCAAATTTCTGCAACTCTTATGAGATAAGCAAAATAATTGCATTTTAACCCATGTATGCTAGGTCCTTTTTGTGGGACATAGGCAAATAGTGCAGACCCAGATCAGACGCCACAGAATGCGGCGTCTGATCAGGGTCTCCACTGTTTGCTTTCATAATTTTCTATTAAAACTTGATAAAATAAAAAATACCACCTAACACCCCTTAAAACAGAAATGGACTGTTCCAATTGATAACGGTGTGAAATTCCATTTGGTATAACTGGATTAAATGCTGTTCTCATATAATGAACAAATTCTGAATTGAAACATTTTACCTGTGAAATATACATAAGAAATCAGTCAGTGTTGCAATATCTATTTTTAGCTCTCTGTCGGCTCTGACAAAACTTAATGTCACCTGGGCTAGATCTAGTTCAATCTATTTTTAGCTCTCTGTTAGTAATGTTACCTGTGTTTTAGCTCATCACTGTTTGACATCAAGATTTGTCACAACCAGTGCAAGCTAGTTTCAGCCAATCAGAGGAGGTCTTTTATAGGAGTCATATAACAATTATGTTTATGTTCAATATTGCAAACAATGCAGGCTCGGAGAGATGTCTTGTTATGAAGTATCTGGATCTACTCTGCTGCTTATGCTTCATTTATAGAACTCATCACGGATTCTAAATTACCAATATATGGATTCATCGGCATAATATATGCATGTCTTTTACTGTACTTGCAAACGAAACTATTTGTGTAGTCTGAGCATAACAGATTTGGTAGTATGACAGAAAAAAGGACGAGACGCCGCATGACAAAACTAGTAAGATGGGTGTACTGTGCATGAACGCTGTTGTGATTAGTCTGGGTATCTGAATTTATGCATACGTTTTTAGACGCCACACACAGAGTCGTTTATTCGGTATCTGACACCTGAGATTATCGCATATCCCGTTATGAGCGTCTCAAAATCGTTTGTCACCAGAATCGCACCGGACAGGTGGCAATCAAAAATACTTATCCCATCGACGAACGTGGATCAAAAATGGTTAGAAAAAGTGTTTTCGATTGCCATTTGTCACCAGTCGGGCGACAAATAGCAATCGAAAACTCTGTTTTTTACTATTTTGATCTACATTAGTCGACAGGATAAGTATTTTCGATTGCCGCCTGTCCGGTGTGAGACTGAAGTACGAATATTCTCTTGCTCTAATTTTTTGCTATAAATAGGCAAATAGGAATAAATAATTTGTTTGATTTGATTCTTTACGTCCCATCAACAATCTTTCAGTTAAACAGGGACGGGTCTTCCTGGGTTGAACCAGTACTAAGCTAGGATAAATGTGTCTTGCTCAAGGACCACAACGCAGTGACGCCGGTGAGGCTCGAACCCGCGGCCTCTCGGTCTCGAGTCAAGCACAACAATGAATTAACAATAGTTAAATAATAATTATAATTGTTATACTTAAGATTAAAATTAAAAAATAAATTGAAGCAACTTGTAATCAAATTATTTTTTATTCCGGCGATAAGATATGGTTATTGTTATTTTCTTAATTTTACTAAAATTTAGATTTTTTTCATAATCTTGTCTCCCAATCAGCTAAGTTTCCCCTTTCTTTTAAAATGCTGTTAAGATTTCTCAACATTACCTAAGCAAGCATATCGCATATTGTGGAAGCATTACAGATCCACAATATTCGAACTTAGACATTTTCTCTGCTCTGGTAAGAAGTCGCTTAAACCCAATTTTCAACCTAAAAATGACAGAACTAAAATGTAATTAATTTCTATGAAACTTATATGGTTGATATTGTTGGATGATAGAGATACCATTTATAACTTATAAAATATTGGGAAAATATCAAAACATGATTATTTTGGGGTCATAAAATGCTCACCCTAAGCATTTTTATTCAATTTACATTGAAATGAATGGGATTTTACCAGTTAAAAAGATGAACAATTTGACAAAACTAAATATTTAGTTATTTCATATTTGTTTATATCATTGTAAAGATAAAACATTAAATTTTCTTTTGATAGCTTATAAAATACTGTAAAGGTTTGTATACTTTTCTGTGTAATTGATGCCACAGATTTCAACAGGTAAGTTGCTAGAGTGGTCAATATTCAAGGGAGATAATCGGGCAGATAAAACCGATAACAGCTGATGTTGTCCCATATGTGAATAAATGTCCTAAGACCATGAACATTTTTACCACATGCAAGTAATACTCCCGATTTTTCACCCTGGCTTATGATCGAATGGTTTACAGGTAAACTTGGTCTATGAGACAGTGTAGAGTTGAACTGCTAGGGGCGCGTTCTAATCAGGATCTGCACTGTCTGTCATTTGACGCATCGCTTTGTGATAGAGCCATAAACTTTTTCAGAGTTTTTTTTTTCTATTTTTGTGACATTTTTATTTAACGTCTCTGCTCATTTCCATTGTTATTTAGCGCACGCATATACCAACACGTGTTGTGAGAGTGAAATGCATTTGTAACTACTGCCCCACCCACCAACACCGGTCGACACACGTGATACTGTAGCCGATAGCGGGGTCATGGTGGATGTTTGAATGGTTATAACGTCTTGACCCCCCCACACACACACACACACCACCAACACACACACACACACACACAGTACGGGGTAAATGCCAGATTTTTAACATTTAGAAAAACGATCGACGAAATCTGCGCCAGTAAATAGAAAAACTGGAGAGCTTCAACATGTTTAACGGTACCAACCTCGCTCTTAATTCTGATTTGGCTCTGGTCTCTATCCAAGTAAAAACTCTGTTATACATAGTTTGGCAAAAAGCAAGACATCCGACACAAGTATGTCCACTTGTGATGGAGTGGGCATATACCAGGGCACTGGAAAATCAACAAGACGTTAGCCCTACTTTTACTCACAGGATTATAAAGTGCGTGTGCAGATCCAGAGGGGGGGGGGGGGACAGGGGTTCCGGACCTCCCCTCGAAAATCACAAAAATATAGATTTTTTTAGCAATGCTGGTCCCGATCCCCTTAAAATCGTAAAGCTACCAAGCCAGTTTAAATTTTGGGCCATAATCGGCACGCCAGGGAAACGGCATTTAAATGGCGTTTCGCTGGTGGACCGAAGATGGCCCGCTAATAGTGGTATTTGGATCATTCCTCCTCCCATCAAACTAAAAAAAAAGGTTGTCAAGGTTGGACCCCCTCTGACGAAACTTTCTGGATCTGCGCATGTAGTGGTTACGGATAAATGATGCGTAATTAGGATAATGGGATTCTACCAGTAAAGGTATATCGGGAACGGGACTGATTTAGAGTCCCAACTAAAGACTTGAATTGCCCGGGTATCGAGCTCGGGATCCCTGGTCCGCTAGGTCTACACCACATATGCTGAGAGAGAGAGAGAGAGGGGGGAAGAAAGAGAGACATGCAGACACAGAGGCATGTCGAAAGATTTAGATAGACAGACAGACTGATAGACAGACACACAGACACACAAAGGCATAATCCTCATGCATACGCGAATCTAGGGAAGACTGGGTCACAGAGCCCCCCCCCCCCCCCCCCCCTCCGCCTACCCCTGTAAAGTACCATAGCAATAATGGAGTTTCGCTGGCGGGCCGACGACGGCCCGCTTTTGTGGTATTTGGATCCTCTCTCCCCTCATCAACTAAAACGACTTGAAAAAAAAAACCGTTAGTCAAAACTTTCTGGATCCGCGTCTGCTAAGAGAGAGAGAGAGCATATGGTGCCCGTGAAACTTTTTCACATAATGTTAAACAGCTGAGCGCGTGTACGTTATTGTTATGTGGCGTAAAATAAAACTCTGAGTTAGCTGATTCGAAACTGGGCAAATAAGTGACAATGATTAAACGGCTATCACGGAATTAAAACGCAATAAAAGGTCCGTTTTTTTTTCTTGGATATGTTTTCATAATTGCTGAAACCGAAAGTTTGATAAAGATGCATTTCAAACGAAAGCATTTTTCGGATATATGCAGCTAAAAGATACTGACACGTGTGAAAGTATACCTTTATAAAACGGGTCATGGGAAAAAATTGTAATTATTTTCACCAAGCAGATAACTTATAGATATTTGCTTTCACTCACATACAGAGGGAATTATTCAACAAATCAAAACCAAAATATGTATTTTAAATTTTACCGCTGATGTGTAGTTTGCAACGAAACTATGATGTGATTCGGAACTGGGAAAGATTCGAAATTGGGCCATTAACTGTATAGGTGTTAAGGCGGTGAAAAGATATACAAGTTTTCAAGCTGGCCCTACTTTTTCTTACATTTTGTTTTGCGCCTACTTTTCTCTACTCTTTCTTGAAAATGCCCTAATATCCATAATCCTTACCGTTTTCACTCTAAACGTCATTTACGCAATAAATTTTCTGCATTTTTTATGATTTCGAGTGTTTTGGGAATTTTTATAGCCAAGAGAGGAGTTTTAAGTCCAGGTAAGACTTTCAACCGCACAACTGTCGAAAGAAAGTGCGCTCATGGGCTGAAAGTTAATGTGTATCCGAGTTTTTGGGAGGTGGGCAATCTGGAAAGCCCGGCACAATTGGAGGAGGGAATGTGTAATAATTATGTGCTTGCATGGTGCTCTATGTTCCATTCCTTTTCATTTGTTATGCAACATGACTACTTTCAGGAAACGTATTTTGACCCAACCCCAGGGGTTGAGGGTGTATGTAATGACACTTTGTGCTTACATGGAGCTCTATGCTACATTCCCTTTACTACTATGTTACTGCTTCCGTCATCCCCTTTAATTTGATATGCAACATGACCATATTCTGAAATTTTTTAATGTTCAATTTTGACCTATGCCCCACCCCCTAAGTCAACTCGTGGGGCCGTCCCAGGCCTTCGAACTATAACCCCGTTTGATATGTTTCAAACAGAAACCCCAAGTTCTAATCAGTCACTTTTCAATTTTCATTATTTTAGACCAAAAAAAAAATGAAATTTTGCCTAAATAAGTGAATTTTAACGGGCAAAAGTTCAGCGTTGTTTTGGAAGTTTTTTATTACTCCAAAGTGTTTGGGTTAAAAATGCAAAATCCAGCAGCCTATCATAAGCTTGAGTCTCCCATGCTACAAATCACGTTTCATTGAAATCAGTCCACTGCTTCCGGAGAAGATTTTTGAAGGGGTTATACCATATATTGGTGAAGGGGATATACCATATATGGGTGTAGCAGCCATCTTGGACATGCTACCAGCATCATGTTAATAAATTTTCATTTCCTTGTACTGGAAGCTTACATACAAAATTTGATTAAAGTGGCCTAGTGTTTTCTGAGAAAAGCCAGTTTTAATTTTCATATGTTAATGTCAATGGGCCAAGGTCAAGAGATGCCATTGACCTTCAATACTTACACCTTCATTAACTAAGTTACTTGTCTGCAGCTACCAACTTTCAGGCCACCGGATGCAATAGTTTCTGAAAAAGCCACTGTTTTTAAAGCCTAAGGTACACAATTTGACCTTGCCTCAAAATAGCTCAATGTTAAACTAGGGTCATCATTTGAACAAATTTTGATGGGCTTGAGTCCCCAATGCTACATACCAAGTTTCATGGAAATCGTTTCACTGGATTTGGAGAAGATGTATGAAGAATTATTACAGTCAACCCTCTTTATCACAGCACTGTTTGTCCAAAGCTATCTTTGACGTTAAAGTGAATTTGCTGTTATAAAGAAATGCTGACCATTACCAGATTTCAACATAATAATCATTTGGTAAAAGAAAATATTGTACAGATGAATTAAAATGCTATCATTCCAAATGTATACTTCAGTTCAATTTCATATTGCATCAAAATGCACAAAGCTTCCCACTTATCAAGTGAGACAGAAACCTGTTCATGTAAAAAGACCTTGTTCTGGTCACAACATTGTCTGACACATGATAACAATTATGTTATAATGAATATATTTTCAATAGAAATTGTATATCTGTTTTCAGAAGTTACTGTCGGTGTCGTTAAGTGAATATTCTGTTTTAAAGAGGGAATTTTAATGAAAACAGATCCGTTCCCAGCAATTGTATGTCGGATATTGAATATTCTGTTATAACGATTGACGTTTTAAAGAGGTTTGACTGTACCATATATGGGCGCAGCAGCCATTATTGGTCATGTGGCCAGCATTATGTTGAAGGCTTTTCATTTCCTTGTATCTGACAACTTACATACATAATTTGGTTAATAAGATATGCACATTTATAACAATAAGCTTATGGATTAATGTTGTACAGTTTAAACATATTTTATGGTCAACAAACATTCATGACAAATAAAAGTCCGATGTTGTGGAATGAAAGCCAAACCTACAAGGTATCTATGGTGTAAATATGAATGCTTTCTGACAAGTGGTTGTCAAAATATGGACTTCTAGAAAACTTTAACGCAAAAACCATATCTTTTGGATATGTACTAGATTTTGACCTTTAGCACCATCCCTCTGGAATGGACCCTGAAGCCACATGTTGTGGAATAAAAGATAATCCTAAAAGGTATCTATGGTGCAAAGATGGATGCTTTCTGACAAGTGATTGTCAAAATATGGACTTATAGAAAACACGCAAAAATCCTATCTGATGGATATGTACTTGATTTTGACCTCTCACCGCACCCCCCCCCCCCCCACCCCTCACGGCATGGACTTCAGGGTCCGATGTCATGGAATGAAAGTTAACACCACAAGGTATCTATGGTGCAAGTATTAATGCTTTCTGATATGTGGTTGTCAAGATATGGACTTCTAGAAAACTTTAATGCAGTGTGACGAGAACCCAATGCCACGGAAAGGGTGCGACAGTGGTGACAACAATAGCTCTTTGTACTTCGTGCAGTCGCTTAAAATGGCCCAGTGGTTTCTGAGAAAAAAAGTTTTAATTTTCACACGCATAAGACATTGACATTGAATACTTACAAACCTTGATTAAATCAGTTGTCTGCATCTACCAACTTTTAGGTCACAGGCTGCAATAGTTTCTGAAAAATCTAAAATTCAGTGTTCACCTTTTCCTATAGAAAGGCTGAGTTGTACGGTTTGACCTTGCTGCAAAATAGGTCAAGATCAATCGAGGGTCATCATTTGAACAAAGTATGACGAGTTCAAGTCTCCAATGCTATAAAGTAGGTTTTGTTGAATTCGGTCTGCTTGTTTCAGATGTTTGAAGGGTTTTAACCATATATGGCGTGGCAGCCATCTTGATCATGTGACCCAGATGCCACAAACAAAGTTTGGTTTCTCCTACCCAAGGAGGCTCCACACAAAATGTTGCTTTAATTGGCCAAGCTGTTTCAGAGAAGATGTTTAACAATGAGAACAACGACATATGGATGGACAGATGACAGACGGACACTGGAGCTTAGGTATAATATAAGCTCACCTATGAGCCTTTGGCTCAGGTGAGCCAAAAATCCCTTTCAAAAAGGAAAATCTTCATACAAATGGTCAAACGGCCCTGCTCTTGCTTTCCTTTAAAGCAGCCAACCTGTATAATAATTATAGCTTTTGGGCATATTAAACTATTGAAACTAATGCTGAGCCTAGGTTGACAGAAAGATCATAAATGTTTTTCTCTGTTCAGTTGGTAAAAAATCATTGAATTATTGTAAACAAAATTAGTAAGTGAGCATGATCAGGAAATACCACAATCACAAACTGCAGACAACCCCGTGGCACCGCGAGGAAGAGCCGCTCAACCATCACGAGACACCAGAAAGACAAATTAAGCAAAGCAATCAGCTCTCTCTTCCCCATCAAGATGATTGCAATACTACAACGGACATAAAGTAACGTACATCAAAACATAGAACAATTACAGACTCCCACAATGGGAGTAACAATAAACAAAAAGTCAACAACAACAGAACCACCGCCTTAGAACAGACAGCAGCCTAAGCCACAGGGGGGCTTAAATGCATTTTACAGGTACCAAATCTTCGCCCTAGATTCTGCTGTTGTTGAAGTACAAGAAATGTTCAGCTCGCATGGAGGCCATCTAACTAATGCAATATATCATCATGGAAAACACTCTAATCAAATTAACACTCCATGATGAAACAAAGAAAAGGGCTCATGACTCACAGATAGTCAGAGCTAAAGAAAACCTCAAGTTGAGCCACGGTGGGTCCAGCTACAGATAAGCATCAGGCACCAACAGACCGATTAAAGCTTTACGTCAGAGCCGTCATAGAGTCTGAGGCCTGACCCACCGTCGTGCAATTAAAGAGGAAACCATAGCTATAAACCGTGATTGGGTTTAAAACTAGGCATGCAGACTGTCACATGATATCCAAATTATATCCAACCCTTATATAACGTTTTACTATCTTTTTGAATTGATCACTAAAATTAGGTTTTCCAACAATTCGTTTGAATTTATAGACTAAATCACCATAAAATATAGGTTCTGATATGCCTTGTTGCAGAAGAGTTTTTAACCCAATATTGTATTTAACAATTAACTCTGAATGTATGTAGTAGAATTTAGAAAATGCTTTTCGAATTTTATGATATCTATAACCTTGTTTTAATAATTTAGCAGTTAAAAATAAGTTTCTGTTGTTGAAGTCATCAACATTAGAGCACACTCTAGCAAAACGAATAAGCTGAGAAATATATACACCATAGGAAGGAGAGCGAGGAACATCTCCATCATGAAATGGGAAATTTACTTTTTCAAAATTAAAATCATCCCGTTTATCATAAATTTTAGAAGAAACTATGCCATTTGTTATTGACAAGTTCAAGTCCAAAAACGGAGCTTCAGTATCAGAAGAATTCGCCTTATTTAACTGAAGTTCAGTAGGATATATCTGACCTACCATTTGTTCAAAATAAGGATTATCAATATTAAGTAAGTCATCTAAATATCTGGAGGTAGAGTTAAAAGCTTCAATAATATCAGCTTGATTATTGTCTGACAGAGATAACATAAAGTCTCTCTCATAACAAAACAAAAACAAATCTGCAACAAAAGGAGCACAATTAGTACCCATTGGAATACCGACAATTTGTCTATATAATTTTGAGCCAAATCTTATAAATATATTGTCCAAAAGATAATGGAGCGCATCACACATTTTCTGACATGACCACAATTTATATCGTTTAGGTTGTTCAGAAGTAATAAAGGCATTTTTATCATTACAAGCCAAATAAAGTGAGCCCTCTCTGTTAAAAGTTTGTTCAATTAATTCTGTTAGTTTTTCTTTTATTAGATTATGAGGCAATGTAGTATAGAGAGTAGAGAAATCATATGTAGACAAACCAGATGCTAGAAAACCTCTAGACTTCAATTTATTAAGAATTTTACCTGAATTTTTAATAGACCAAAATAAATTTTTACCATTTCTTTCATAAACTGTTGTGCAATATTTAATGACATGGTTTTTAATCGCAGTGAGGCAAGAAGTCAAAAGAATAGACAACTCTGTAGTTGTACATGCACTAGAATTAGCAATAAAACGTGACTTATAGGGTCGTTTATGAAGTTTAGGTAACTAGTATAACGTAGGAAGCTTGCTATGGTCCTCATCAACAAACAACCCAAACTTAGCTGCCATATGGCATCGATGCCTATCAACGGTAGACGTCTCATCAAGCCTGTTATGCTCATATGTTTTGGCAGTGCTAAGTTCTTGCTTTAGGGTGTTAATATAGTATCTTTTTCAAACGACCACAACATTGTTAGCAGCCTTATCTGCGGGGGCCAAAACAAACTTCCTATGGAATTCCTGGATCCCTTTCTTCAAGTGACTGTAAAATGTTTTTTTTACTGACATTTGCATTTAAAATGGATTTGTTATCGGAACTATTTCCTATGAAGGACATTTTGTTTTTGGTTTTGTCTGAGTAAGCCGTCTGATGTGTTTGTACCTAGTTTTCCACAATTAGAGATCGTTTTAATGCCCCCAACTTTGGAAAAGTTGAAGGGGCATATTGCTTTGAGCTTGTTCATTCGTGCGTCCGTTACAAAATTTATTAAGATACAGATTTGAAATTTCATATATGGATTCCTCATCAAAAAGTAATTGACATATTTTTTCAGTCTTGTGTATCTCCCTTTGTGGAGTTATGCCCCTTTTAAAGTGTCATAATGAAATTTTGTAATAAAGATATCTCAATAACAGCTATGAGCTTCAAACTTGGTCAGCTAATAGAGCGTAATGAGTAGATAACCTGGTGAAAAAAGGGATTTTTTAGTTATTTCCCTTTGTAAATTTGAACAGAGAAAATTTGATTTGCAACTTTTGGCATTGAAAATTTGTAATCAAGATATTTCAAAAACTATTACAGCAAGTAGCTTCAAACTCGGTCAGCTGATAGAAGATAATGAGTAGATAACCTGGTAAAAATTTAAAAAAGGTTTAATTTTTTCCCAGTTATCGCCCTTTGCAAATTTTGGCATTTAAAACATGTAATCAAGATACCTCAAAAGCTATTACAGGAGGTAGCTTCAAACTTGGTCAGCTGATAATGAGTAGTAACATGGTGAAAATTAAAAAAAACAAAAGTTATTTAATTTTTTTGAGTTATTGCCCTTTGCAAGTTTGGGCATTGAAAACCAATAATCAAGATATCTCGAAACTTATTTAAGCTAGCAAACTTAAATTGGCCCCCTTGAGTTATGAATCTTTAATTCTTTACAAGCAAAGGGTTGGGGCATAGTGTTTCATTAACATCTTTTCTAGTTCTGTTTTTTTTTTATTATCAAAAAAACCTTTAAAAGCACTTAATTTATGGCATCTTTAAATACTGTAAAAATAAGTAAGGGTATAAAGATCAGGAATCGAAATAATCAAGTACCACACCTGACCCGGTATACCAATGGGAAAGTGACAAATTCAAAGTTAGACACCACAAACGAGAGCCAAGAGGTCATCCCTTTCCCAGCAGGTGACCACAAAGCACATATAAACAGAAGCGCACAAAGGCATAGCAAACACAAGACAGAAAAAAACATAAAAAAAATCTACAATGAAAGTCCTGCCTTGGACTGGTCAGTAAAATATTTTACAGAAGGGCTTAAAAGGGTTTAAAGGCGCAAACCTCACCCTTAATTCAGGTGTGAATCAAGACACAGATGTTTGGTTTGCATGAAAGACCCCTAACTTATCAATGCATCATCTCCTAAAACATATAAATCAAGTTATAACAAGGAGATAAAGCCAAGATAAGGACTCAACAGTAAATAAAACTGAATACCAGAGCAAAAGAAATCCAACAGGTAAACCCCGGTGGGCCCGATAAACAGCCAACACATCAGGCCCCCACCATCTCATCAATAGATAAGTCTAGAAGTTGGAACCATCATAGAGTCTGAGGTCCGTTCCAACGGCGTGCAATTAAAGAGAAAAGCAAAGTTGCCAACCAAGATTGGGTTGACCAACAAGCATGCAGTCTGCTGCAATAAATTAATGTTATAGCCAATCTTTTTATAATGGGAAATTATTTTAACGAACTGCGCTGAAAAATTATTAGAGCCAACAATCTTCTTCAACTTCTACACCAAGTCACAATAGAAATCAGGTTCAGAAAGTCCTTGGCGCAAGAGAGATTTAAGTCCAACTTGGAATTTAGAAATCAAATCATGGTATGGTCTATAAAATTTAGAAAAGGTTTTGCAAAGTTTATGATACCGATAGCCTTGTTTCAGAAGTTTCTGAGTTATGAATTTATTGCGAGTGTTGAAGTCAGCAACATAGCTAGATGCTCTAGCAAAACGAATGAATTGACATAGGATGTAGAGCGAGGAACATCACCATCTAAAAATGGAAAATTGACAATTTCAAAATCAAAGTCGTCACGTTTATCATAAATTCTGGTAGATATAATATCATTAGAAATAGACAAATGCAAGTCCAAATATGCGGCTTTGGTATCAGAGGTATTGGCTTTATGAAGTTGGAGCTCTGAAGGGTATATTTGACTTGCCATATTGTCAAAATAAACATTATTAATGTTTAAAATATCGTCCAAATATCTGGATGTAGTGTTAAACGCGTCAATGACATCAGTCTGATTATCATCAGAAAGAGACATCAAAAAGTCCCTCATAACAAAACACAGGAATAAATCTGCAACCTGGGGAGCACAATAAGTGCCCATAGGAATCCCAACTACTTGTCAATACAGCTTGGTGCCAAATCAAATAAAAATGTTGTCCTACAAAAAGGTAAGTGCATCACATACATTTTGACAAGACCATGCATGATGTTTTTTAGGTTTTTCTGAAGTAAATAATGCATTTCTGTCATTACATGCAAGTTAAGGAGAGCCTTTTGGTTCTTTCAATAAGATCAATAAGTTTATTTTTTAATTAAATTATGAGGTAAAGCCGTGTAAAGAGTAGGAAAATCATAAGTAGACAAACTGGTCGTATTGAAATCTCTAGCTCTAATATGTTCTTTAAAAGGGTATCCTTTGGAAGCAAAGACTGCAACAAAGAACTGAAACTAGAGTGTGCATATTCCCTGGGCCAGACTAGCTAGTTTCTTCCATTTATTGGATCTCTCATATACCTTTTCACAATACTTGATGACACGTTTTTAACAGCTGTAAGACACGAGGTTAACAATTTAGAAAGTTCTGTTGTCGTACAAGAACTAGAATTAGCAATAAATCTTGCTTTATACGTTTTTATGGAGTTATGGTTCTCTCTTTCATACAAGTTCTCTCTTTCATACATGGTTTCGACTTAAAACTTCTTCTGAGGACAAGCCTCTGAAATGAATAAACAGTCTTGCAAGTTCCCTCATTTCCATCATGATTTCTTTACTTACTTCGTTTCTTTTACTTTTTCAACCTTTCTTGATGCATATAATGCTTTTTACCATTCAGTTGTAAAAGGCTACTTTGACGTAGGTCACCTGTTTCTCTGTTCCAAAATTGGTCTAGAATATTTAGCACGAAGTCTGTGTCCTGATGTGTATTATGTCTTAAAGGAGTTAACGTTTATTATTGCATAAAAAGCCATGTTGCACGCTACCAACAGCCATGTTTCAACAAGCAAAAACCCATGTTTTAATCCAGCAATTCACGCGCTATTGATGCACAGCTTTTGTACTTTATATATAAACATTCTAGGCCATCACAAAAATTGACGTCACAACGTGCATACAAATGAACGTAATTTAGTTATGTTAGGATGACGAAAGTCTTTGCTCTGGAACAGGCGTTTTCAAAACCTATGCATCTATCATTGTGGTGTTCGTCATTATAGTAATACAAAAATGATATTTTCCAAGCGTTTTTGCAAAGTGTTCAAGTGTCAAAATTACTATGCAATAATAACGATTGAACATGGTTTTCTGATACACTAACATCTACCAAAACCCTCGGGTGTCGTTAACATCCTCGGGGTCCAGCAGATGTTAATGCATAGAAAAACATGTTTGAATCCTATATTGTTTGATAGAGTTACTTCACTTTTCTTTGTAGAAAGTCATGTTTGAAAAAGAACCTTTAGCACTCTGAGCACATTCGCATATGCTCTTTCTTTTTGGATTTCTTTCCCTCATTAAAGTCTCACTTGCTTGATGCAAATGGGCCAAATTATAGTCATACATCCCTTCATCGTTCTGAGACCCTGTTTTCCGATGTATTTTACGCTCACTTTGGGCCATAAAATAGCAAAATGACAGAAGAATAAAGAATAGGACATCAGAACATGGAACAGTTAGGATTTTTGCCAGCTTCGATTAAACAAACACAATGGCTAGCCCTGAGGCTGGTAAAGTATACGGGTGTCAAGCTGATCGGATGTTCGATTGATACCAGGATTGTTTGAATTTCCTCACAGCTCTTCAAATAAAATATTCTTGGAAAAAGTTGATTTTCTATGAAATACAGTGTAAGATGAAAGGTATACCACACTCTAGAAATACATGAATTCTTATCTTAAGGCTGCCTCTGATTGTTTTATTGACAAAAATTTGTTGCAATGTCTCGTCGTCAATGCCAATGTAAACAATGCTTATCTTATGACGTCATTGATCTGTCACGCTTTAAGTTGAATTTTCATCACATCATTTTTTTGGTCTCACCAGTGCAATAGAGATTGAATTTGTGCAGATGTAATAAAAAGGTTATAATATGGCTGAGGTGTGCATTTAGTAAGTAAGAGTGCAAATATCAGGAATCGATACAATCAAGTAGCACACCTGACCCAGGCTACCAATGGGAAAATGACAAACTCACAGATAGACATCACAAACGAGAGCCAAGAGGTCAGCCCATTCCCAGCAGGTGACCACAAAGCACATATAAACAGACGCGCACAACAAGACAGAACAAAAACATAAAAGATCAACAAAAGAAGTACCGCCTTGGAAAGGTCAGTAAAATATTTTACTGGAGAGCTTAAACCGGTTAAATGGCGCCAACGGTCAGCCTCACCCTTAATTCAGATGTGAATCAAGACACATAGATATTTGGTTTGCATGAAAGACCCCTAACTTATCAATGCATAATCTCCTTAAACATATAAATCAAGATATAACAAGGAGATAAAGCAAAGATAAGGACTCAACAGTAAATTAAACTGAGTACCGAAGCAAAAGAAATCCAACAGGTAAGCCCCGGTGGGCCCGACAAACAGCCAAAGCATCAGACCCCTACCATTTCATCAATAGATAAGTCTTTAAGCCTGAACCATCATAGAGTCTGAAGTCCGACCCACCGGCGTGCAATTAAAGAGGAAAGCAAAGTTGCCAACTGTGATTGGGTTGACCACCAAGCATGCAGTCTTTTGCAATACATTAATGTTATAGCCAATCTTTTTATAATGGGAAATTATTTTAATGAACTGCACTAAAAAATTATTAGAGCCAACAATCTTCTTCAATTTATACACCAAGTCACCATAGAAATCAGGTTCCGAAAGTCCTTGGCGCAAGAGAGATTTAAGTCCAACTTGGAATTTAGAAATCAAATCATGGTATCGTCTATAAAATTTAGAAAAGGTTTTAGGAAGTTTATGATACCAATAGCCTTGTTTAAGAAGTTTCTGAGTTAAGAATTTATTGCGAGTGTTGAAGTCAGCAACATAGCTAGATGCTCTAGCAAAACGAATGAGTTGAGAGATATAGACTTCATAGGATGTAGTACGAGGAACATCACCATCTAAAAAACTGGAAATTGACAATTTCAAAATCAAAGTCTTCAAGTTTATCATAAATTTTGGTAGAAACAATATCATTAGAAATTGACAAATGCAAGTCTAATATTGGCACTGGATAGCCATATAGGCCCTGGGGCTAAAGAGGATATGGAAACCCCAGTGCCAATATGGCATAGAGGCACACCTTGGCCATATAATAACTTGTATGTAAAACATGTGACCCCTTGGTCAAGGAGCATAATTTGAATAAACATGGTAGGTCCATTAAATGATGCTTCATATCAAGGTGCTAGGCATTGTGGTTTCAGACAAGCAGTCTTTTAAAGTTTTCTTCTCAAAAATCTATTGTTAGCCTGTGTGACCTAGATATGCAACGGACTTGAAACACATGAAACCATCTCACCTTAACTATACTATTCTGCCTTTTTCACGTCTTTGGACACCAAATGCGTTAACATGGCAATGGAATAGCTGACTAACGGTAAAATGTCTTCTATCTTTACTGATTTATTAATAAAACATTCTAGCTTTTATCTCCGTACTGTCAAACAAAATTAAATTTATTTAAAGTGTATAAAAAAGTGAGTATGATCAGGAAATACCACAAAGACATGTTCATGTCTACCTCGAGTATAGATTTTGAAATTATTTAACACCTGAAGCATGCATAAAAACCAGTGAACAGAATGGAAAATCTCCAAAATCCTTTATTTTGGAGAGTGATTTCGTTTGTAAATTACGACGAACCTAATTTAGCATTTACTTTTTCCTCAATAAAGTACTCTTGGATATAACTAATTTCAGATAACTATTTTTCAACTTGCATATATATTAAGTCAAAAATAAGTATTTTTTTCATATGGGAACGGTAGAGACAGCATTGTAACGGTACAGACACACCATAACGGTAAATTGTTCTTTAGACAGGATGCTATATAACATTCTTGAAATACAATACTTTAACCTTTATTGAACTTTAAAAACACAGTAATGGGTTAAAGGACAACTCAATCATGGCAGTCTTTGTTAGGGTATAAAGCCGGTCAGGAAGGAAGAGGGGAAATTTTATTGAAAAATTCCTTTAGGCGATGGCGATGCTACCAAGGAAAAATAATTCACACAAGTAATAACTTTTCAGTACTTTATGTACTAAAAACATCGACAACACATTAATAATACAATGACACCACCTACGCTATTATTTCTGGCTAGTTGACCATCCTATACTAGGGCAGGTTGCCACTCGGAATAAGAAACGTAAAGAATATAATTCACATACAAATCTAAGAGAGAAAAAAAACTGGGCCCATCTAATCTTAAGTATCGCAGTATGAAATGCTTTTTCCCCTTGATTTACGCGTTTCGCGAAAACTTCATCTTCTTGTCTACACAATCGTTGACTCTTAGTCAATAGGCTCTGAGATGATTTATGTCTAATCATCACGTTGGACTGAGACGTCAGATCTATTTCTGTGGGACTTCTTTTATAACCTGCGTATTTTTGTTTGCTTATTCGCGATTCCAGCTGGTTGGCTTATCAACTCATAGGGTATGTAGTTGACTTCTGACTACGTTGGGATTAACGAATCCTGGAACCCGATCCCACACTGTTTGTGGCCTAAGGGGAAGACTGTTAGGTGCCTTCAGGTTTTAGATACAATGGTTAACCAACATTCTACGTAGAAGGGGACACAAATCAGAGATAATTCTGCAAAAAACAATCTACTTTTAGAATCTTAGTTACTCAGAATCACTCTGATGCGTCAAAAATGGAGTTGTTCGTATCAAGTTTACAAAAAAAAATAATATAATTTCAGTGGTCCCATTTTTTAAAACTACAGCCTAACCCTATAAGTGTGCAATTAGCCCTCACCCGTGGGGGTATGGCTAACGGCTCCCATGCGGTTAGGATGGATCCGCTCTTCTAAATATCAACACTCAAATATGTTTAATAGAGAAGTATTTTTAGTGACTGGCCTATGTCAGTGCTAAACAATACCTCATATGCCAAAACGACGCTATCATAGCAAAAACATCAAGATCCTGTGGCCTTTTTTTCCCTTTCAGGTCACGTAATCTAGATAGTTTTGAGGTTTACAAATACGGATACTTATTCCCTTTGCAATTCCAGGAAAACGTTGAACAACGCGGTGCCGACACATCACCCTGTTCACGTGCTAATTTTGTTCTTGCATACCGTATCAGTCGTAAACAGCTAATTATGACCCATCGTCAAACATAATATTTACATCAATATTGCGAAATTACATTCTGCTGTTTTATGCGAGAATAATGCACAATATTTCTACATTTATTTTGGTGAAAAACCACCTAATCTCTAAACGTACATGTCAGCTATCACCTTATTTATGTGTAGTGCCTAAAATTCTTTTGGGACCGTTCTTGCGGGTATAGTAAAGCTGTCCGGATGGATTTGAAGGGTTATTCGGCCAAAGGTGGTCGCAGGCTATGTCGGGTCTGCACATAAAACCATAATTGCATGCTGGAGGATTTACCTGAGACTGATAGGTGAATAAACATTTTAGCAGCTAGGTTTTAGGTTGTTGTGATTTATATTGCGTTGTTTGAATAGACGGTTTGACTTCCAGAGATAGTGGGCTTTCTGTAGCGACCTGTATGTGTCACATCGAGTTATATCTAACGCATATACAAGTTAATGGTTAGGTGCATACACTATACGCAATTGGTTGGGAAAAAATAACCAAAAAGTGGGCAAAATTATCTTATTTATAAATTTTAACACCTGCTTTGTATAATCATAGAGTTCTTTCATTTATAGGGTGGGTTCTCTCGTTCATAAATAAGAAAACCGTGAGGTAAAGAGATGCAATCAAATGTGTTGATAAGCCGTTATGAAGCAGGAAGTCAATCGAAATGGAGACTGAAAAGCGGATTGTGTGCTATATGCTCAAAATGTCTAATAGATCTTTAATGATAAGCCTATTGTTTTGGACAATGTTCTATGAGCTTTCTATCAAACAAAAGCAGTTCCTAACCCTTATCATTATAGACTTCTCGCCCCCTATTTGGAACTATTTCCGAGGGCTGAAAATGGAGTAAGAGGGAACTGGAGTAGGAAGGGTCAGATAGCAGCTGTGGAAGGGCCGGGAAGAGGGGGATATACATTTTAAAGTTGTACCGATAGCCGCTTCAACACTGAAGCTGCCTTATTTTTGAGTGACTGTATAATAGTTGAAAACAGATGACATAGGCCACAATTATGCAGGTGAGTGACCTTTATTTTCAGACTGGTTTTGACACTTTGTAGGAATGGTAAACAGATGAATTCCATTTGTGTTATCTAAGGTACGAACGCAAGAAAACGCTGAACAAGTGAAATAGAGATAATATGTTTCAGTTGTGCTGCATGTGCCAACCTTTAATTACGCTTCAGAATGATTAACAGTCTCGTGTACATATCCTTCCTCGTTCAGACTCATGTACGCTCCCCACTGATCCGATAAGAGTTTACTTCCAAGCTGAACATGCCGTTTGATTATAGGTAATAATGTAGCCCGATCTCTTTGTTCCACTATTTGAAGCACTGCTTTTCTATGTTTTCTTTCCACCGCACCGAACACTCAAATATGCTGATTACCACTGCCTCTGTTCTATTTCTGCTTTTTCCTGAACAAAGATTCGTCTATTTCTACAATGTTCCCTGACACAGTACCTTCCAGCAACAACGGATTATCCAGTAACGTTTTACTTGCTATATCCTGACAGAAACTATACCAATCAATTACCTACTTATGGCTAACATTTGTCATAAGTTTCTCACATTCGTAAACTTGCAGATCTATTCCATAGCAATAAATTACCATAGTCACAAAAGCAACATGGTTTTCTTTTCGTTAAAGGGTAAGTTTAACTTTAAGTAAGCAATTGGTTGGGGAAAAAAATAACCAAAAAGTCAGCAAAATTATCTTATTTATAAATTTTAACACCTGCTTTGTATGATCATAGAACTCTTTCATTTATAGGGTGGGTTCTCTTGAACATATGTTTTCGTTCATAAATAAGAAAACCGCGAGGTAAAGGGATGCAATCAAATGTGTTAATAAGCCGTTATGAAGCAGGAAGTCAATCGAAATGGAGACTGAAAGGCGGATTGTGTGCTATATGCTCAAAATGTCTTATAGATCGTTAATGATAAGCCTATTGTTTTGGACAATGTTCTATGAGCTTTCTATCAAACGGAAGCAGTTCCTAACCCTTATCATTATACACTTCTTGCCCCCTATTTCGAACTATTTCCGAGGGCTGAAAATGGAGTAAGAGGGAACGGGAGTAGGAAGGGTCGGATAGCAGCTGTTGAAGGGCTGGGAAGAGGAGGATCATTTGTGCTGCCTGTGCCAACCTTTAATTACGTTGGCAAAAACACAAGAAGTGAGGGTAATTTTTAATTCTTATCTTCCAAACTGTGTACTTATTTCGCTATAAGCTGTGTATTTATATGAGGCACGATCGTAGAGTTTGTCAAGGAAACAGTTTGTAATTTATGATAAGTATGGGCATGTGGATCCATACAACCTCAATTTTGTTGGGACAACAAGTCATCAACCACAACCATATCAGGAGGTCACTTAAAAACGAACTGAACCTAGAAAATTTATTCAAATCAGCTTTGCACAGTGCAATTTATTTATAATATCTTCCAATACGTCTTAAACCATGGCTAGACATTAGTTCTTGCAATTGATCTGTATTTGGTGTCGTTAATATTCTGCTATAAGTCTTCGGCTTTCAACTTCATAAGATCAACTGCCCAGCGGTCTGATCCTTAAGAGGAATTTTAACATGTATAACGTACACGTGATCATCTACTTACATTTGAAATGAAACATGATCAGAAATATGCGTGCAAAAGTACTGTTGATATGTGAGAAAGTTAAAAGGTCGTGTGATTATCGAACAAAAACTATTTTTATAACTCCTAGTAATTAAAAGGACAGTATTGGGAGAAACAGAATGTCTAAATGCACATCAAAAAAATAGAAATAGTATTATAGTCATGATGGTTTCAGAGGTTAATTAGATGAAAATGTGATAAAGTTAATATGAAGTCACTGGAGCTTTCTCAAAAGATAAATTTAATAAATATTCAATTATTTCAGCATTATAAATAATTTACTAAATGATTAATTATGATAAAACACACAAATGATTATTAACGAGCAATTTTTTTTCATAGTTAAGAAATTGCACTACATAAAATATGACATGTTGAAAAAAACCATCTTGAAACAATAATGTGTGCGATACTTATATGCTTATTTGCGTAATTTGAAAACTGTTATAGCTCTTTTTATGATGGGGTTTGTAGCTTTTTTCGTTTTTTACATAAATCATTGAAATAATGAAGAGTTTAGAATTTTTTTTTGAAGTTTCACATGACCTTTAAAATGTAAAATGTAGGAATTGTGTGGTAATGTATATGTCTATGCATTGAAGTACATTTAGTGTTTGTATGTACGTTTCATGGTAAGTATACATTGAAATGTAGTAAAAAATGTACATGTGTACATGTACATGAATAATTCATACAGGTTTTTAGAACAGTTTTCATCAGCAAGGAGAAACAGGCCAGTGATAATGACGTCTATGTGAATTTTGTAGCCAGCAATTCGTACTGGTAATGTTCCTGTATATTAAAACGGAACGTGGTTTCTGCTGTGTAAAATAATTTTCTGTATTCTTCATGTGTTACTCTAATGAGTTGTAATGCTTGATGATCTTCTGCCAAACTCTGCGGTGCAGGCTTGCAAAAAACTTTCTGTTGTGTTTGTTAGTTTTACATGTAACAAGACGTCCTAGGCCAGCCGCTTCCAGTTTCTGCATTTCGACTGAAAAGAAAAGGTGTTAATGTTATATAAGAGAGAAACCATATTCCACACAGGATATTGAATTTATGAGTGTTAATGGAAATTTAGGCCTATGAAAACTGACTGATTGTGATAATATGACGAAAGTTAAACTGCGTTAAGATTTGAAAAGCAAGACTGTCAGATGACGTCAAAACTGAATTTCTGCTGCAAACTATGTAACAGGTCGGGATCTGCGGTGCAACCGTAAAGTCTTTCGACATGTCTTAGCTGTTTCCATGATATTATAATGAAGTAAAGTAATACTTCAGCAATGTTAGCAGTGAAAGCGCTGGCGGGACTGCACACAAGTGTTCCCTAATGCACAACGAAATGACTTAGCTGTTCTCATGAATTTGAAGTGAAATAAAGTAATAGACTATGTATGTTAGTAGGTGAAACGCTGGCGAGACTACACTTATATGGAGGTTTGTCTTCGCCTTCGTTGCTGGTAAATGCAATAAGAAACAAACTGCCATGCGCTATTTAATTCATGAGGTGAAATTGTTGACGAACATGTAGAAGAATCGCTTGCATTGGGAATAATAAACTTGACATTTTAGTCGAATATTAAATAGTTTTAACTGGGGTGAGGGGGGGGGTTACTTGGGGGTAATTTTGGTACGGGTGTGAGAGCCAGGTTTATTTTTAAAACCGACCCCATTTATATATTTGGTATTTGGAAAATGTATGTTTGCTTGAACCAAATGTTTACATACTTATATAATGTCCGTTGAATCTTATATACTGTTTTTGCGCGGTGTAAACAAAGTTAACTAATAAATATTGCAATTCTGGTTCATAAACTAAATATCTGAGCAA
The DNA here is from genome assembly GCA_964019695.1 of Loripinus fragilis. Classification (NCBI taxonomy): domain Eukaryota; kingdom Metazoa; phylum Mollusca; class Bivalvia; order Lucinida; family Lucinidae; genus Loripinus; species Loripinus fragilis. The sequence goes on along the minus strand of OZ026527.1, from coordinate 86,655,324 downwards.
ATATATGAGTGTTTTCAAACATGGGTGTAGGAAGAAGAGAGGAAGTGAGTGCCATCGATGAAAAATTCGATCTGTCATATACTTTTTGTTAGAGGAAGGGGGCATATCCTGTACATGGCAACGCCGGAAAAGGGTAATAACTTCCTTTAGTAGAAACACCTTTATCCTGACCACAAGTGACCCAAGGTAAAGTGAAGCGCATGTCATAATCATTCTCGTTTTATTATTTTATATTTTTTAAACAAACATAACGTTTATTTGGACTGTTGACGTCACAAAAATTAACAAATGGCGGCATTGGATGACATTGCATAACGAGTGATAGGTGAAAAATAACATAAAGAAAGTTGTGCTTGTGCACTCGTTTCTTTATTGGCTTTTACAACTGCCTCGACTTACAAATTACATATTTGAAAAAGAGTGATTAATAACCTCTATAAAATCGGAAGACTGTGAGAATTTCATGATAAAATATACTCAACGTCAGTGAAAAGTTACCAGTAAATCACATACACTTAACATAGGGCAATATTTAGTTCATCCTGTACGAAGAACTGCGGATACTTAAGCACTCAATTTTATGGCATAGGGTGCGATGCATCACCGCTATGAAAAACGGTATCCATCACACCCGGATGCATTGTAATCATTCCTTGACAGATCCCTGCAGTTTCCATTGCATTGTATAGGAAAATGCAAAGTTTTGGTGCTACCTTAGAGTTTGATCCTCATTTTTCGCGTTTAATGGGATAACCTAAATCATTTTGGTGGCATTTTCAATGAAAATGTCTAGGGCATGTTCTGGCATGTTGTCCTCTGAAAATGATGATTTCAAATTCTTAAAAAACTGCAAAAACCATAAAATGCACGTGCATCACGGGCACCATAGTTCTAAGGGTCGTGTAACTGTTTTATCTCTTCAAATCAGCTTGTCATTGACCAGAAACATGAACGTAATAGTAGTCAAAGAGCTGCATTATATAATTTCCGAAATATCGAAACTTTGATACTGGTAACTTTTCATTGACGCTGAGTATAGTAATATTTATGGATCTTAGAATTTAACAGTGTTAAATGTTTTGGAAAACGGAAGAACTTGTAAATTTGCTCTGTATGAAGTTAGTGCAACGTACTTGTAAAAGTCATTTTTGGTGTATAGGTATGAAAGCAGTATATGCTACATTAAATAGTTTAGAATGATTTTGTATTGAATTAATACAAACCTGTGAATATATTTCGGATGAGGCAAAATCATTACGGTTTAATGAATGGTTTTAATGCGTTAGTCATAATAAGCAAAGAAACGTGGTATGAAATTTGTAATCAGCTAACTGTTAATTAAAGTTTTGTATGAAAGTATAATGAATAAAAATATAGGTACGTACATTTCACATTTTCCATAACAGCTCCTTTTATGTGCCGTTGCACGTGTCGCAGAGGCACTGCTGAACCAGAGGTCAATGCGAGGTGTCTTAGGACTTTTTCTCGCATCTTTTTCACAGTGCGAGTCTAGTAACTTCTTCAGTTCTGGTAGATTTAATGGCCTGTGGAAAAGGAAAGAGGTGATACGAAATGAAATTGTAATGTGGTAAAGATGAACATGGTAGTAATAAGGTAAGTTGTATGACGTATCCCCTGGTGGCTCAGGCTGTTGTCCGTTCTAAGGCGGTGGTTGTGTTGTTGTTGAGTTTTTGTTTATTGTTACTCCCATTGTGGGAGTCTGTAATTGTTCTATGTTTTGTTGTACGTTACTTTATGTCCATTCTAGTATTGCAATCATCTTGATGGGGAAGAGAGAGCTGGTTGCTTTGCTTAATTTGTCTTCCTAGTGTCTCGTGATGGTTGAGCGGCTCTTCCTCACCATGCCACGGGGTTGTCTGCGGGTTGTGATTGTGGTATTTCCTGATCATACTCACTTACTATTTTGGATATAACTTTGATATCATGCGACAGTCTGCATGCCTGGTTTTAAACCCAACCATTGGTTATAGCTATGGTTTCCTCTTTAATTGCACGAAGGTGGGTCAGGCCTCAGACTCTATGACGGCTCTGACGTAAAGCTTTAATCGGTGGGTTGGTGCCTGATGCTTATCTGTGGCTGGACCCACCGTGGCTCAACTTGAGGTTTTCTTTAGCTCTGACTATCTGTTAGTCATTAGCCATTTTCTTTGTTTCATCATAGTGTGTTATTTTGATTAGAGTGTTTCTCCATGATGATACATTGCATTAGTTAGGCCTCCATGCGAGCTGAACATTTCCTATACTTCAACAACAGCATAATCCAGGGCGAAGATTTAATACCAGTAAAATGCACTTAAGCCCCCCGTTGGCTTAGGCTGCTGTCCGTTCTAAGGCGGTGGCTCTGTTGTTGTTGACTTTTTGTTTATTGTTACTCCCATTATGGGAGTCTGTAATTGTTCTATGTGTTGTACGTCACTTTATGTCCATTCTAGTATTGCAATAATCTTGATGGGGAAGAGAGAGCTGGTTGCATTGCTTAATTTGTCTTCCTGGTGTCTCATGATGGTTGAGTGGCTTTTCCTCGCGGTGCCATGGAGTTGTCTGCGGTTTGTGATTGTGGTATTTCCCGATCATGCTCACTTACTATTTTTGTTGCTGTAATAATGGCAGTTCAGGCTTCCACACACCAGGCACATTTATGATTCATGGGTAGTGGACGGCAGTGCACATGCAAATTGCTCAAGGCTTTTATGAAAAATTGTTCTAAAAAGTGTAATTCATGGTTACCATCACCCCGGAGTGACTCTACCACCTTGCCGTGGTCTCTGGGGCACACTTCACATTGGGACGATATTGATTGTAATACTTGTCCCTCTGGGAGTGCCAAGAGTAGAGTCCCACCTGTTCACCGTGGGTGGCTTTCTCGGTAACTCGAAGGGGATGGCCTGGAAGACTGAGAGCATGCAGAATATGGGCGTATAAAATTCTGTATGACTCAACACGTCTCTATGGCCTCTTTGACGGGGTAGACCCGAGGGGAAACACGGCCCGGTGTTTCTAATCGGTCTTGTCATGCTGAGCCCCAGGAAGCTGAAAATGTAAAAAAAAATATTTCTTATATCTTCGTTCTATAGTATCGTTCTGATGCCAACCACGTGTCCATTATCTTATATATTCTTTCTTTTATAAAATATTCCTGGAAGGCAGTGGCTTAACGGGTCAATTGTGCAGATTTTATTTGTGCGAGCTTGATTAATAAGCCTACTAACGATCCAGGGCCCGGAATTACAATGCCTCCTTTAAGTTAAGGTAGACTTAAGTTAAGTATCGAAATTTGAACATGCTATATTAAATGCTAAATAAATTGCCTGGGTCGATGTGGTATTTATGGTCAAAGATATCACTGTGATTTTCAGAAAAATTAAAGCTATTTTGATTTTAACCATTTTTAAACGTTATTTTTATTAACTAGACTCTAGTGCCTGTAGTAAATTCACCCCCAAATGTGACCTAGGACCTACATAAGAATTCCAAAGCAGCCGGAACTTATGTCGTGCGCTGCATTGTGAGCGGTACAAAAGACTAGCAGTTATACCACAGAGAATCAGAGACTCTCAAGTCTAATGAGATTTTCCAGGCCATAACATAGCAGGTTTCCAGTTCTTATTACACAGTATACAAGATTGATAGGTACCTCCATAAGAACTTTTATACAAACTTTTTAAAAGAAACATTTTATAAACTTTTTAACCTGTATTAGAGACTCTCATAACGTGTAAATAGGGTAGTGGACTTAATCGACCATTTTAGCTGTGAAACGGTACTCCAGCGATCAACTGTGGCAGAATATCTTCAAGAACAAGAACAAGAACAAGATGGCTCGCCCATACTTGAAAATTACGTCAGGGAGTGCTAATTCTGAAATTTTGAAGAAAAAACTCTTGGCTGCACTTTAACTAATAATTATCAAGGAGTTCTGTGCAATGCGTGTTGACCACAGAAGGAGGCAGAAGCAGGCAGTTGTAATTAAGTCAAACAAAATCCTAGTCTCCTCCGGCGTCCCGCAGGGCTCTCTTCTCGGGCCCCTGAGAAACAGACATAGCAAGCCTCGAACAGTGGCAAAAGATGTGGGATATGCAATTTAACCCCTCTAAACGTCAGGTCATTCAAATCACAAAAAGGCAAACCCCCTCAACACTAAGTACATTCTACATAATGTAGAGCTGGAAAGTGTTCCTGCAGCAAAGTACACGTACTTAGTGGTCACCATTGCGGACGACCTCTCATGGTCCAAACATATCGACATCACCACAAAAAGGGCAAAAACTCTCCTCACAGGGGTTTTGTGGATCTGGAGAAAATGGCTTTTTATTTTCAGGGAGCTGGGGAGCACTGTTAGTTATTTTAGGGGATATGGGGAGCACTGGTAATTATTTTAGGGAGCTGGGGAGCAAGTTCATAGCTTTGGGGATTTAGGGAGCCCTGCCAAAAAGTAAAAACAATAGAGAAAAAGCCTCCATTTTGTTTGATTTTTTAAAATTTTCTTCTGCTTCTGCCCCCAGACCCCCTTTCCAAATTCTACAGGTATTCATTTTCTGATTAACATGCACATTTTTATCTTGATTAAGTTTGCTTGTTGTTGATTTATATTAGGCCTTGCTTTAAGAGGCTTGTATAGGGGTTTTAGGGATACAGGATATTTGCCATTTTACTTCCAGGGATATAGGATACTATCCATTTTACTTCCAGGGATATGGGATACTTGGTTCAATATTTTCGTTACTTCCAGGGATATTGAAAATTTAGGAAAATAATTATGGGGATATTTGCCGATTTATAACGGGTACATGCCTGTTTACTTCAAGGGATATGGGATATTTGGTACCCCCCTATACAAGCCTCCTTAAAAGTTGTTGATTTTTAGGTTGGAAATAACATACTTTGGAACACCTAGATTGCACCATTTTTATCAATTTTTTGTCCGCTTTTTAACAATCAACTCTGAATCATGTTAGTGTCGATAATAAAATTTAAGGAAAAAAAAGCTTTACAAAGCTTATAGTATCGATAACCTTGTTCAAGTAACTTTGAAGTCAAAAACTGGTTTCTGTTGTCGAAGTCTTCACTTTATGAACATACTTTTGCAAAACGAATAAGTTGTAAAATCTATACACCATAGGAAGGGGAGCGAGGAACATCTTCATCAAGAATTGGAAAATTGACTGTTGCAAAATTAAAATCGTCCCCATTACAGATATTGGTATTAAAGCTATGAAATGATGCCTAACAGCTTCTTGTATGCGGAACAGAACCAATTGTTCCCTCAGCCAAACTTTCTACAGATGGTCCGCGTCGAGTCGGGTTGATAATATGGCTTGAAGATCAGGAAATACCACAATCAAACATATTCTTGATAGTGGATGGTGAAGCAGTTACCCACAATGCAAAGGGCGAAATGCGAGAGATCTAGATGAGGTATCGTCAGGTCTCGCGAGAATGGCGCACTTCCGGCGTACGCCGATCTCGCCGAATTTCAACCAAGGCGTGGTTCCAAGCGGCGAGGCCTGTTTCGCCTCTTAACGGTTCGAACCACAAAGTAAGTACTGTTGCGCCATTTTGCACGATTGTGGCGGCTTACTACACATCCCCGGTCACGTGATCGGCGTAAGCCGGAGGCGCAGGCGAGGCAGTTTGGTGCCAAAGAAACACAGCCTCTGATTATCTGTGAGTCGTGAGACCTTTTCTTTGTTTCATCATAGTATGTTGATTTGATTTGATTGTTTCTCCTTGATGAAAAATTGCAATAGTTAGGAAGCCTCCACGCGAGCTTAACATGTTTTGTGTTTCAACAACATCAGAATCCGTAGCGAAGATTTGGTACAGGTAAAATGCCTTTAAGCCCCCCGGTGGCTTTGGCTGCTGTCCGTTCTCAAGGCCGTCGTCGGTGGTCCGGCCGGTCCGGCTATGGCCGGACCACTTTTTTTGGCCGAAATGGCTTTAGCCGGACCATATTTTTGGCCAAATATGTTTGTTGCAGGGCCGTTTTCTCACGTTTCTTCTAGACCTTCTTTAATGATCTATTTTTCGATGATCAAAGAATAATTATTAAACGATAACTGAAGCGTGCGCTGGTCAATATTTTGGCAGCCTCAGGGTGTGAAAGACAGTGGTTAAACAAACACGATTAAGAAAATGACACCTGTTGCAAGATAGTAATTATAATCGAGCCGCGATGCGACAAACTCTGTCTTTAGGGTGTTCGACAAAGCCAAGCTCAAACCAGTCTCCTCAGCTACAGAGACTAGCTAGAGAATTGAAATTTCGCTCATAATAATTCTAAATATAATACTTTACCATATGCGAATAACAAAGGCGCTGATCAGACTGCGCGGATGCGCAGGCTTGTCTGCGCTTTTGTTGTTCGCAAACCCCCGAAGACGCTAAAAACGTACCTTGAAAATCAAGACAGTGGCACAATCAAACTAACAAACATATTTGGTAATCTACGTGAGCTCAAACCAGCAATGCGAGCGATCTATTTGTAAATTGTGATTCTCGTCACTATACTTTTGGCTACTCCACAGTGAGAGAACATTTTCAGCTTTAACTTATTTGAGGAGTACTATGACTCAGACGAGAATGAACAATCTGACACAAAGAAAGAACAGATGCCCTCGACTTGAAAACAGTCACGAACGAGTTCACTGCAAGAATTGAACGACGGAGGTGCGTGTTTGGAAAGTTGTAAGAGTCAAGCACTTTACTACTGAGCCACTGCGCCCCCGTAAAAAAAATATACTTCAGAATGCCCTAGCATAGCATATAATTACACTTGAAGGGTTTTCACTTTGTGCTTTACAGGCACAATACCCTCATCGTCTGCTCAGCGAAGACTGATAATCAGACAGCTTAAAGGCACAGCCTGATTTTAGACTTCTCTTGGCGCACAACTATTATACAGAATCATGCAGCTGAGGTTCACAAGCAAAAATGGTCTCAAAGTGCAACAGAATCGCTTCTTTAGTCATCTTGAATTACAAAATTTTCTTGGGGGAGGTCCCTCAAAACCCCCTTACGAGAGGGGGGTCAACCCCCTCTCGTCATCCCTCCCCCCTCGTGTCGTCGGCACTCGGTGAACACCAACGGTGTTCAATGGCCGTACCACTTTCTAAAAGCCGACGACGGCCCTGGTTCTAAGGTAACCTGGGTTGCAGACTGATCATTTGTTCTTCTTTTTTATTTTTCCATTTCTTGGTCAAAATGACAATATTAATCGAAATCAATAGCTGACAACGGATACCTTTGATGCGGTATCTTTTTATTCTCTTATTTTTTAGAATATTAGCATTAGAAAATATTGCCAAATATTGACGACTGGACCCAGGCTATTCTAAGGCGGCGGTTCTGCTGTTGCTGACATATTGTTTTAATAATGTACTTCCCATTGCTTGTGGGGGTTATGCGTTTGTCTTTGTGTCCATTCTAGTTTTGCAATCATCTTAAAGAGGAAAGCTGGTTGTTTTGCTTTTATTGTCTTTAGAAGTCTTGCTAATGTAAATGTTCTGTGGCTCTTTCTCATGGTGCCGTGGGTTGGTCTTCAGTGTCTGATCGTGGTATTTCCTGATTATACTCGCTTGCTTTTGCAATAGAACGGGGGTAGGCTAGTGCCTTCGAATCGGACTTCGAATCCCGGTCCAGCCACGTACTTTTATAAGGATTATTCTCCCCTATCACTTGGGCAATTGACAGTTGTACATGTATGTTAAGGCTAGCTATTTAGAACAGTCTCGAGAACAATTTAATTCGTTTTGCCGCGAACGGAGTACATGTGGGCGACCCGGGTAGGCAGGCGCGGTCACATCATAAAACGCCGTTAAAAACGACGTTTTTTGTTTAAACGCGTGCTCCAGAAATTCGGTCAGGGGTGTCAGCTCTGGCAACGTTTTTGTTTGTTTGTCTTTATAGTCATTTGAGCCATGACATGAGATTTCCAACAATGTGGTATGTGCATACGCGCAGTCTGATCAGAGCCTTTGCTATTCGCTTAAATATTCTTAGAGTGTAAAGCTACTTACCGAACATAATTTGGAGTTTCTAAGCTTTATAAGGAGGGTGCACAGGCTCAGCTGAGTCTACACGTGTCAAAATGCCACATTGTTGGAAATCACATGTCACGGCTCATTTGAATTTCACAGAGAAGAGAGGGAGAGGAGATCCAGGTGCTTCTCATGCATTCCTTTGAAAACGCAGTATATATTGTATAACTAAAAAGCGGACCATCATCAGTCTGCCAGCGAAGCGTTTCGTTGGCGGGCCGATAATGGTCCATCATCATCATCATCATCATCATCATCATCAATTGCCTCCATACGTACTTGAGTATGGATTTTGGCTGGTATAGCCTTGTGATTTTTAAGTGGGTTCGGACCAGTATTCTTAGGAAACCTATAGCTTTGTAATTCTTCAGGGGTGGGGAATGTTCGTACTCCCATCCGTGCATGGTTTAAGAATTAACATATCAAACTTGCCGCATTTTCAATTTAAAAATAAATAGATAAATAAATAAAACTGAAATTTGAGCAACCCCCAAAATATCTCCATTTTGTATTCTGTACAGTGAACTTAAGAGAGGGCCCAAAATTGCATAAAAATGACCCCTAAAACTAGTCCGATTCGAGACCCCCCCCCCCCCCAAATATCGACGAAATCTTCATTACCCCCCCCCCCCCCGCCATAAAACATAGATTAAATTATTTTTTCTGTCCCCCCCCCACCCCCCCCCCCCTCACAATAACAAAGATAAAGTTCAAAATTTTGAATGTATATGGAATGTCAGATTAAATCCACCCCTCTTACCAGGTCGCAAATACAGGGTATTAACCCAATAAACACGTAAAATCGGATCACAAATCGGCCCGCCAGCAAAACGGCATCGAATGGCGTTTTGCTAGCAGGCCGATAGTGGCTAGAGATGGGTTTCTGGCTGGGAAATACCACGCTAATCTATGGCGAGGGCCTGTTTTCATGGGACATGAGTTTTTGTCTCACTGTTGAAAGCATTTGCTCATTTCTGCTTGGGCAAATCTTTGGTCAGCTGGTCGGGCATTCGAGGTCTGATTGGCTATTGATCTATTGCTCATTTTACCCGCCACACATGCATTTTGTGAGATATTTTAGAAGTTGTGCGCGAATCTTGGTGGCCATTTTTGCGATATGGAATATGTGATGTTTTGGGGAAAATGTAAGTCTTTTATTTTATCTGATGATCATACATTTAGGTCCTGTTGTTCACAAGTTGTGACAGAACATGACCAGACAGAAGTATGGAGCAGTTTTGTCACTGGAAACATGTGCGGCGCGGATAACAAACTAATCCTTAAGTCTCTTTGCTTGCTGGGTTATTTTTCATGCTTTAGTTGTCGTCTGCTGACTTTTCAAAATTAACTTTCAATAAGTATCTCTCAGGAACACAATCAAAGTGTAAAACGATTTAGATCCAGATCAGTACCGACGTTCTCGGTCCGGATCTGGGTCCAAACTATTTGCAAAGGTTAAAAACAGGCGATGGATTAATCATACATGCCCCCCTCCAATTAGGCCTAAATAATTGAACGTGTTAGTCGGCTAAGAGAAGATTCCGCCCAAACTGCTACTTATCGCAGACAGTATACGACTCATCGCATAACCTATTGCACTTAGCTGCAGTCTCGCCAGTCTTCATTGTTTGAACACCGCACATCTGAGGTTCGTATGTAAAAGCTTATGCCCGGTTATGGTTTCTTCGTGCGGACAGAGAAGATTTATCAGACTTGGTGGTTAACGGTCCAGGCTGTCGATCACAGTAGATCCCACCGCCAAAAAAAGCGTGCGGTTATTGCAGTTGCATATATACTTTTTCTAGTTCGCTGAGTTGCCCCTCCTTTATCGAAAAGACTTTTCGAGCTTGCTAGACTATCCTTTTGTTTCTGACGCACAGATATAGCATATTTTGTTGATTTTATCATGGTGCCCCGTGAAACCCTGTCTCTGGAGTAGGTCAGCGTATTATATTTTCCAGAGAGCGAAATATGCTGAGAGGAGCGTGGTGGCTGGGGTGGTGGCTCTGTATGCCTATTTCAAGTATTTGCTTGACTGGATAAAGGGGATCGTCAGAGTCACTGCCGCGCTGCATTGTGCCCTTGAGCAAGATACTCTATCAGACTGCTTACATTCCAGAAAAATATTGACTGGGACCTAATTAAGCATAATCACAAACAAGCAAAAATGCTAATGTTTTTTGCATGTTCCTCATTGTGTGGCTCATTATTGATATAGTGTCATTCCTATTTCAGGTACAAACCCTAGGATGCTTTTGCTGGTAAGATTGACCATTGTGATTGAAAAGGCCAACGGAAGAAGTCTATGAGTAGTTGAAAAGACTGAAGCAAAATCTCTGGTGAGTTATATTCACATTTAATGAGTCTTTGCATCTCAGAACTTTGCATACTCGGTAATTTTCATGCTTTTATTGTCATCTGCTGACTTTTCAATATGAACTTTTTCCCAAAATTATTTCAGGAACACTATCAGAGTGTCAAACGGTTTGGATTTAGATCAGGACAGACATTTTTTTCAGTCCTGATCTGGGTCTAAACTATTTGCAAAAGCTGACAGCAGATGACAAAAAGTCGCCGCTAACAAGGAAAGAGCTAAAATTTAGAAAATTTTGAATGCTAAAAAAAAACAACAGAATGTAGGTCCTGATCTGGGTCTGAGCTGTATGTGAAAGGTTATCAGCAGATGACAAAAGTCGCTAGTAGCGCTAGCAAGAAAAGAGTTGATAAACTTATACACACAGACAGTGACCTATATAAGAGTGACTAGAAACTCTAATGAAATTCCAATACTCAACTCAAATAACACTGTGGTGTATCTTACACAGGTAAATGAGGGAAACTCGATATCATTTATCTACACGATTGGCTTTTACCGCTGTTTTGGAATACACAGCGTAATTTCTCTATTGTTTACCTAAACTTTCAACACCTTTATAAACACCCAAATTATATAATAACAATAATTATGAATCATTGGACATCTTAGTTTATGAATATTGATAAATCGAGACACAGATATAGCAATGTTTGAAGCTTTATTCGTCGGAGTGAAAGAGGTATTTTTGTAGCCATTTTTGCCAATTTCCGCAACTTTCTTAAAATCGGCCGATATTTACACGGTCATAACTCAATCGGATTAGGTTTTACATTGCAGAAACATAGCATTCAGCAATATTTCATATATGTTTTTTTGATTGTTATTAACAATATTTACCAATAAGCGATATTTACGACGAAGTACGCCCTTTAAAGTACCTATAAATGCAGCGGTCTCACAAGCTGCATTGCCATTTTGAGTGTGTAAGATAAAAGGCGCACCAGGCGTTAGTCACGTGACACATGCCACGACATACCTATATGGCTGAAAAATGAAGTGTCCAGTCACTCTTATATAGGTCACTGACACAGAACAATAATACAATATGGAGCAGCTTTAGAAATTCACACTTATACCCTAGTAGTGCATAGGGCCAGATAAGCAATTCTTAAGCGTAAAATTGCATACATTTTCTTACTCATCAGTTTAATCATTTGTTTTTGGTGCTCAAAAGAACCGTCTCATCGAGACGGTTCTTTTGAGTACCCACAACATATGTTTTGGTTGAGAAATAAGAAAAATAATCTTCTGTTTCACAGTCTGCCCTAGTAGTAGTTATGGGGCTATTTCATATTCTCTATTTTCATGTTGGTTACTAGTCAGACTAGGTTGTAAACTTAATGCAGAGTATCAGCAAATTAAGAATGGGGACAGTCAACGTGAGATTGTGATTGTTATTGCATCATCCAGCATCAAAGGTATATATACATTAACAAAGTATGAATGTAGATGAAGGCTCAGCTTGACCAAATTTTAGACATATTCAGGGATTTTTTCGGTGATCTCGGGCTGAAATTCGGCCCCATTCCTAATGAAATTTAGGTGACTTTTTCCCCAATTTTGAAAAAAAATCCCAATCTTCAAAACAAATTTATTTTTTTTGAAGATTGGGATTGTTTTTGTTTTTTTGAAGATAGGGATTTTCATTCATTCACCACCCACGCAAGCTACAATCTACTACCATTTGATCTTATTTCTCCTTCAATTTTATTTATGGCAAAAGTATTTGTAATACAGTGTTTCTGCAAGGCCAGAATTTTTTAGGGGTCATTGATGACCCCTTGTTTGAAAATTTGGGGGTCATTGGCAAATTTAGAGGGTCAGAACTTTTTTAATGTATAATTAATTTTTGTCTGAGCATGCGTCAATATTAAAGGTATTTGAAGAATGTCCCCTTTCGTAAGATAAAAGTTCTCGAAATTCGGTGCATGTTTTACTATCAATAGGCTTGTGATCAACGGCTTTTGTTACATTTTCTGTTTCATGGGAATTATTCAATGTTGTGTTGCTTGTAGTTAAAGCTCTATCCTCCAGAGGACAAGAAATAAAAGCATCTGCCTACCAGTTTCATTACGGGTCAGCCATTGTTGTTTAACAGTTGAGCGCTTTACCCATGCGCAGACTGTCAGTCTAAAAATAGACATGATGCATTGGTTTCATTTCTTTTAAAATCGTTGTCTTATATATTTTGGTGTATTGGAGCAAAGAAAACTTTCTTTTCTAGACCACTTTTTTCAAAATATATGCTGCATAATGCCCCAAAATAGCAGCGAGAGCGAAATAAGCGCAAATTAATTGGAACGAAACCCCATCTGCGCGAATCGCAAATGACTTTTGACATGCGCAGTCGTCGTTTTTGAAATGAATCAGATACGTCATGGAAATACCAAGCAAAGATTTGTGCGCAGGTCTATTTTCCACAGGAACACTATTTATAGAAGCGTTATCATCAAGGTAAATTGAAATCCTCAGATCTCAGCACATAAAGAAGATGGAGTTTCATTCTCGCTGCTGTTTTTGTGTGCGTCACGAAAAACGCACAGACAAACTGTCAGTGCGTCAGCAGTCAATTTATTGCGTCGAAAACGCAAGAAACGCACTCTCGCTGAAACACTGTAAGCTAATTTGTTTTTTATTAACCAAAGATGACATAGTTGTGCACTATAACAAATTCCCTATTTATTTCTATACCCCTAAATAGGGAATTTGTTATAGTGCACAACTATGTCATTTTTGGTTTATCTCACAGATTTTAGTCCAAAGCTTGAAGCATGTATAGTTTTATCCCATGAAACATTTCATATTTTGATCAGGATGTTACATGAAATGTGCATCTACAATGTTTGTCAGTGTACCCATATAGATCTACAGATTTACAATACACAACTGTTGTTTGTTTTCCAATTCCAGTCCCAATTATGGGGTATCCCGGTGTGTTGCCAGATCAGAAGTGAACGGACTGTATGTGTAAGAAATTTGTCAAAGAAGAAAATTGGTGAGTTATAGCATTTGCTTACTTTATTAATGGTAGTGTTTTTTCTGAATCCTTGTCCTGCTGAAAAAATAATAGTAGCACAGCACTTACTTCTGTTTTCCTGTCAGTTTAATTGAATGATTTTAATTAATAGGATGAGCCTCACAGGCATCACTGCGCTGAGTCCTTGAGCAAGACACATTAATCCCTGCTAAGTACTGGTTCAACAAAGGAAGACCCGTCCCGACATAATTTAAGATTGTTGACTGGGACGTAAAGAATCAAATCAAACAAACAAAATTATAATTACTTTAATGTTTACTGTTGTGACTTGGCTCCCTGTATCATTAGTTTAACAGGGCCCAGAGGGACGACAGTAAACAATGCGCTTACAGTAATAGGATTGATTCTGAGGCTGTTTGGAAAACAGTGCAGATCCTGATCAGATGGCTTTGTCAGAAGCCATCTGATCTGGATCTACATTGTTTTCCCAAGAGGATTTATCTGGGTTCAGCAGGACAAGGGTTTAAAATAGCTGGTTAAGGGTAAAGGATAGCTGGCAGGACTTTAGTTAAGAGTGCATAACAGAAAAATAATTTTCTTATTTCTCAACCAAAACATGTTGTGGGTACTCAAAAGAACCGTCTCATTGAGACGGTTCTTTTGAGCACCCAAAACATATGCTAAAAATTATGAGTAAGAAAATATTTACAATTGTACTCTGAAAATTTTTCTTCATTTAAACCGGTGGCTGGTATCCGATCTATGGGTAGATTTACCTTTCTATACAGTCCGGATGCACTTAACCACTACTTTCAAGATCCCCATATGACCTTAGCTGCACGTGGGACGTTAAACACAAACAAACTTTAAATAATGATTGAGGAGCACAGTGGCTCCATGTATAGAGTGCTAGACTCGAGATCGAGGAGTCAGTGGTGGGAGCCTCACCAGAGACATTACATTGTGTCCTTGAGCAAGGCACTTTATGCATATTGTATATCTTATATGCATCCCGCTTTAGATAGCCTGTCATATACTTGTAGCTTGAGTAGTTAAACATTACATTAAATCAGGGTTCATCTCAGCAAACAGTCCATGACCTGATCATATGGCCAAATAAAAGAATGAGTGTGTTTTGGGTAACGGGTCTGAAGATTATAGGTAGGGTAAGCACGCATTTTTTTTCACATTATTTTTTCCAGAAAACCTGAAAAAAATTCTAGGTTTCACCAGTAAATTTATGTAGGGTCGGGTTACCCTAATTATACATATTTTTTTTTTGGCCTATGTTTGCCAATGCCACCATATACAAATTTACAATATATAGCCGTTGTTTGTTTGTTTATTTTGGCCGGGTGTGAATAGGTTAGCAAGTAAGGATAGATAGTGTTACAATATTATACGCATGCAATACATGTAAATAGAGGATCTTACATGAGTGCTCATGTTTTATTGAATTTATTTAATGAGTTGAGGAAAATAGATAAAATGCAAGGCTTGTCAAGTATTTCATCTCTTTTTCTCATCAAGTTTAATAAATTCAATAATACAGGAGTACGGATGTTAGATTTGATTTATCACATGACATTAAAATTACTTAAAATTGCTTTTTCGGCGTTAAAACATCAAGGTTTTGCCATCTTTTATGCAGTATTATAATGGACAACATTATGTAATGTTACTAAATCTGTAAACCACTAGTGGCATTACTGGCGTGTCAATTTTATTGCATGGCATTATATCACTCCCAGATGTGACATCATGTGATAAATAATCCTTATTCTAGAGATTTTGTTAGAAAACGGCAAGTATTCATTATTCTAACACTTGTATCCTGTAATAGTGATAGGGATATGACCAGGCCAAACTTAAAAATATTTTTGTTTCCCCTTACCCGACCCTGTTTTACCGGTATGAGTCGTTCGGTCGGAATTATTTTTTTAACTTCTCAAATATGATACCCATTAAACTTAATTGTAAACAGTAAAACCTGTCGTAAGAGACCACTCCAAAAAAGATGACCAATTACCACATAATGCAGGTCAAAAGTATTGCAGAATGCTCCCAGGGAGCATTCTGCAATACTTTCCACCTTCATTTAATCTTCAGGTTTTAATGTATAGTCCTATTATAGGCAATAAAATTAAATACACAAACAGTTTGCTAAGAATATTTTTTAAAGACTGTTTACATCGGACAATTCTCTAAGTTTGCTATGAAATTTAAAGAAAATAAATCTTGACTGAAAATTGAAATAAATTTTTTTGAGTAGGGCCTTTTTTTCAGGGTCGGTCGGGTAAGGGGAAACAAATAAAATTTTAATTTAGGCCTCACATTGTAATATTATTGTTATTATATGGAGAGCTGATTCTAACTGCCTAACTCACAGCTCTTCGAGTTTGAGAACATGATGTTAGATGTTACATACAGGCCTTTACAGGGGACAAAAATATTTCAATATTGCACTCGTCCTGCAGGACGAGTCACTTACAGTTTTCATTGTCCTGCAAACACATGCACTTGTCCTTTAAAAGCATATGCAATAAAGAACATAAGGAAGTAATATGACTTCTTCGAGTAATTCTTCCCAAAGCACTCATCCTACAGGACGAGTGCTTTGCAAACAATTACTCGTCCTTCCTAGATTTCACTCATAATTACAAGCGGACGAATGGAATTTTTGTCCCCTGCTTTAACAAAAACAAAACATGTTCTGGGCACTCAAAAGAACCGTCTCAATGAGACGGTTCTTTTGAGCACCCAAAACATGTTAAAACTGATGGGTTAGAGAATATCTACAATTTTCACGCTAAATTTTTAGGCTTATCTAATCCTGTATACATACTAAACATCTCTAGAAAACTTAAATGAGCTTGTACATGAGATTTCCAACAATGTGGTATGTGTGACCAGCAAAGGCTCAGACCAGCCTGTGCGTATGCACAGACTGATCAGAGCCTTTGCTAGTCACTTAAATATTATATGACTGTTAAGCTACTGACCGAACAGCATTTGGAGTTTCTAAGCTTAAAAGGAGGCTGCACAGGCCTGTCTGAGTCTACCCTTGTCAAAATGCCACATTGTTGGAAGTCACATGTCGCGGCTCAAGTGAGCTTGTACATGAGCTTTTGGTACTTATCTTGTTTCAGCCCTAATGATGTGGTATCACAGAATGTTGATCGGATCATGTGAACAGGCTGATCATGTGAGAAATTATCAAAGAAGAATATTGGTGAGTAATACAGGACTTTAGTAAAGAGTGCGTAATGAAAATTTTTTTTTTTATTTCTCAACCAAAACATATGTTGTGGGTACTCAAAAAAACCGTCTCAAGGAGACGGTTCTTTTGAGCACCCAAAACATATTATAAAATTGATGGGTAAGAAAATATTTACAATTTTACGCTGAAAATTTTTGTTTATCTAAACCTGTGGTAATAGAAATTGCTTACTGATCTGGATCATAATTATTAAATGGCAAAATATTGTGATCAAATGATTTCCTTCATCCATCGGCACTTGTCAGTCATCAGTTAACATTTTTTTTTCAAATATCTTCCTAGCTACTGGTTGACCCGTTGGAATGTCATCAAACTTCAAAGGAAGGATCTTTGGGTGGCCCCCTTTCAGAGTTGTTCAAATATTTTCAACTCCATGAGAATTCTAGTTGCCATAGCAAACACTTTAAAAAATGGCAGGGTTTGAATATAAATTTGCACAAATAATTCCAAGTTTGTAGAAATTATTTTGATCCATTGAAAAACATGGCGCTAGTTTTTCCTATGTAAATACATTTGTGTTAGGGTTTCTTTTTTAAATCTCATCTAACCTTACTGGGATATTTTGAAAAAAATTGGCACAAATGATCCTTATGTG
Organism: Loripinus fragilis; assembly: GCA_964019695.1. Classification (NCBI taxonomy): domain Eukaryota; kingdom Metazoa; phylum Mollusca; class Bivalvia; order Lucinida; family Lucinidae; genus Loripinus; species Loripinus fragilis. The sequence continues at coordinate 86,638,038 of OZ026527.1, read as the reverse complement.
ACCTTCTTCCAAGGTTCAAATTAATTTTGATTGGTTGAAAAAAACAACTGTGAGTGGGTGGGGTCTGTTATAGGGTAAACTTTGAAAATCATCTTGTCAAAACCTAATGGGTCAATTTGAATTATCTTGGCACATTCATGTATGACCATTGGGTGGAGCCAGGTTTTTCTTATAATGTAGGGAAATTTTTGATAGAATATTTTTTCAAGAGCTTCATGCATCTGGGCAGTCTGTAGTCCTTAAAACAATTTTCATTAATGTGTCATATCATATACTTGTAGCCAGTCTAACTCTGATGGCTCTGTTTTAAAACCAAGCAATTAGAGTTAGACTGGCTACAAGCATATGATATGACACATTGATGAAAAATTGTTTAAAGGACTGGAGCCAGTCTAGGCAGTCTGATCAGCATCTTTGTTGTTCACTGCCTAGATAGCAGGATATTACCCAGTCTTGAATCCAGAATTTCAATCCTGAAAGTTGTTTCTGTAGATGAGGAGGCTGGTTTGAATCTTAGCTGGTCGGATTTACCAAAGACAGATTTTTGCATGGGATGCCTCATATCTTTATCAGCAAGTCCTTTGCACACTGGTAAATGTATACGTTGATTTGTTGGTATTTACGCATATTGCCGGTACTTCATAGACCGGAAGTGGTAGATATTGGTGTTAATACTATATAGAAAAACATGCCCTATGCCTAAAGGACTATAGAATTAGGTCATTTTTTAAGTATTCAGTATGTGCATGGCAATTTATTTAAGCATTTAGGAATAGATTCGAGTACCGATCATCCAGATTGGTACTCGAATCTATTCCTAAATGCTTACATAAATCGCCATTTGCATGCCTAATACTTAAAAATGGTCTAATTCTATAGTCCTTTAGGCATATGGCAGGTTTTTCTATATATGATTTAACACCAATATATCTACCACTTCCGGTCTATGAAGTACCGGCAATATGCGTAAATACCAACAAATCAATGTATACATTTACCAGTGTGCTTTGGTGATTTTCATTTTTGTTTGGGCTGACAAGTAGTTAACTTGATTAAGATTTGGTTGAACTCCATAAAAAAACGCTAGTCATGTTTCAAAACTTTGCCATTTTTTTCATCATTGGACCCATTTGACCTAGAAAGCTTCAAAATAAACGAAAAAACTTTCTGTCGGGCCTGATCTGGATCTAAACTGTTTGCAACTGCTATCACCTGCGTCACTAAGTTGTGTCCTTGTGCAAGACACATTTATCCTAGCTTAGTACTGGTTCAACCCAGGATGACCCGTCCCTACATAACTGAAAGATTGTAAATGGGACGTATAGATTCAAATGAAACAAACAAAAGCAAAGAGTTAACCCTTAAAGCGCCAAGAAAAAAAATGCATCTGAAAATGCTGTCTTTGGAAGTCGTCTGCTGCAAATAAATGCCCAACATTACTGACGAATTAAGTATAGAAGCAAACCCTGTGGGCCCAGAACAGACTGCTCCTATAGGAGCAGTCTGATCTGGGTCCACACTGTTTGCCATAGAGGCTTCTTAAATATTTCAGCAGACGAGAAAAGCAGAGGACTTTTGTTGTGATTGCCGCATTAAGAGTTAAATGTTGTCTTTTTTGTTTTGCAGATGAGGAAGAGCTAGACAGTGAGATCGAGCTGGACAAGAAGATATTGTAAACATGATCGGTCCCTGTGGTTGTGATAGAAGAGAGCAAAATTTAAAGGTAGTTTTCTTCACCTTTAATCTTTTAATTAAAGCATATGCTTGATAGGTATCAGGACTTTAGTTAAGAGTGCGTAACAGAAAAATAATTTTCTAATTTCTCATCCAAAATATATGTTTTGGGTACACAAAAGAACCGTCTCAATGAGACAGTTCTTTTGAGCACCCAAAACATATGCTAAATATTATAGGTAAGAAAATATTTACAATTTGATGCTGAAATTTTTAGTTTATCTAAACCTATTATCCCAACCTTGATAATATAGAAGTGAAGGTCTGTGAAACCTGCATTTCATCTGCTAGTGATGTATAATTATTCCAAACTTTTTATGGATGGGTATGATATGTTGGGATGATTCTGTACGACCATTGGTCCAAAGTGATAGTAGGAGCCCAGTGGCTCAGTGAGTGGTAGAGTGCTTGTCTCAAGACTGAGGGGTTGCATGTTCAAGCCTCCGGGGTCACTGCGTTGTCCTTGAGCAAGACACATTTATCCTTGCTTAGTATTGGTTCAACCCATGTAGACCTTTTCAGACATAAATGAAAAATTGAAGAATCAATTCAAACCAAACAAAGACACATCATTATGATTTCTTTCATATTTAAATCACTTTATCAAAAAAAAAATTTCAGGAATACTATCAAAGTGTCAAACAGTTAGGATCCAGATGAGGCCCGACATTTGTTCGGGCCAGATCTGATTCCAAACTGTTTGCAAAGGTTATCAGCAGATGACACTAGAAGGCAAATTGTTCTCCATTCGTACACATGCATGCAGCATATGTATCATGTGGGGCTACAGGTTTACAGTGCAGTGGCTCAGTTAGTAGAGGCTTAGACTAGGGATCAAAGGGTTGTTGGTTTGAGCCTCACTGCCAGAAGTGCCAGTGTGTTGTGTCCTTTGGCAAGGCACTTTATCTGCTGCTTAGTACTGGAGTTACCGGGTTTTTGGTTTGATTCTTTATACTCCTTAATCCAGACCCTTTATCCCCTGCTTTATAGTACTGGCCCTGAGGTTATAAAACTTTATTCATGCTCTAAACTCAACTGAGCATGAAATTTCAACTGTTAAAAAGTAAATTGCTGAAAAAAAAGACTTCTCATTTCCAAACTCTTAGATGTTGTGTTTATCATGCTGATAAATGTTAAAATGCCAATTATAGGCACTTTTACATTTATGAGCATGGTTAATTTCATGCTTGGTTGGGCTGATCATGACCTCGAGCCAGGTTCAATCCAGGAATCATCCTGATTTATTCTTGACTGGGCGGTTAAACATCAACTCAAACAAACTTTATCAATTTTGATGAAGACTGTACATGTATTTGGCCTTTGTAAACAACTAACCACTTGTGGAACTTGTGTCTGATATATGAGTGATGCTCAGAAAATAGCAGTATACAGTTTAACTGTGCATCACTCATATTTCAGTAGAGAATTGGTTTAGAGTTTATTTCTTTGTATAAATACATAACAGCAAAATTACAAGCACTTAAATTAATAGTTACATGTACTAATTTGATACAAAAGGGATTCAGAAGAAAGTCTGTAGACTTTTGGAAATTGTATACCTGAGTCGAGATTTCAATATGTAAATGCGGAAATGTTTGTGAATTTTATTTTCCCAAATAGCGTTAAAAACGTATTTGCCACATTAAAAATTCATGACTTACATCAGTAAAGGTTTTATTTTCACAAAACTCTGCATCTGCAGGGGAGCGCAGTGGCTCAGTGGTAGAGTGCTTGACTCGAGACCGAGGGGCCGCGGGTTCGAGCCCCACCGATGTCACTGCATTGTGGTCCTTGAGCAAGACGCATTTATCCTAGCTTAGTACTGGTTCAACCCAGGAAGACCCATCACTGTTTAACTGAAAGATTGTTGATGGGACGTAAAGAATGAAATCAAACAGACAAATCTGCATCCGCAAAGCTTCATGAAAATAAAACTCTCACGAAAATTTACAGTATGTGAGCAGCAAAACATAGCAAAATATAGTTTCTACATCATGCACTAGGTCATAAAAACCTTACCCATTCAAAGATTTTAAAGGTAAAATAAAATAAAGTTGACCACTTAAGCATAATACAGTGAAACCTTGAAAATTCAAACTTCAATTTTTCGAAATATTCACTAAACTTTAAATATATATTCAGACACAACAGATTCATTCATGAACTATTTTATAAACTATTTTAAATACTATCTATAAAAACAATGTTTTGTGTGCGTAAAAGAAATGCCTCTCTGAGATGTTTCTTTTATGCACACAAAACATAATGTTTGATAGAAAAAAAACCTGATAATAATTATTGTTGTGGGGTTATATATTCTTATGTCTACCTCCCTATAAATCAAATTATTGATACTTTGAAATAAAATCTCTTGTCCTAGGATTTTGAATGATTAGACTATGTTGCTCCTATACTTTCTGTCCATTAATTTTGCCTTGTATTATTGTTTCAGATGACAAATGGCACTGACAGGGGATGTTCAACTTTTCTACCCAGACACTTGCTCGAGTTTCAGATGTGTGAATGGTTATTCCAAAGTCTACACTCGCAGATTAGCGTTATCACCCCCAACAGTGTATAAAAGGTATATAACTCTGTACAATATAGAACATAATCATTATGTCATGAGCTATGGTAAATTTTCTAAAATTTCAAACACCTTTCTCTTTCTGTTCTCAAATAAAATATTAGTTTTCAGGGCTGGAATTCACAAAAATGCTGTCAGAATAGCAAACAGTGAATATCTTTATCAGATTGCTTCATCAGAAGCAGTCTGATCTGGGTCTGCACTGTTTTTCTAGGCTTGTTTGACAGAAAACTAGTTCTTCAATAAATTGTTGGTTTTCAGAGCTGAAATTTGCAAAAATGCTGTCAAATAGCAAACAGTGAAGAACCTGATCAGACTGCTTTTTAAGAAGCAGTCTGGTTTGGGTTTGCACTGTTCTTGGTTTTCAGGGCTGAAATTCACAAAAATGCTAGCAGAATAGTAAACAGGGAAGACCCTGATCATACAATTCTTAAGATTTGTATTTGCACTGTTTATCTATTGTCTAAGATTGTTTGGCAGGCAACTAGCTCTCAAATAAAATGTTGGTTTTCAGGGCTGGAGTTCACAAAAATGCTGTCAAAATAGCAAACAGTGAAGACCCTGATCAGACAGCTTCTTCAGAAGCAGTCTGATCTTGGTCTGCACTGGTTGTCTAGGCTTGTTTGACAGGCAACTAGTTCTTCAATAATATGTTGGTTTTCAAGGCTAAAATTCACAAAAATGCTGTCATAATAGCAAACGGGGAAGACTCTGATCATACTGATTCATATCTGGGTTTGCACTGTTTGTCTATTGTCTAAGATTGTTTGGCAGGCAAGGCCAAAAATACTGTCATGATAGCAAACTGGCTAGACCCAGGTCAGACTGCTTCTTCAGAAGTTCTGGTCTGGGTCTGCACTGTTTTGCAGGCAACTAGTGTTTGAAATTTTAGAACATATGCCATAAATTACTTTGCATCAGGGCTCCAGATAAGAGGGGGTAAAGGGTATTTCAGCATTGATTTCTTGGAATTCAGCATTGAGAATTAAATTGAAGGGTGAAAATACCCTTTGCAGTTTTAGGTTTCAGTGCTGATATTCAGTTTATGTGGTGAAATCTTTTATTCATAGGAAGAAAAAAACTAATTAATATACGCCAATTGTATAAATCTTGGAAGTTTTCCTAAAAACGCAACATGTATTTGATATAAGCAACTTTTCTATAAAATATTTTAAGCAAATATTGGGTCTTTTTACAAGGCTTTGCATTTTCTGCAGTTTGATATTTTAAATATGGAGTAAAATACTCATTAAATTAAATAGTAGGAAGTGAAAAACCCATCGGTCCAAATCCTTATCTATACCACTGTTGCATTGTTATATCCTACACATCACATCAGGCGGGTGGCAATCGCAAATGAACTGTTTTATACCAAAAACCTTTATCTTGCACACCGGATAAAGATATCTGATATTTTATCCCGGGATAAAAAATCTTATCTTACCCATGTTATCTTACCTAGGCTGTCACGTGAGGGCGAACACTAGTTGTATTGGAACTCTCGGTGAGGTCATTATTATTTTAATGTGACATCATCATGTGAAATTGCATCTTGGATAATTCAGGTCTTCTGGAAGCTTATTTAAAAAAAAACAGTGGTGAGCAGGAAAAAGATTACATTATTCGTGTGATGGTAGGATAGAAAAATCTGTTCCTCAGGATCACCTTTGTTATCACTCGGCAAGCCTCGTGATGCCAAACGGCGATCCTCAGGATAGATTTTTCTATCCTACCCACACACTCATGATAGATTCTTATATTCCATTTCCCAAAACCATGTTTAGACTGCAAAACGGCAGGCTTCTAGATAAGAGTGGGTAAAAAAGAAATGATTTTCTTTCTCACCTTGAACATATATTGTGGGTTCACAAAATAACTGTCTCAATGAGGTGGTTCTTTTGAGCACCCAAAACATGTTCGCACTGATGGATAAGTAAACATTCACAATTTTACCCTCAAAAATTTTGTTTTTTGAGCTATGAAGATGGTGATTTAATGTCAAGCACGCATTTAACATGATCAATTTATAACAAAATATGAAGTTAGGTGTGTTTTGGCAATCAGATATATTGCTTTGGCAATTCTGTTAAATTGTTAATTTTAGGTAATTGCCTACCCGGTGTGATACATGTCAATTATGAAATAATTGAGCCGCATCACCTGAAAACCTGAGAACGCCATGTGTGATAACAAAGAGACCGATCAGCCTGATCAGTGGCGTTGTTCTCAACCAAGATACTAGGCACTGATCAGACTGTAAGGACAGGCAGGCTGGTCTGCACCTTTGTTGTTGGCATGCATCTAAGTCAGGGTTTCTCGCGTCAAGGCTCATTTATTACCGTATGATTGCAGTAAAACTTCATTCTAATGCACTTGCTTTTGTAACGCGAAGTCTCATTGGATAACGTCAAAAATTTGTGATAGTATATCCTGCGATATACTGACGGAAATAGTTTGACGTCATTAATTACATCACATATTGTCAGACGACATGCAGCTTTTTATGGCTTGCAACGGTCCAATTTGAGACAAAACTGCAGAAATGCATTAGAATGGGGATAACCATATTCAAAATTTGCATTTGGGGAGGTATATCATTAAATATATGGCCAGAAATGACGTCTTACGTCCCCGCTCTCGCGTTGCAGTAAAACTAAATTTCCAACCGTATATCCGACGATATACCTCCCCTAATTAATATTTTGAATACAGTTATCCCCTAAATGGCTCAAACACCAATGACTCATTTATTATGGTTAACTCTTAGCAAGCTGGGTAATTTTTTAAGCTTTTTTGTCGTCTGCTGATTTTTTTTTCAAAATCAACTTTTTCAAAAAAATATTTCGGGAATACCATCTTAGTGTCGAACAGTTTTGATCCAGAACAGGCCCGACAGAATGTCGGGCCTGATCTGGGTCCAAACTGTTGGCAGAGGTTATAAGCAGATGACACTCAGTAGGCAATGAGTTATTTCAACCTCCCTCTGGAGTGTCTAGAAAATTATTTTCCTAGCTCCAGGCATAATCATATTGAAGATGGTTTAGGCGTAGTTGTCTTTTCTTCAAAGGGTATGTTGTGAGTAATCATTTGAATCACCTTAATAAGGCAATTCTTAACATACCTTTATTTTATGAATTTTAAGACCCATTATGCTGCCTGATATGGCTTTACAATTAACTCACACTGGATCAAACTAGCCCTAAATCATCAATAAAATTTTTATGGTTGCAAGGGTGTTTGAAGCCTTCAAATGCTGTATACATGTATGTATATGTCCCTCATGTTGTTAGATAGTGTCTTGAGTAATAAGCAAACCCTATATCGAAATATTTTTATGGTCCCAAAGTTGTTGAAGCCAGTTCATCTGTAGTTTGCTATGTATAATGTATTTGCTTCTCATGTTTTTAACTGTTTGCCGACCGAGTAATTTTGCATGCTTTTTTGTCGTCTGCTGATTTGCTGATTGTGAGATATCAGCAGCCAGCACCAGTAGGTAAAGAGTTGATTAGCTTCTTGAGTGAATAAATAACTGTGAAATTTTATCTTTGTAAAGGCTTTCCCTTTCTCAAACTCTATCTTAGAGAATGCTGATAACCTTTGCAAACAGTTCTGACCCAGATCAGGCCCGACAATATGTCGGGCCTGATCTGGAACTAAATTGTTTGACACTGTGATGGTATTTCTGAAAGAATTCTTTGAAAAAGTTGACTTTGATAAAAAAGCATGAAAAAATTTCCCAGGAGGCAAAGAGTGAAATCAGACATTGGATTCAGTGCATAGGGAGTACATTCTGGCCAGCACATGAGACTTTGGTACTTATTGCACATGCCCAAAGCCTGTTAAATTTTTTGCATGCTGGGTAATTGTTCATGCTTCTGTTGTCGTCTGCTGACTTTTTTTTCGAAATGAACGTTTTCAAAAAATTCTTTCAGGAACTCCATCAGAGTGTCTAACAGTTTGGATCTAGATCAGGACCATTGTTCTGTCGGTCCTGATCTGGGTCCAGACTGTTTGCAAAGGTTATCACCGGACGACAAAAGTTGACACTAGCAAGGAAATAGTGAAACGTCCATGCTAACTAAACCAGTCAGGCTAGAAGTATTATCTTTGGCTTGGGCCTTTCTCTACCTCCATACTTGTGTATGTGAGAAGTGAAGGATCTGGCGAGACTGACCATATGCGAAGGCTTATCAGAGTGATGGCTACTTGTGGATGCAATAAGTTTCGAAATCTTGTATGCTGGCCCATTTATTTCTGGATGGCTTTCCTTATTCCATCTCACCTTTTCGCAAGATGAAATATGAATGTTTGTAGTCTGCTGATAACCTTTGCCAATGGTTTGGACCCAGATCTGGATCCAAACCATTTGACACTCTGAGTGTTCCTGAAATAATTTTTTGTAAAAATTAGTTTTGAAAAAAAATCAGCAGATGACAAAAAAAGTCATGAAAAATTACCTGGCATGCCAACCAAAACATATGTTGTGGGTACTCAAAAGACGGTTCTTTTGAGCACCCAAAACATACATTAAAACTGATGGGCAAGAACATATTTACAATTATACGCTCAAAAATTTTGTTTATCTAAACCAGTGAGGAGTCCTGAATATAATAAGTAAGAGACAAGATTTTGGTACTTATGATATCAGTGAGCAGCAAAGGCTCAGACAACTCTTACACCAGAACCTTCACTGCTCATATACACATAGTATGAATACAGATGAAGACTCGGATCCAAATTTAGACTTCTAGCCCTGCTGAATACATAGAGGATCTTACATGTACATGAGTGCTCGTGTTTATTGAATTTATTAAACGAGTAGGGGAAAAGAGATAAAATGCTAGGCTTGCTGAGCATTTTATCTCTTTTTTGCAACGAGTTTAATAAATTCAATAATACAGGAGCACAAATATTAGATTCAATTTATAAAATGACCATGATGACATCAAACTTACTTAAAACTTGAATTTTTGGCGTGAAAAAGTCGAAGATTTTGCCACTTTTACACAACATTTTTTAAAAATGCATCTGTTCATATTATGCAGTCGACTTTCATTATTTTGAAATTCATGGGACCAGATATTTCACAGTTATTGTTAGTAAAAAGGAATTGGTATTAAAAGTATACTGAACAAAACCTGGCCCCTGAGGCTATAAAACTTATTTCATGCTCAACTCAGCAGAGCGTGAAATTCCAACTGCTCATGAAACCAAAATGCTCACAAAATCAGAACTTTTCTAGCTTTCAAACTATCAGATGTTGTATTTATCATGCTAGTAGATGTTAAAATACAAACAGTTGTTGGCATTTTAACATTTATGGGCATGATAAATTTCATGGTCAGTTGAGTTGAGCATGAAAAAGTTTTATAACCTCGGGGCCATTTATCTTTCTCATTTGATCCTATCAAATGATATTTTGCATTTACTTGCGTGTCTCTCGATAAGACAACAGAATTGAACATTATTTTTTCTTGTTTCTCAACCAAAACATATGTTGTGGCTACCCAAAAGAACCATCTCAATGAATACCCAAAGCATGTTGAAAAATTAGAAAATAATTAAACTTTACACTAAAATATTTTGCTTAACTTGCCCTATGATAGTACTTAACTCTTTACCTACTAGTGTCGTCTGCTGATATCCTTTGCAAACAGTTTGTACCCAGATCAGGCCTGACAAAATGTGGGGTCTGATCTGCATTCAAACTGTTAGACACTCTGATGATATTCCTGAAAGAATTTTTCTTTCAACAGACAGCAAAAAAGCACGAAAATTTCCCAGTAGGCAAAGAGTTAAAGAATAGGCTCATGGATGATGGCAAGAGACAATGCATCTTTTGAAAGGAAATGAGAAAAAATAATGCAGACATCCACCCTCTGAATCCAGGGTGTATTCCATATAAACTTTGACTAAAGAATGTTAACTCTGCCTGCCCCACAAATTTTTTCGTCTGCTGATAATCTTTGCAAACTGTTTGGATCCAGACCAGGACCGACAGCATGTCGGTCCTGATCTGGATCCAAACTGTTTGACACTCTGATAGTGTTCCTGAAATAAATTTTTAAAAGAAAGTTAATTTTTGAAAAAAGTTAGAGGACAACTGTTACAATAGCATGGAAAATTACCCAGTACTCAAATAGTTAATATACTTCGAGTTATCTGGACTAGGTTTATTGATATCCACTCTTGATTGATTTCTAATAAGTGGTGTGCACATTTATTAGATATTTTCTTATTTATTACGGCTGTTGGACATGGACTTTTTATCCATTCAAAATGCTTATGGGGTGTCTTGTTTGTGTAATCTGAAACTCCAGCAGTTTTCATTTCTTCATATTCAAACATTGTACGTTATGATTGTTCACACATTAAACATGTGCACCCTATATTTTGTGCACATTTGATAATATTTTTGGAAGTGTTTAACTTAAACATTATTACGTCTTCACCACCTTTGGAGTGCTTACATTGTTTATTTGTGTGTAATCTGTAATTCAAAAAGATTTTATTTCTTTATATAAAACTTTGCATAATGATTGTTCACACATTGAAGATGTGTACCATCCATCCAGGTACAGAGCAGAGTTTGGTCTTGTTTTGGTGATATTTGGTAATCAATATGGTGTATCTCATGCAGATATGGTTGCTGTCCCTTGCTTACAGGTTTAATTTATCTCCCTTGATTCAACTTTAGGGTTGAAACCTTGTACTCTTCATAAAAATAAAGAAGGCAAATATCAGGAATCAATACAATCAAGTACCACACCTTACCCAAGACACCATATGGGAAAGTGACAAAAACATAAGGAAACATCCAAGGGGTCAGCCTTTTCCCAGCAGGTGATCACAAGACTGCAAGGAACAGACAAGACAGTATAATAAAGACCTTTTGAGATATTTTATAGTCAATTTTGAAAATAGTCAGCAGACGACCACAGAGGCATGAAATATTACCCAGTAGCAAAGAGTTAATTTGCTGTTCATTGAGAATTGATATATTGGCCTCGACACAACAAAACTGTCTTCGGGGGTTCCGACAAAGCGTCAGACTCAAACCTCAGCTACAGAGACTAGCTACAAAATTGAAAATTTGCTTGTAGCAAGTTTAGGTATGATACTTTCTAATAAAAGAATAACAAACAGGGTGTCTCAAAAAACGTGGACCATTTTTCCAAATTGCAATAATTCCTATATCAAATGTTGAAACCTTTTGATTTTGTGTGAAGCTGTAGCAAAGTGATATCCTATTCCTCTGATGATGTTTCACTTCAAGATGGCAATTGAATAGGAAGTGACGTCATGATGACATCATTATGTAATCATGACGTCATTTGCTCGTCATGGGCACATTTGCTGTTGTTAAAATGGCATCCAGTGAAAAATCCTTCATGTCAGAATGTTCCCATGCCTACATTTATATGAAACAAGAATTTAAAGTGTCTCAGATAATGGAAATTCTTATAAATCAAAGAAGTGGGTGATAGAATAGACTGTTTGTGGTGAAACTGGAGAATATAGCCGCAGACAGGGAAGTGGTTGGTCAATTAATCTGTGATTTGGTCAACGACAGGAAATAATGCCATGATTGCTTTATGATGTCATCACAATGTCACTTCCTGTTGAAGCACCATCTGGTGATGAAACATTATCAGAGAAAAGGGATATCACTTTGCTTTAGCAACACAAATAATCAAAATGTTTCAACAATTTATACAGGAATTATTGGAATTTAAAAATGGTCCACATTTTTTAGACGCCCTGTAGGTGCTGATCAAGCTGTGTGAATGCACAGTCTGATCAGCACCTTTGTTATTGGCAAATACTGAAGACTGGTTTTCTCACGTCAAAGCTGTATATCTTAAGAGGTAGAGGACAAATATATTTTTCTTGTTTTGTTGTTGTTGTTTTTTGCATCCTTGTGTACTGTATGATTGATATTGATATGGTCATACTTGTCAACCTTTGTACAGTTAAGTCACACCCTGATAACTCAAATGACCTGCTTCAGTGGAAGTGAATTTTGCATGCCTGGTATATTGTATTATTCTGATCAGAAGAGTTACTTCTGCATTCTTTCCTATCAAATTACTACTTAACTCCATGCCTACTCAGTAGTGGCCAGTGAGGTGTCGTCTTCTGATAACTTTTGCAAACAGTTAGGACCCAGATCAGGCCCAACATAATGTCAGGCCTGATCTGAATCCAAACTGTTTGACACTCTGATAGTATCCCTGAAAGAATTTTTTAAAAAAGTAGATTTTGAAAAATAACAGCAGACGACAAAACACATGAAAAATAATTACCCAGTGGGTAAAAAAAGTGAAATGAGCTCTCTCCCTAAAATGGTTCTTTTGAGTGAAATACAAAATGGTCATTTTGAGTTAATCCATTTATGCTGAATGTATTTTCCCATCCTTATCAATTGGATGAGTCCATTTCCAATTTTAGGGTTGTTTGGTGGTATTTTTTCATTTTTTATTCAAATTCTAAAAGAAACTTATGCAAGCATACAGTGGAGAATCTGATCACGTTTTGAGGCGTCTGATCTGGTTTTGCACTGTTTGCCGATGTCCCACAAAAAGGACACTATGCTTATATGGGTTAATAAATTCTTTAAAAAATTTTTTAGATTAAAATGGCTAAAAGCCCAATCTGATTAACCTGCTACTGTGGATTTAGAATTAACGAGAGCCCAAAATTTATTAAAAATTAATTGATATCCATGCCTCGTCGTGCAACATACATATTGTGTTTAAAGGTCAACTTCCCTTTGAATTTTCCATAAACTTGCAAAATTTGTTTAATGAGTGATGTTACATATGATCTAGTTACGAATGTGGAGACTGATTTAAATTTGGCCTTTGTAAACTTCTAATAGCATATGGAAGTAAAAGCTGAAACATGAATGACGTCTGAAAAGTGCATTTGAATATATACCGCAGATGTAAAAAGCAGACAACAATATCCAAAAGCACATTTGAGCAACCATGAGTGTCAGTGAATGGCAAGGAGGCTGAATAGAATGCAAGGATTCCATAAGCAAATCTGTTCTCTGATAATACCCTGGCAAATGGAGTATGTTGGGGTATATAGTCTTCACATTTCTGTTTGTCCTTTTGTTTAATTGTCCTTCAGTCCCACATGGTCAAAGTTTTTACAATGAACTTGTGTTAGAAACTTATAATGAAGACCCTTTGATGGTTTCCTGGTGGCAGATAATAAGGTCTTAAGTGTAGATCAACACAATCCCATCCTCTGGATGTGACCTTAAGGTCAAGGTCACAGACTATATAAGTCCTCTTTTTTACCTGCCTTGCTTTAGCGAAATCAGGTCTAGTAATGGGACTACTCTGTCTGTCTGTCCGTCCAAAACACTTTTGGGGTGACTAGTTTGAGTAATCTACAATTCCAAAAGTTTATTCAAACATTGCATAATGATGGTTCACATATTGAAGATGTGCACCTTTTATTTTGTGCACATTTCATGAATATTTTCTCAATTTTTAGGGGTGTTGAACGACATTTTTACGTCCAAAAATGCTTAGATGGTGTCTGGTTTATGTAATCTGTAACTCAAACTTTATTTTCAAACTTTGCATAAAGATTGTTACACATTGAAGATGTGCACCACCCATTTTGTGCACATTTGATAAATATTTTCTCATTTTTGACTAGTGTTGAACTTAGACATTTTTTCCATCCGAAATGCATAGGGGGTGTCTGGTTTGTTTAACCTGTAACTCCTACAGTTTTCGTTTTTTATATTCAAGCTTTGAATAATGAGTGTACACACATTGAAGATGTGCACCTTCTATTTTGTACTCATTTCATGATTTTATCTTGAAAGCCATTTTCATTTTTGGGGTCTTGAACTTAGAATTTTTCCCGTAAAATGCTTAGATGGTGTCTGGTTTGTGTAATCTGTAACTCCAACAGCTTCCATTTCTTTATTTTCAAACTTTGCATAATGATTGTTCACTCATTGAAGATGTGCACCATTCATTTTGTGCACATTTGATAAATATTTTTTTCATTTTGGATGGTTGTTGAACTTAGACATTTTTTCCATCTGAAATGGGTATGAGTCATATGGTTTGTGTAATCTGTAGCAGTTTCCATTCTTTATACCGCCTGCAAACGTAGTTTTGGCAGGTATACTGTTCTCAGCCTGTCCATCCTTCCGTGATTCCGTCTTTCCATCAACATTTAAAGGTTTTTGTTGAATAACTTCTGTAGCTTCTGTCCGATTTTTATCAAATTAGTACCACACCTTAACCATTAGACAAAGCATGTTTGGTAGGAAAAAAGGGGCTGAAGTAGTAGTATTAAAAGAGTTATCCCACTTTGAAGTTCTAACTGTATAGTTCTAACTATATGGTGATTGCAATATGTCTAATATTGCATACATAGTGAAATCAACTGCTCCTAGAGCTTTTAGTGTATCCTTTTAATACTTTGCAGGGATGCTACAGGCATATTGAAGATTTGCAATGTGGAAGTTTAATGATGAAAAAATATTTTTACATAAATTTACAACATTTTTAACTTAGCCAATTCTCGACCACAACTCATATTGAATTATGGCTGATAGTGCCTACTATTGTGAAATCAACAACTAGAGTTTTCAGTGTATCCTTTTAATACTTTGCATTATTGAAGATTTGCATGTGGAAGTTTAATGATGAAAAAATAATTTTTGATAAATATACAGGATTTTTAACTTCGCCAATACTAGACGACTGCACATATTGAATGATTGTTAATAGTGCATACTTTGTGAAATCACCTTTTGTGTATCCTTTTAATATTTTGCAGGCTGAAGATGTTAATTGATGAAATGTTTTTTGTATAATAAATCTACAAGATTTTTAACTTAGACATTTTTGGACCATTCCATCTACATTTATAAAATGATGGTTAACAGTGCATACTTTGTTAAATTAACTCATCTTAGAGCTTAAAGCTTAACCTTTCAATACTTTGTGAACATGTTACAGATATATTGAAGATGTGCATGATGTACCCGTTTGGTGCTTATTTATTTTTTTTGACAATTTTATAGCATTTTAAACTTAGCCAATTTTGGATCATTGCACTGAATTCCTTGTTTCATTTGTGTCATTTTTGTTTAGAGGACAGGTTCATTGCTTATTTTTAACTGTAGAAAATCTTATTTGGGTAATTTTTATTTTGGTCAATTAAGGCTTTGAGAGAACTTAATGAGGAACATAATATTGCGGGGGATATACTGAAAGCCTTGCTGACAGCCCAATTCTTGTTTATGTTCAAACTTTGCATAATGATTGTTTACACATTGAAGATGTGCACCTCCTATTTTGTACACATTTCAAGATTTTTACGTGTGGGGCTTTAGTGAAAGCAGGTCTAGTAGTGGGTCCACTCTGTCCTTTCGTCTGACCGTAACTATTTTGGGGTGCCTAGTTTGTATAATCTGTAACTCAAATATATATTCAAACTTTGCATAATGATTTTACACACATTGAAGATGTGCCCCTCCTATTTTGTGCACATTTGAAAAAATATTTTTACATGTTTTTACGGGTGTTGAACTTAGAATTTTTTTCCATCAGAAATGCTTAGTGGGTGACTGGTTTGTGTAATCTGTAACTCAATGAGTTTTCATTCCTTTATATTCAAACTTTGTACAATGATTGTTCATACATTGAAAATATGTACCTCTTATTTTGTGTACATTTCATGAATTTTTGATTCATTTTGGGGGTCTTGAACTTAGACATTTTTTTTTGTAAATTGCTAAGAGGGTGTCTGGTTTGTATAATCTGTAACTCCAAAAGTTTTCATTCCTTAATATTAAAACATTGCATAATGCTTATTCATACAAAGAACATGTGTACCTTCTATTTTGTGCACATTTGATTAGTATTTTCTTATTTTTTTAGGGCTGTTGAACTTAGATATTTTGTCCATCCGAAATGCTTAGGGGGTGTCTGTGACTCCAGCAGTTTTCATTCCTTCATATTCAAACTTAATACGTTATGACTGCCCACACATTGAACCCTGTGTCAAATGTGCACCCTATATTTTGTGCACATTTGATAATATTTTTGGGATTGTTAAACTTAGGCATTATTACGTCTACACCACCTTTGGTGTGCTTACATTGTTTATTTGTGTGTAATCTGTAATTCAAACAAATTTCATATCTTTATATTCAAACTTTGCATAATGATTGTTCACACATTGAAGATATTCACCAGCGACGCAGGTCCAGAGTAGAGTTTGGTCTTGTTTTTTTCATTTTTGGGGTCTTGAACTTAGTTTTTTTCCCGTAAAAATGCTTAGATGGTGCCCGATTTGTGTAATCTGTAACTCACATGTTTCATTTCTTTATTTTCAAACTTGGCATAATGATTGTTCACACATTGAAGATGTGCACCTATCATTTGTGCACATTTGATAAATATTTTCTCATTTTTGACTAGTGTTGAACTTAGACATGTTTTCCATCTGAAATACGTAGTGGGTGTCTGGTTTGTGTAATTCATTTTTGGGGTCTTGAACTTAGAATTGCGTTAAAAGACATATTTGCCATGTTTCAAATTTGCGACTAGGGCATGAATTACCTACATCCGTTAAGGACAGACTGATTTTGACATTTCGCGAGGATATTATTTTCAGGAAACTAAACCCCTCAAGATAATTTCCTAATTTACAGTACATGATCCAGCTTATAAGATTGTAGTACTTATCTCATATACGAGCAGCGAAGGTTCAACAGTCTGAGAAATCACACAGAATTCCTCGAGCCTTTTTTCACTGACACACATAAATGAGAGACATAGATGAAAGCTCAGGCCAAAATATATGCCTCTAGCCCCACTAGATAGCTGCAAGAGAATATTTATGTTTAAAAAAATGACTTTACACTCCTTTGGGATAAACAGCTCATATTCTGACCTATATACAACTGACTCTCGTTAATTGGAAGTCCAGGAACATTAGTTCACATTGAGTTTGAGAAAGTAATTGATATGCAAGACATTTAATAAGCTTTTAAATATCCTACTGATATTTGTTGTCCAGAAAATGTCATCTGCTTTTTATGCCTGCTGCATATATACAAATGCACTTCAAACTAGTTTTAATGTGAAAGCAAGCATTATGAACCCAGATCAGACGGCCTCGAGTAGTCTGATCTGGGTATATTGTTTGCAATATAGGCAAACAAAGTATATACCCAGAAGATAGAGCAGACCACAGTTAATGTGAATAGCTGAAAAAGGGTTAATCTCCTATTTACTATAATTATATGTTGTGTTTACTTGAAAGAATTGTCTATGGGAGAACGACAGTGCTCTGAGTATATATCTTTAATTAAAAAAGAGCCCAAAATATGCATGCGCGGATCCAGGAAGTTTTGTCAGAGGTGGTCCAACAATGACAACGGTTTTCTTTTCTTTTTTATTAGTTGATGAGGGGAGGGAGGAGGCAAATACCACTATGAGCGGGCCATCATCGGACCGTCAGTGAAACGCCATTTAAATGGCATTTCACTGGTGTGCCAATGATGGCCCAACAAAGAATGCTGGCTTGGGAGCTTTGTGATTTTTCAGGGGATACAAGTATTGCTAAGAAACCCTATATTTTTGTGATTTTCAGGGGGGGGGGGGTGGAACCCCCTGTCCTCCCCTCTGGATCTGCCCATGATATGCCTCATACAGGAACAGCATGTGTAAACAACATAGTCACAGATCAACCTGTGCCTGGAGGAGCAGTTTGATCAGGGAGACTGTTTGTTTGATATTACTATTTGTTTGATATCCTCAGCAAATTGTTTATTGTCACTAGGATGAATTAGTTAAGAAAATAAATTGACAGCTAGGATTTCAATGTTTTCCTGCCCCCTTCCTTTTAATCTCTTCATTTCTTGGGTGTTTGTCTGTATTTCTGTCTCTTTCTGTCTCTCTCTCATCTCCCCATTCTCTCTCTTCTCCATTTTATCTCTTCTCTCCTTTTTCTCTTTTACATTCTCTCTCTGTCCTTTCCCTTCTCTCTTTTTTTCCCTTAACTCACCTCTCACTTCTCTCCCCTCTTATCCTTTCTCTCTCTCAATCCACTCCCCTCTGTCTAGTCCCCCTTTACTCTCTTCTACCTACTCTTTTCTCCCTTCTCTCACTTTTTTCTCCCTTCCCTCTCCTCCCAATTCTTTTCTATCCTTTCAACTTTCTCTGTCTCCCATTCTATCGTTTCTCTCCCATCTGTCTCTCCTCTACATTTTTCTCCTCTCTCCCACTCCTCTCCCTTCTCTTCTCCCTTCTCTACCTCTCTCCCTTTCTCTTCTCTCTTCTCTCCACGCATTCTTTCTTTATCCACTCCCTTCTGTTTATCTCAACTCATTTTCTCTCCTCTCCCTTCTCTCTTTTCTCCCTTCTCTCACCTCTCCCTTTCTCTTCTCCATTCCCTTTACTCTCCACTCTCTGTCCACTCATTCTTTCTCTCTTCACTCCCTTCTGTGTCTCTCAACTTCATTCTCTCTCCTTTCCCTTTCTCCCCTCCCTAATTTCTCTCTTCTCATCCCTCTCTTCTGTCTTTCTCCTGTCCATTCTTTCTATCCTCTCCCATCTCTCTTTTCTCCATCTCTCATCCATCCTTTCTCTCTCCTCATTTTTAGTATCTCTTATCTCCTCTGTCCTTTCTCTTCTCCCCTATGTCCTTTCTCTATTCTCATTTTTCTGCTCTCTCCTCGCCTTTTTCTGCTCTCTCCTCCCCTTCTCTCTCCTCCACTTTCTCTACCCCCTCCATTCTCTCCTCTCCATTCACTCCTGTCTCTTTCATCTATTCCCTCTCTACCACTCTCTCATCTCCATTTCCTTCTCACTCTTCCCTCCATTCTCTTTTTTCTCTCCTTTCTCTCCTTCATTCTCTCCCTTGTCTCTCACCTCCATTTTCTTCTCACTCTCCCCTCCATTCTCTTTTTTCTCTCTCCTTTATCTCCTTCATTCTCTCCCTTCTCACATCTCCATTTCCTTTTCACTCTCCCATCCATTCTCTTTTTTCTCTCTCCTTTATCTCCTTCATTCTCTCCCTTCTCTCTCATCTCCATTTCCTTCTCACTCTCCCCTCCATTCTCTTTCTTCTCTCTCCTTTCTCTCCTTCATTCTCTCCCTTGTCTCTCACCTCCATTTCCTTCTCACTCTCCCCTCCATTCTCTTTTTTCTCTCTCCTTTCTCTCCTTCATTCTCTCCCTTCTCTCTCACCTCCATTTCCGTCTCACTCTCCCCTTCATTCTCTTTTCTCTCTCCTTTCTCTCCTTCATTCTCTCCCTTCTCTCTCACCTCCATTTCCTTCTCACTCTCCCTTCCATTCTCTTTCTTCTCATTTATCTTCTTCATTCTCTCCCTTCTCTCATCTCCATTTCCTTCTCACTCTCCCATCCATTCTCTTTCTTCTCTCTCCTTTCTCTCCTTCATTCTCTCCCTTCTCTCTCACCTCCATTTCCTTCTCACTCTCCCTTCCATTCTCTTTCTTCTCCTTTCTCTCCTTCATTCCCTCATCTCAATTTCCTTCTCACTCTCCATTTCCTTCTCACATTCTCTTTCTTCTCTCTCCTTTCTAGTAGGGAGGGAGCGGGTGGGTGGGTAAGTGGGAAGGTTAGGTGGGGAGGGAAGGTAGGTAGGTAGGTGGGGAGGGAAGGTGGGTGGGTAAGTGGGGAGGGAGCGGGTGGTTGGGTAAGTGGGAGGGAGCGGGTGGTTGGGTAAGGGGGAGGGAGAGAGCGGGTGGTTGGGTAAGGGGGAGGGAGGGAGCGGGTGGTTGGGTAAGGGGGAGGGAGGGAGCGGGTGGTTGGGTAAGGGGGAGGGAGGGAGCGGGTGGTTGGGTAAGGGGGGGGGGGGGGGAGGGAGCGGGTGGTTGGGTAAGGGGGAGGGAGGGAGCGGGTGGTTGGGTAAGGGGGGGGGGGGGGGGGGGGAGGGAGCGGGTGGTTGGGTAAGGGGGGGGAGGGAGCGGGTGGTTGGGTAAGGGGGGGAGGGAGCGGGTGGTTGGGTAAGGGGGGGGGGGGGGGGAGCGGGTGGTTGGGTAAGGGCGGGGGGGGGGGGGGGGGAGCAGGTGGTTGGGTAAGGGGGGGGAGGGAGCGGGTGGTTTAAGGGGGGGGGAGGGAGCGGGTGGTTGGGGGGAGGGAGCAGGTGGTTGGGGGGGGGAGGGAGCAGGTGGTTGGGGGGGGGAGAAAGCAGGTGGTTGGGGGGGAGGGAGCGGGTGGTTGGGTAAGGGGGGGGGGGGGAGGGAGCGGATGGTTGGGTAAGGGGGGGGGAGGGAGCGGGTGGTTGGGTAAGGGGGGGGGGAGGGAGCGGGTGGTTGGGTAAGGGGGGGGGGGGGAGGGAGCGGGTGGTTGGGGGGGAGGGAGCAGGTGGTTGGGGGGGGGGAGGGAGCAGGTGGTTGGGGGGAGGGAGCGGGGGGGAGGGAGCGGGTGGTTGGGGGGGAGGGAGCGGGTGGTTGGGGGGGAGGGAGCGGGTGGTTGGGGGGAGGGAGCGGGTGGTTGGGGGGAGGGAGCGGGTGGTTGGGGGGAGGGAGCGGGTGGTTGGAGGGAGCGGGGGGAGGGAGCGGGTGGGAGGGGGAGGGAGGGAGCGGGTGGTTGGGGGAGGAGGAGAGAAAGTGGGAGTGGGAGAGAGAGAGTGGGAGAGCGAGAGTGGGAGAGCGAGAGTGGGAGAGAGAGAGTGGGAGAGCGAGAGTGGGAGAGAGGGAGAGCGAGAGAGTGGGAGAGAGAGTGGGAGAGAGAGAGAGTGGGGGAGAGAGAGAGTGGGAGAGCGAGAGAGTGGGAGAGCGAGAGAGTGGGAGAGCGAGAGAGTGGGAGAGCGAGAGAGTGGGAGGGAGAGCGAGAGAGTGGGAGAGCGAGAGAGTGGGAGGGAGAGCGAGAGAGTGGGAGAGCGAGAGAGAGTGGGAGAGAGAGAGTGGGAGAGAGAGAGTGGGAGAGCAAGAGAGAGAGTGGGAGAGCAAGAGAGAGAGCGTGGGAGAGAGAGAGAGTGGGAGAGAGAGAGAGTGGGAGAGAGCAAGAGTGGGAGAGCAAGAGTGGGAGAGCGAGAGTAGGAGAGAGAGCGAGCGAGAGAGAGAGAGTGGGAGTGCAAGAAAGAGAGAGAGTCGGAGAGGGAGAGCAAGAGAGGGAGAGAGAGAGTGTGAGAGCGAGAGAGAGTGGGAGAGAGAGCAAGAGAGGGAGAGGGAGAGAGAGTGGGAGAGAGAGTGGGAGAGAGAGTGGGAGAGCCAGAGAGAGTGGGAGAGAGAGAGTAGGAGTGGGAGAGAGAGAGTGGGAGAGAGAGAGAGTGGGAGAGTTGGAGAGGGAGAGAGAGAGTGGGAGAGCGTGTGAGAGTGGGGGAGGGAGGGAGAGAAAGTGGGAGTGGGAGAGAGAGAGTGGGAGAGCGAGAGTGGGAGAGCGAGAGTGGGAGAGAGAGAGTGGGAGAGCGAGAGTGGGAGAGAGGTAGAGCGAGTGAGGGATAGCGAGAGAGTGGGAGAGTGGGAGAGAGAGAGAGTGAGAGAGTGGGAGAGCGAGAGAGTGGGAGGGAGAGAGTGGGAGGGAGAGCGAGAGAGTGGGAGGGAGCGAGGGAGAGCGAGAGAGAGTGGGAGAGAGAGAGTGGGAGAGAGAGAGAGAGAGTGGGAGAGCAAGAGAGAGAGCGTGGGAGAGAGAGAGAGTGGGAGAGAGCAAGAGTGGGAGAGCGAGAGTAGGAGAGAGAGCGAGCGAGAGAGAGAGAGAGAGTGGGAGAGAGAGAGAGTCGGAGAGGGAGAGCAAGAGAGGGAGAGAGAGAGTGTGAGAGCGAGAGAGAATGGGAGAGCGAGAGAGAGCAAGAGAGGGAGAGAGAGAGTGTGAGAGCGAGAGAGAGGGAGAGCGAGAGAGAGTGGGAGAGAGAGTGGGAGAGCCAGAGAGAGTGGGAGAGCGAGAGTAGGAGTGGGAGAGAGAGAGAGTGGGAGAGCGAGAGTGGGAGAGCGAGAGAGAGTGGGAGAGAGAGTTGGAGAGCGAGTGGGAGAGCGAGTGAGAGTGGGAGAGAGGGAGAGCGAGTGAGAGAGAGCGGGACAGCGAGAGAGTGGGAGAGAGAGAGTGGGAGGGAGAGCGAGAGGGAGAGTGGGAGAGCAAGAGAGAGAGAGTGGGAGAGCAAGAGTGGGAGAGTGAGAGAGTGGGAGAGCGAGAGAGAGTGGGAGAGAGAGAGAGTGGGAGAGCGAAAGAGTGGGAGAGCGAGAGAGAGAGTGGGAGAGAGAGCGAGAGAGAGAGAGAGTGGGAGAGCAAGAGAGAGAGAGTCGGAGAGAGTCGGAGAGCAAGAGAGGGAGAGAGAGATTGTGAGAGCGAGAGGGAGGGAGGGAGAGCAAGAGTGGGAGAGCGAGAGAGAGTGGGAGAGAGAGAATGGGAGAGCAAGAGAGAGAGAGAGTGGGAGAGCGAAAGAGAGTGGGAGAGAGAGAGAGTGGGAGAGCGAGAGGGAGAGTGGGAGAGAGAGTGGGAGAGAGAGAGGGAGAGCGAGAGAGAGAGTGGGAGAGGGAGAGAGAGAGCGAGAGAGAGTGGGTGAGAGTAAGAGAGCGAGTGGGAGAGAGTGGGAGAGCGAGTGAGAGAGTGGGAGAGCGAGCGAGAGAGTGGGAGAGCGAGAGAGAGTGGGAGAGCGAGAGAGAGTGGGAGAGCGAGCGAGAGAGAGAGTGGGAGAGCGAGCGAGAGAGAGAGTGGGAGAGCGAGAGTGGGAGAGCGAGAGTGGGAGAGAGAGAGAGAGTGGGAGAGCGAGCGAGAGGGAGAGAGAGTGGGAGAGAGAGAGAGCGAGAGAGAGAGCGAGAGAGAGTGGAAGAGCGAGAGAGAGAGTGGGAGAGCAAGAGAGAGAGAGTGGGAGAGAGAGAGTGGGAGAGAGAGAGAGTGGGAGAGTGAGAGAGAGTGGGTGAGAGAGAGAGAGTGGGAGAGCGAGAGAGAGTGGGAGTGGGAGAGAGAGTGGGAGAGCGAGAGAGAGTGGGAGAGCGAGAGAGAGTGGGAGAGCGAGAGAGAGTGGGAGAGCGAGAGAGTGGGAGAGAGAGAGGGAGAGAGAGTGGGAGAGGGAGAGAGAGAGCGAGAGAGAGTGGGTGAGAGTAAGAGAGCGAGTGAGAGAGAGTGGGAGAGCGAGCGAGAGAGAGAGTGGGAGAGCGAGCGAGTGGGAGAGCGAGAGAGAGAGTGGGAGAGCGAGCGAGATAGAGAGTGGGAGAGCGAGCGAGAGAGTGGGAGAGCGAGAGTGGGAGAGCGAGAGAGAGAGAGAGTGGGAGAGCGAGTGAGAGAGAGTGGGAGAGCGAGTGTGAGAGCGAGCGAGAGGGAGAGAGAGTGCGAGAGAGAGAGTGGGAGAGCGAGAGAGAGAGTGGAAGAGCGAGAGAGAGAGTGGGAGAGCAAGAGAGAGAGAGTGGGAGAGAGAGAGTGGGAGAGAGAGAGAGAGAGTGGGAGAGCGAGAGAGAGTGGGCGAGAGAGAGAGAGTGGGAGAGCGAGAGAGAGTGGGAGTGGGAGAGCGAGAGAGAGTGGGAGAGCGAGAGAGAGTGGGAGAGCGAGAGAGAGTGGGAGAGCGAGAGAGAGTGGGAGAGCGAGTGGGAAAGGGAGTGGGAGAGCGCGAGTGGGAGAGCGAGAGTGGGAGAGAGAGATTGAGAGCGAGAGGGTAATAGAGTGGGAGAGGGAGAGAGAGTGGAAGAGCGAGAGGGAGAGAGAGAGGGAGAGAGAGTGGGAGAGAGAGAGCGAGAGAGGGATAGCGAGAGGGTGATAGAGTGGGAGAGCGAGAGAGAGTGGGAGAGGGAGAGAGAATGGGAGAGAGAGTGGGAGAGCGAGTGGGAAAGGGAGTGGGAGAGCGCGAGTGGGAGAGCGGGAGTGGGAGAGAGAGATTGAGAGCGAGAGGGTAATTTTGTTTGATTTGATTCTTTACGTCCACTCAACAATATTTCAGTTATGCGGGACGGTAATAGAGTGGGAGAGGGAGAGAGAGTGGAAGAGCGAGAGGGAGAGAGAGTGGGAGAGGGAGAGCGCGAGAGAGAGAGTGGGAGAGCGAGAGCGAGAGGGTGATAGAGTGGGAGAGCGAGAGAGAATGGGAGAGGGAGAGAGAGAGGTGGAGAGGGAGTGGGAGGGCGAAAGGGAGAGAGAGTGGGAGAGGGAGAGAGTGGGAGAGGGAGAGTGGGAGAGAGAGCAGGAGCGAGACAGGGAGAGCAAGAGGGAGAGAGAGTGGGAGGGAGAGTGAGAGGGTGATAGAGTGGGAGAGCGAGAGAGAGAGAGGGAGAGAGAGTGGGAGGGAGAGAGAGCGAGAGGGAGATAGAGTGGGAGAGAGAGTGGGAGAGGGAGAGAGTGGGAGAGAGAGTGGGCGGGAGAGAGAGTCGGAGAGAGAGAGTGGGAGATAGTGGGAGAGGGAGAGAGAGTGAGGGTGGGGAGAGCGAGTGGGAGAGGGAGTGAGGGTGGGGAGAGCGAGAGAGAGTGGGAGAGGGTAAGAGAGGGAGAGAGGGTGGGGAGAGCGTCGGAGAGAGATAGCGAGAGAGGGGGAGAGAGTGGGAGAGCGCGAGAGGGAGAGCGAGAGTGGTCGAGCGAGAGAGTGGGAGAGCGGGAGGGAGAGTGGGAGAGCGAGAGCGAGAGGGTGATAGAGTGGGAGAGCGAGAGAGTGGGAGAGAGAGTGGGAGAGGGAGAGAGAGTGGGAGAGGGAGAGAGTGGGAGGGCGAAAGGGAGAGAGAGTGGGAGAGGGGGAGATGGAGAGAGAGTGGGAGAGGGAGAGAGAGTGGGAGAGGGAGTGAGAGAGAGAGAGTGGGAGAGCGAGCGAGAGAGAGAGAGAGTGCTGGTATACACCTCTTTACATTCCAAAACATAGAAATTAACCAAGCTGCTGTGTAATTCAATTTCAAGCCTGTGTGTTCTCTATAAAAATTGTTTTAAGAACTTTTGGGTGGGATGGGGGCATCGTATGCTACATGCGATAAGTACCAAAATCTCGTGCGCTGCTCCTTTTGCACAAACAACTGTAAAAGGATACTAGTATTGTTTTCCACAAGGTACGAAAACCCACAGTGTATGATTTCCAAATAAATATTACATTTTTTCCCCTTGAAGATCGTGTTTTTTTTCTTATCAAACAGATTAGACTAGCTGGATTTTCACTGTGCAAAAGTTCTTATTTAAGAGTCAGCTAGAATATAAAATACAAAAGGCTAATGGTATTTCCTTGTTTCAGATTCTTAAGAATCCGAAGAAGTACGTCATAATGCATCGTCGACAAAAGCAGTATGAGGCCGCTCACGGCGAAAACACTTCCTTCTCTCTTCCATCTAAACCATCCGCATCTAGTGGGAACTTAAAAAGAGCTGACGCCAATGTGAGAGAACTAACCAGAAGTGACGCTAACGTCAAAGACACGTCATTTACACTGACGAAACTGAGAATGACACTGAACGAGCGATCCAAGCCATTTATACTAAACTTATTTCAGGAGACAAGGGCTTTCTGATGGACTCGCTCAAAGCTACTGTGTCATTTATTCAGAACATTGCAAAACCCATTGGAGAAAATGAGTAAGTGTTCTTTTAAGGGCCTCGCCAACGAATGTTAGATTTGTTTATTTGATTTGAGTCATTACATCCCATCAACAATCTTTCAGTTAAACAGGGACGGGTCTTCCTGGGTTGAACCAGTACAAAGTTAGGATAAGTGTGTCTTGCTCAATGACCACAACGCAGTGAAGCTGATGAGGCTCGAGCCTGCGGTACAGAGGTCTCGAGTCAAGCACTTGCCCCCTACCAACGAATGTTGGTGGAGCTCTGTAGTACTTGACTTTTACGTCTGTCTGTCCATCATTCTATCCCAACGCCTACCCATATGTTGTGAATACCATAATAAAGGCATGTGTCACCAATTTCTTCCAGTTACATTATCCCTCGTCCAAATTTGAACATGGGTTTTGTCTGGTAATCGCTTACCAAGATGACCACAAAAAATGAACTCTGTGTTTATCTTGTTTGCGCAACTTTACCCTTATAAGCCATTTTGTAGGATATAGGCAAACAGTGAAGACCCAGATCAGACGCCGCATTTTGCGCCGTCTGATTAGGGTATCCACTATTGGCTTACAGATTGTTCTATTAGAAACTGAATAAAAATGGGAAATGGACTGTTTGCTATAGGTAATCGATCTTTTGAGAAGAAATACAGTATCTTCGTTTTTTAAAAAATTTTATCCTGTGATCCCTCAATATATACACCTAACTGTATCAAACTTTATGGAAAATTCTATTGGTCTTAAAAGGGTTAAATTGGTAATTATAGGTCATCGTCAGATACCAGAGGCACGGACACAGCAAACATATCAGAAGGTGCTGAAGATGCCAAGCAGACACTACTGTATATACCTAGCAAGGACATAATACGAGAAAACCTAGCCAAATTGAATCCACAGTTCTCCAAATGGGTCAAACTCTGGTCTAAGGGTCAGTTCGTGTCCATGGTGATACCAACGGAGTGTGATAACGAAATCCTGGCTTCAGAAACAGGAACTGCATTTGGTGCAGCAAACAAAGGAAATACGTATGATGTTTACAGGTAAAAATAGCATGGTGGACAATCATGTGACAATTATTTTTACAGTACCCGGACATATTATTAATAAAAATCAGTCTGGTGATTTTTATGCACAGAAGTGCAGTTGCCCAACAACGTTATGCTCAAAAATGTTATGGAAGTGTTTGTTTCGTGTGCACAGTAAATTTGTCACAAATAGTGAAAAGTTATTTTAAATTTGCTTGGGGTAATATATACTTAAACGCAAAAGATTCGCAACTCTTACTAAAATGCTATTTCCTTCTTTTTGAGCCAAAAATTTTACTCCATGATATTATGATTAACAAGTCCAATGATGTGCCGTCCAAACAACATGAAAATCAGACCAGTGAGACTTACGATTGCCGATCTTCGACAAGAAATGTAAGTCAACCCAAATTTGGAAAGTCACAGAGTTACAATACCTTACATTTTATCGAGTCACAGAGTTACACCACCTTACATTTTATCGAGTCACAGAGTTACAATACCTTACATTTTATCGAGTCACAGAGTTACACCACCTTACATTTTATCGAGTCACAGAGCTACAATACCTTACATTTTATCGAGTCACAGAGTTACACCACCTTACATTTTATCGAGTCACAGAGTTACAATACCTTACATTTTATCGAGTCACAGAGTTACACCACCTTACATTTTATAGAGTCACAGAGTTACAATACCTTACATTTTATCGAGTCACAGTGTTACACCACCTTACATTTTATCGAGTCACAGAGTTACAATACCTTACATTTTATCGAGTCACAGTGTTACACCACCTTACATTTTATCGAGTCACAGAGTTACAATACCTTACATTTTATCGAGTCACAGTGTTACACCACCTTACATTTTATCGAGTCACAGAGTTACAATACCTTACATTTTATCGAGTCAAAGTGTTACACCACCTTACATTTTATTCGGAAAAGGTGTTTAACCGTTATCTGTTTTCAAAATCAGAAGGGCAGACAAATCCAAGCAGGTTATTTTATGCATTTGGTAACCTTCATTACGTTCACGTGAAGCCTTCAATATTTGACGTAATTGGCCGTTTAAGCACAGCTAAATATCAATAATCGAGTTTTAAAACCTTCAACACATTGCATAGATGACAGAAGTATCGTGCGACATAATGGAATAACTTGAACAATTTTGATAAATTCTTTGACGTTAATAAAGAAACACAGCGACTTTGAGCGTTGATAAACGTAAATTGTTAAACCTTAAAATGTTTTCCGTCAGATACGACATCTGGCTATCACATAGCACCGTTTGTTTTCAAATCGAGATAACAATCTTTATGCTAGATGTAAATTGTTGAAAAACACTGACGTCATTATAACGTCAGAATGAAGAGTATGATCAAAACCGATTAATGGTAAATCATTCCGCATTGTGCAGGAGCATAAAATATGAGTATATTAATATTCTAACATGGACCATACTGAAGAAAATACATATATTAAACGGTTGCGAAACTTTTGCGTTTAAGTATATTAAATGAATTCGCGAAAAAATCTCCATTTGTCCAACATTACAGATGACCACAAGATGGGATATATTTTTGCGTATTTCATGTGTTGCAGTGTTTTTGTTTTTCTCTAAAATTTTGTTTGTAAAGCAACGTAAGTAAGGAGTCAAAGATCAAGAATCTATACAATCAAGTACCTCACCTGAACCAGGACACCACATGGGAAAGTGGCAAAACACAACAAAACACCACGCACAAGAGAGCCAAGGGGTTAGCCCTTTCCCAGCAGGTGACCGCAATGCTGCATTAAACAGATAAGAAAGCGCATTAAACAGATAAGAAAGCATGACAAACAATAAGTATAAATAACAACTAGAAAAAGTGTCCATGGGACACGGATGCCCCCGCCTATTGTTTTTATTTCACCTGCATGCGAAAAAATTATAAAAAAAAAATCAACAAGGTACATAGTGTCGAGCCTAAAAACGACTAAGTTCAAACTGCGAAAAAATTATAAAAACTGCGAAAAAATTATAAAAAATTAATCTGAAGATTATATGCAAATGTAAAGCATATATTCCGTTCTTGACAAAACAACTGTAAAGTTTAAAAAGGATTTAGTAAAATTGTAGGAGGATTTGTGCTCACAAGGTATCTAATGTCCATAAGCTTCTGTAGTAATAAAACCCAAAAATGACTAAGTTCAAACTGTGAAAAAAGTGACAAAAAATGATCTGAGGGTTATATCCAAATGTCATGCACATCTTCAGTCCTTGACAAAAACCCCAGTAAAGTTTCAAAAGGATTGGGATAAAATTGTAGGAGGAGTTGCGCTCACAAGGTACCTTATGTCCATAAGCTTCTGTAGTAATTTAGCCCAAAAATGACTAAGTTCAAACTGTGAAAAAAGTGACAAAAATTGATCTGAGGGTTATATCCAAATGTCATGCACATCTTCAGTCCTTGACAAAAACAACAGTAAAGTTTCAAAAGGATTGGGATAAAATTGTAGGAGGAGTTGCGCTCACAAGGTACCTAATGGCCATAAGCTTCAGTAGTAGTTGAGCCCAAAATTGACTAAGTTCAAACTGTGAAAAAAGTGACAAAAATTAATCTGAGGGTTATATCCAAATCTCATGCACATCTTCAGTCCTTGACAAAAACACCTGTAAAGTTTCAAAAGGATTTGGAAAAAATTGTAGGAGGAGTTGCGCTCACAAAGTACCTACCTAAATGATGGACGGACGGACGGACATGGGCAACGCTTAATGCCCTTCCGCATTCTACGAATAGCGGGGGCATAAAAATGGTCCACAAAAGAATCACCGCCTTCGAACGGTCAGTCAAAATAGTTTAATTGGAGGGCTTAAACCAGTTTTACGGCGCCAACCTCACCCTTAGTTCAGATGTGGATCAAGTCACATAGATGCTTGGTTTGCATGGAAGACCCTAACTTATCCATGAATAATTTCCTAGAACATATAATTCTAGATATAGAAAAGGAAATAAAACAAAGATAAGGACTCAACAATGCATAAAACTGAATACCAGAGCAAAAGAAATTCATTAGTTAAACCCTGGTGGGCTTAATAACAGCCAAAGCATCAGTCCTCAACCATCTCATCAATAGATTAGTCTTTAAGTCGGTTTAACCACGTCCGTTCATGAAAGTTAACCCTTAAAGCGCCACCTATAATTTGCAGCAGACGACTGCTGGCAGCGGATTCTCATGTAATATCAGGTCTTAATTTTTTCGAAAAAATGTGTTGTCTGCTGCAGTCGTGATTGGTGCTTTATGGGTTAATAGAAAGTGCAACAATCATTAGAAGCATTATAACAAATGTTTTTCAAAAATATTTGTCGTCTGCTCCAGTCGTGATTGGCGCTTTAAGGGTTAGTAGAAAGTGCAAGTTATAATTAGAAGCATTATAACAAATGTTTTTTATGTTTCCAGGAGCCTGATTACCGATTGTTTGGTTGGCACAGGTAAAGAAAACAACCCGACCAGACTTCTTAAGCTAGCTATGATATGTTCACACCCAGACTCAACGTTAGCCATATTAAAAGCCTCTGGTCTCATACAGGAAGGCTCTTCGAGTTCAGATTCTGATCTCACAAGACCGGAAGGCATTGGTGAAGGTGAGGAAATACCCCTAGATAAGGATCCTAGATTGGCTAAAAGTCTTACATTCCATCCTGAAGGTGGGGAAAGGCTAACCGGCCCTGGGGCCTTTCAGATGAAGGTCTTGATGCTTACTTCAAAGTGTGTTATTTGGTGATGTTAACAAAGTACCAGGCAGCTGAATGTTTAGATGATGGTTCCTATCAGCTCCTTGTGCAATGGGTGGAATCGGATGGCTTCCTGGATGCCGCTGGAGAGGAGTACAATGCTGCACTCAATGCTTTAAAGGCATCGTTGTAAATGATAGAAAGTAATTCATTAGTTTTTGGTGAACATTATTTAACCCTTTGTATACTGGAAACCCCAAAACGGGTACTTTGGCAAACAGTGTCGACCAAGATGAAATGCAGCATAATGCTGCATTTCATCAGGGTCTGCACTGTTTGCTTAGACTAAAACAATCTTCAGGAACAAAAACACATCATGATTTGGTAATGTCAACCTGTGACCCATTAAAGTATACAATGGGCAGTTCCATACGTATTGTGTCAATGTATATGGGAAAATCCATCAGAATACAAAGGGTTAAAAGCAACTACCCAATTTGATCTAATAAGCATAATGTGCACGAAACCTTTTAAAAATTATTTACCAAATTTTAAAAACAGAGTAGATACAGCAACCAGCTTACAGAACACACACTGTTTCCCATTTACATGATAATCCATATAAATAATGAAATTGTGTTTTTTAATTTACTACTAACTGTGCTTATAGGAGCTTTAGCTTTTACCTGATAGGATATGGCATGGACCCATCCCAGGGGTGGGGGGAGGGCGGTTACACCCTCAGGGATTGATCTTAAAAATAATTTCTACGGTCATTCTCCTCCTTCCGGTTGTCAGTTACAAGTGAAAATGTGCACGAAGTACTGAATGCTTGCCCAGGAAAAAAAGTGTAGTATACTAGGTGAACTGACTGTCCAAACATGACCATAGCTGTTGACCAAGATGTAAAAAACCAAACAAAATATGTAAGCAAAATATGTTAGCAAAATAGTATTATATATCGTGGGGTGAACGCAAAACTGCAGTAACTCATGATTTTGCCAAAATAGGTTTTTTATAAAAATGGAAAGTGTTTAGACTAATACATATTCTATCAAATGCTTGTGGTTCTGCTCTAAATACTTTTAAAGCTATTTGAAAGTAAAAATATGTTGTATCTCAAGAACCAGTTTATTTGACTGCAATACTGTGGTATCTTGACTTGCAATACTATTGCATTTACTTTGACTTGACAGTCCAAAAAATAAGTAATGCAATATTGCAGTATCTTTAGATACTGCAGTTGTGCACTGACCTTTTTTATTATTAACAGAAATCTTGAATGCAACACTGTTGTATCTTCACATACAACAGTGTTGCATTTTCTTTACTATTTCAACCAGCAGTAAACTGAATGCAACACTGCAGTATCTTTGAGATACCACAGTATTGCAATGAGTTTGTTGTTTTTCAGGACAAATCTTAAATGCAATATTGCAGTAACTTAATATACAACAGTACTGCAATGAATCTGCTGTTTATTTGATCTGAAATCTTTTATGCAAAAGTATTTTATGTAAAGTAACTGCAGTATTGCACTGGTTTTATAACATTATTATGTAAAGAAACTGTCGAGTAACACTGCAGTAACTTGATTTAACAATGAAAAATAAGGCTCCTGTGCCACAGGTAAGGCTCTTTATCATATTCCACAAAATGGTACTTATTCTCTCAATGTATAGGCTCCTTAGCTGTCTTGTTTTTATAAATGACACTTGTTTTTTTTATGAAAAATCAATTTTAAAAGCAAAACATCCCCTGTAAGTTAGGGGAAAACATAAAACATTTTCTGCTGCAAAGTACTAGGCTGGCAAAATTGACAGAATTGTTTATATTTTTCTTCATTTTCCAACGCAAACTAAATCGCCCCAAAACAGTGCAGTTATTTTCTGTTCTTAATAGCTCTCGCACACCAAGTAT
Organism: Loripinus fragilis; assembly: GCA_964019695.1. Lineage (NCBI taxonomy): Eukaryota > Metazoa > Mollusca > Bivalvia > Lucinida > Lucinidae > Loripinus > Loripinus fragilis. Next base: position 86,605,575 of record OZ026527.1, on the reverse strand, counting down.
GAAGCAAAACTAATAGCTCTCTAACCTTGACTCATCTGACCCTTCTCTTTCATTTATAACATTATCATCTCAATAGAAACATAAGAAGTTAAAAAAGAGGAAAACAAAGGACCAGAAGACTGAAACAAATATCAAAACTAAACAAATGAAAATATAAAACAGCAAGCAAAAAAGAATGTTTCAAACAAACCTAAAACAAATGTCAAAAATCCCATTCAGTAAATTGAAGCAATCACATGCTTCTTATGCTACATATGAACATAAATCACATGACAACAATCAAGTTGAGCCTTAAGATGTCAGTTGTCTGACATGAGAAAAATCAAATCCAAATCAGTAACATGTACTCTTTCATCTACAGTTACTGAGGAGTATGCTACTGGCTTGATACCAGTTGAAAAATAAGGGGTCAGTTGATGAGCTAAAAGGAGATGTACAGGTAGATATGGGGGTTTGTGGACAGGTTGGAGATGGGCAGATAGATATGGAGTTGGTATGTAGACAGGTAGAAGTTGGACAGGCAGACATGGGGATAGTTGGGGAACAGATAGAAGTTAGACAGGCAGATGTGAGGTTAGTTGATGATCTGGAAGGAGATGGGCAGTCAGATATGGGGTTAGCTGGTGGACAGGTATGAGATGGGCAGATTATAATGGGGTTTATTAAGGGACAGGTAGGAGGTGGACAAGCAGATATGGGGTTTGTTGGTGGACAGGTAAGGGATGGACAGGTAGATATTGGCTTAGTATGTAGACAGATAGAAGTTGGACGGGCAGACATGGGGATAGTTGGGGAACAGATAGAAGTTGAACAGGCAGATATGGGGTTAGTTGGTGATCAGGAAGGATGTGTAGAGGTAGATATGGGGTTGGTTGGGGGAAAGATAGGAGATGGATTGGCAGATGCGGGGTATGTTGGTGATTAGGAAGGATATGAAGAGGTTTAAGATATGGGGTTGGTTGGGGACCAAATATGAGATGGATGGGCAGATGTGGGGTTGGTTGGTTGACAAATAGGAGATGGACAGGCAGATGTATCTTGTGGGGATAGTTGGGTGACAGGAGATGGACAGGCAGATGTGGGGTAAGTTGGTGGACAGGTTGGGAGATGGAGAGGCAGATAAGGGGTTTGTTGGGCAACAGGTAGAAGATGGACAGGCAGATATGGGGATAGTTTGGTAACAGGTAGGAAATGGGCAAGCAGATATGGGGATAATTGGTGGACAGGTTGGAGATGGATTTGTAGATGTGGGGTTAGTTGGGCAACAGATTAGAGATGGACAGGCAGATATGGGGATAGTTTGGTAACAGGTAGGAAATGGGCAAGCAGATATGGGGATAATTGGTGGACAGGTTGGAGATGGATTTGTAGATGTGGGGTTAGTTGGGTAACAGATTAGAGATGGACAGGCAGATATGGGGAGAGTCAGACAACAGATATGAGATGGACAGGCAGATGTTGGGAGAGTTGGGCATCTGATAGGAGATGGACAGGCCAATGTGGGGTTATATGGTAGGCTGATTGGAGATGTACAAGTGGATTTGAGATTAGTTGGGCAAGAGATAGAATATGAATATGCAAATATAAGGTTAATTGTGCAACAGATAGAAAATGAGTTGGGCAACAAATGGGGAGATGGACAGGCAGAAATGGGATAGGCTGGGCAACAGATAGGAGATGGACAGACAGATATCGGGTTAGATGGTGGACATGTTAGAGATGGACAGGCAGATATGGGTATAGTTGGTGGACAGATAGTAGTTGGACACACAGATATGGGCTTATTTGGTGGACAGGTAGGAGATGGACAGGCAGATATAGGGATAGTTGGGCAAGAGATAAGAGATAGACAGGCATATATGGGGATAGTTGGGCCACAGGAGATGGAAAGGCAGGTGTGGGGTTAGTTGTGCAACAGATAGGAGATGCATAGAAATAAATGGGGCCAGATGGGCAATAGATCTATAGGAGATGGACAAGCAGATGTGGGGTTAGGGCGTGGACAGAATTAGGAGATGGACAGGCAGATGTGGGGTTAGTTGGTGGACAGGTTGGAAATGGACAGGCAGATATGGAGTTAGCTGGTGGACAGGCTGGAGATGGACAGACAGATTTTTGGTTAGTACATAAACAGATAGAGATGGACAGGCAGGTATGGGGTTAGTTGTGCAACAGATAGGAGATGGACAGGCAGATGTGGGGTCAGTTAGTAAACAGATAGGAGATGGGAAGGCAGATGTGGGGTTAGCTTGTAGACAGATAGGAGATGGATAAGGAAGGTATGGGTTAGTTGGGCAACAGGTAGGAGATGTAGAGGCAGATGAGGGGTTAGATGGTGGACATGTTGGAGATGGACAGGCAGAGGTAGGGTTAGTTGGTGGACATGTTGGAGATGGACAGGCATAGGTGGGGTTAGATGGTGGACATGGTGGAGATGGACAGGCAGAGGTGGGATTAGCTGGTTGACATGTTGGAGATGGACAGGCAGAGGTGGGGTCAGTTGGTAAACAGATAGGAGATGGGCAGGCAGATGTGGGGTTAGCTTGTAGACAGATAGGAGATGGATAGGTAGGTATAGGGTTAGTTGGGCAACAGGTAGGAGATGTAGAGGCGGATGTGGGGTTAGATGGTGGACAGGTTGGAGATGGACAGGCAGATTTTTTGTTAGTATGTAAACAGATAGAGATGGACAGGCAGAGGTGGGGTTAGTTGGTGGACATGTTGGAGATGGACAGGCAGAGGTGGGGTCAGTTGGTAAACAGATAGGAGATGGACAGGCAGATGTTGGGTTAGCTGGTAGACAGATAGGAGATGGATAGGCAGGTATGTGGTTAGTTGGGCAACAGGTTGGAGATGGAGAGGCAGATGTGGGGTTAGTTGGTGGACATGTTGGAGATGGACAGACAGATTTTTGGTTAGTATGTGATAGAGATGGACTGGCAGGTATGGGGTTAATTGTGCAACAGACAGGTGATGGACAGGCAGATGTGGGGTTAGTTGGTGCACAGGTTGGAGATGGACAGGCAGATGTGGGGTTTGGGCGTGGACAGAATTAGGAGATGGACAGGTAGATGTGGGTTTAGTTGGTGGACAGGTTGTAGATGGACAGGCAGATGTGGGGTTATGGCATGGACAGAATTAGGAGATGGACAGGCAGATGTGGGGTTAGTTGGTGGACAGGTTGGAGATGGACAGGTAGATGTGGAGTTAGCTGGTGGACAGGTTGGAGATGGACAGACAGATTTTTGGTTAGTACATAAATAGATTGAGATGGACAGGCAGGTATGGGGTTAGTTGTGCAACAGATAGGAGATGGACAGGCAGATATGGGGTTAGTTGGTGGACATGTTGGAGATGGACAAGCAGATATGGGGATAGTTGGTGGACAGGTAGGAGATGGACAAGCAGATATGGGGATAGTTGGTGGACAGGTAGGAGATGGACAAGCAGATATGGGGATAGTTGGTGGGCAGGTTGGAGATGGACAAGCAGATATGGGGATAGTTGATGGACAGATAGGAGTTGGACAGGCAGATATGGGGTTAGTTGGTGGACATGTTGGGGATGGACAGGCAAATGTGGGGTTAGTTGGTAAACAGATAGGAAATATACAGGCAGGTGTGGGGTTAGCTGGTAGTCAGATAGTAGATAGATATGCAGGTATGGGGTTAGTTGGGCAACAGGTAGGAGATGTACAGGCCGATGTTGGGTTAGATGGTGGACAGGTTGGAGATGGACAGGTAGATTTTTGGTTAGTATGTAAACAGATAGAGATGGACTGGCAGGTATGTGGTTAGTTGGGCAACAGGTAGGAGATTGAGAGGCAGATATGGGGATAGTTGGTGGACAGGTTGGAGATGGACAAGCAGATATGGGGATAGTTGGTGGACAGGTAGGAAATGGACAAGCAAATATGGGGATAGTTGGTGGACAGGTAGGAGATGGACAAGCAGATATGGGGATAGTTGGTGGGCAGGTTGGAGATGGACATGCAGATATGGGGATAGTTGATGGACAGATAGGAGTTGGACAGGCAGATGTTGGGTTAGCTGGTAGACAGATAGGAGATGGATAGGCAGGTATGTGGTTATTGGGCAACAGGTTGGAGATGGAGAGGCAGATGTGGGGTTAGTTGGTGGACATGTTGGAGATGGACAGACAGATTTTTGGTTAGTATGTGATAGAGATGGACTGGCAGGTATGGGGTTAATTGTGCAACAGACAGGTGATGGACAGGCAGATGTGGGGTTAGTTGGTGCACAGGCAGATGTGGTTTTAGGGCGTGGACAGAATTAGGAGATGGACAGGTAGATGTGGGTTTAGTTGGTGGACAGGTTGTAGATGGACAGGCAGATGTGGGGTTATGGCATGGACAGAATTAGGAGATGGACAGGCAGATGTGGGGTTAGTTGGTGGACAGGTTGGAGATGGACAGGTAGATGTGGAGTTAGCTGGTGGACAGGTTGGAGATGGACAGACAGATTTTTGGTTAGTACATAAATAGATTGAGATGGACAGGCAGGTATGGGGTTAGTTGTGCAACAGATAGGAGATGGACAGGCAGATATGGGGTTGGTTGGTGGACATGTTGGGGATGGACAGGCAAATGTGGGGTTAGTTGGTAAACAGATAGGAAATATACAGGCAGGTGTGGGGTTAGCTGGTAGTCAGATAGTAGATAGATATGCAGGTATTGGGTTAGTTGGGCAACAGGTAGGAGATGTACAGGCTGATGTTGGGTTAGATGGTGGACAGGTTGGAGATGGACAGGCAGATTTTTGGTTAGTATGTAAACAGATAGAGATGGACTGGCAGGTATGTGGTTAGTTGGGCAACAGGTAGGAGATGGAGAGGCAGATATGGGGATAGTTGGTGGATAGGTTGGAGATGGACAAGCAGATATGGGGATAGTTGGTGGACAGGTAGGAGATGGACAAGCAGATATGGGGATAGTTGGTGGACAGATAGGAGTTGGACAGACAGATAGGGAGTTAGTTAAGAAACAGATAGGAGATGGAGAGGCAGGTATGGGGTTAGTTGGCCAAAGGATAGGAGATGGAATAGAAGTTTGTGCTCTTGTGTTTTTCTTTTAAGTTTTCCAGCTGCTCTTCTTAATCAGACAATCAAGGGAGACAGGGTTGTTTGACAGTCACAGGATGGCTGTTAAGCTCACCGGTCACATAGTGACAAAGTGAGCTTTTGTGACCAGTCTTCGTCCATCATCCATTAACAATTGACTTAAAATGACTTCTAAACTACAGACTGGATTTTAACCAAACCCAGGCAGGAATGATACCCGTGAAATAAAGTGCATTTTTTAAACAAGCTGTTTTATTAAGTTTATTTTGCTCTGGGCGTTTAAGTATTTTTTTTCTTTTACTAAATTATCAAATTATGGCAACTGAAAAAAAACTGCAGTTTGTGTGTAAAAGTCTTTCTTGAGCATGCGCAGTCGCATGAGTAGGATTCTCTACTTGAAATTAAATACATGATACCTTTCTTTATATGCGTAACTGAAGTAGAGCTTTATGAACGAGGGGAACAAATCTACATATGGCCCTCTTTAATTATTGTTCAAATGGTTCCCGTCTGTTTCATATCTAGGTCATACAAGCTAAAAATAGATTTTCATGATGAAACTTTTTAAAAATCTTCTAGTCTGAGAGCTTTGATATTTGGTATGTAGCATCACCTAGTGGACCTCTACCAAGTTTGTTCAAATTATGCACGTGGGGGCTGAAAAGGGCCTGCCCCGGGGTCACATGTTTTACATGGGCTTATATAGGGAAAACATGAAAAAATCTTATTGTCTGAAACCAAAAGGCCTAGAGCCTTGGTATTTGGTATGTAGCATCACCTGGTGGACCTCTACAAAGTTTATTTAAATTATGCCCATGGGGTCACATTTTTTATAGGCTTATACAGGGAAAACATAAAAACTTCTTGTCTGAAATCGCAAGCCCTTGATATTTGGTATGTAGCCTCACCTTGTGGACCAATTTTGTTCAAATCATGCCCCTTCAACCAAAGATGGGCCAGCCGAAGGGGTCACAAAGGCTTATATCAAATCAACTATTTCAGAATATGGTCATGTTACATATCAAATTAAAGGGAATGAAGCATACAATAACATGCTGGAGTGGGGTTGAAAGGTCATGATTTTTCTTTTCTGAAAGTAGTCATGTTGCATATCAAATTAACAGGAATGAAGTTTAGAACACCATGCAAGCAAATCATAACTCTGCCATCTTACATACCCTCTACCTCTGGATGGGGTCAAAGGGTAAAAAAAATCTGAAGAAGTTAATGTTGCTTATTATCAAATTAAAAGGAAAGAAGTGTAGAACATAATGCAATTAAACTGTGTGACCTTATGCACACCCAAGCCTTTTTGGTTTGGGTAAAAAGGTCAGACGATGAAATTGTGTAGATAAGTATATTTTGAATGAACTTAGAGAAATGAGATCTGAGTGATACCCAAGATGGACTAAAGTGTTTGAGAATGGGATTTATATTTTGTGGTAAACATCTTCTCCTCATGACAAGGATTCAGGTGAGCGATCAAGGTCCCATGGGCCCTCTTGTTCTCTCTATTGATGGTCATATGGAGAAGACATCTGGCTCGCTCGTGGATGTTAAGGGTGCTGTATGTACAAGAATCAGATCAGGAAAAGTCTTGGGTATTATTTTTCAATGGCTTTGGTTGGAATATAACAATTTATGGTAATAAAGATTCCAACATTAACAGGAAAGCATCTAGAAGTGTGATTGAATTGAGTATAGAACCTATATTTAACCTTTATCTTAGGTGAAAAACCTATAAAATAACCTATATTTTGGGTTGAAGGAACCGGCATAAAAACTTATATTTTGCAAGTTGGCTGCTAGGAGGCCTGTTGTTTTGACCTGTTCAAAATTTATGTAGCAACACTGCATTGGCTCTAAGCGAAATGGAAGGATAGCCCCTTCAAAGTATAATCTTCAGGAGCGTAGGCATGTTGCAGCAGCATCATGAGCATAGGAGGACAATAATTTCTGTCACATGGCGAAATCGCCGAGTTATTAATCTGCCATGCAGCTATGCTACTGCTACACTCTGTCCCATCTTCTGCTACGCTCTTCTGCTACATTCTGTTTGTTTTTTGTTTTTGTTGCTTTACGTCCCAAGTCAACAGCTATGGTCATTGCGGGACGGTCAGTTCACCTAACCACACTTTTTCCTGGGCAGGCTTGAACAAGCAGTTAACCAGTAATTCGTGCACATACTTTCGCTTGTAACTGACAACAACCCTTCTTGAATGAATCAGCGGAAGGAGGAGAATGACCGTAGAAATCATTTCATGATCAATTTCCACGAAAGTATGGGACCGGACCGGGATCGAACTCGCGACCCCTGGATCTGTAGTCAGACACGCATCTGTAGCCAGACATGTTACCGACTGCACTACGCGACCCGGCATGTTAGGCTCGGTATGCTGTTGCTACGATAATGCCCTTCTGCAGTAACTGTGCTATTTAGCCAGTCCTTGGCACTTCTTCATTGCTTCCGCTACACTCTTGGCATTCTGGCCAATATCAGGCCAATATTCAAGTGATCTGCTGAAGTTAATGTCACTTTTTAGAGCTATTATGTTAAGATACATCATTATTACAAGGAAATTTATAACTGGAAAATAAGGAGGCTGTAAGGAAACACTGTTGTATCTCAACTTACAACAGAACTGACGGCACCATATTCAACATTTTCTGAATGCAAAACTGATGTAAGTCAAGATGCAACAGTGTTGCACTCAAAAAACTAAGAGAATATGACTTTCTTGTTAGCAATACAGTTGTATGTTGTATTTCTTTAAATTGCTGTTTAAGAATTAAATATTTGTTCAAATAAAATGTATCACCTTATTTCTTAACCTGTTTGTCATCAACCTTGTGAATTTCTGTTTGATATTTCAACAAATAAATATATGAAATAGTTTTTTGCTTCTCCTGAAAAGTTTGCAAAATTGAGTTACTGCAGTATTGCGTTCACCCCACGATATGTATTGTATAAAATTATATGACTATCATAGTTTGAATGTTCATTGGATGTACTCTAATGAATCCAGTTGTGGCCATTTTGCCATTTAAGGTCCACCCTATTTTGCAAATTATTTTTTGTTTTCCATGTAGAACGACAAATGACAATGCAAGTGACTTTACTGTTCTATAATGGTGATTGCATAAAGTTTTCCTTTTTAGGGCCAATTCTGGTATTGCTTAATTCAGAACGTATTCACTAGGCTATGAAAACGTAATAACTGGGCCATCATATGAGCATGACTAGGTTTTGGTAGAGTCTATGGTATGTGTGCGTGCGTTTGTGTTGTTTTGCATATCTGCGTATGGGTGAATAGTGTATGGTCAAAGAGGCCACACCTGTATACACATGTGGCTTATTTGAGCATACACTATTCACCCATATGTTAAGTACCCAAGTCTTACATGAGTGCTCATGTATTATTGAATTCATTGAGGGAAAGCGGTAATATACGAAGCGTTATAGAGAATTTTATTGCTTTTTTTGCGATCAAATGTTATAATTCAGGGGCACATATATTAGATTATAACATGTATTTACAATATGACACCAGAATTACTTAAGAGTCACGTTCTGGGCCCAGAATTACAATGCCTCCTTAATGTTAAGGAAGACTTAAGTGAAGTATTGATATTTCAACATGTTAAATTAAATGCTAAATAAATTGCCAGGATCGATGCAGTACTTGTAGTAAAAAATTCCATTGTAATCTTTAAAAAAAATGAAACCATTTTGATTTTAATCAGTTTGAAGCGTTATTTTTCTCATCCTGAAAAATCAATACTTAACTTAAGTCTTCCTTAACTCTAAGGAGGCATTGTAATTCTGGGCCCTGGCATGGAAATGTAACATTTTGTCATATATTTACTTTAGCCATGTCCAACTTACCCGAGTCTAGGCAGCACACAACAAACAAATGATGCACCTTTTGTGTGCAAATGCTTAAAGCAGGCTCTTCCTCAAGATGTCATGGATTGGTCTGTAATTGTGATAGTGGTAATCACTTTTTTGGTCATGATGAGGCTAAAGTTGTATATATAAATATTTACATTTTCGAAGCAATCCTTTAATAAATCTTTAGAATTCTGCCACCGTTCATAGCCTCATGAATTACACAAAATTTGATTGACAGCTGCCAAGCTCACTTGCCCGTGCAATTTGCTTCGAACATCAAATTCATTCACCAGATGTGACAGCGTTGTTGTGATTGACAGCGAGCCACACCTGAGTTACCTATGCAAAACAAGCTTCTTGTTTGCTCCATTGGCTGTCAGTGTTCACACTGGCTGTTCCGATTTTCCGTTTTGCACTCCAACAAAACCGTCAAAAAGACAAAAATGTTTTATCATCTTAAATTATAAATAATTTCTATATATTAGTTTTATAATAAAATGTAAATATAAGCAATAAATTAAATTTTTTGAAGGTTCATGGAATCATGAATACTTCGGGTTTCTTGCAAAGTTAATATGAAACCCTTTGCATTTCTTAAATCATTGTTTTAATACCAACTGTTTCTAAATCCCACTGGATAGGCGGCAATCAAAAACGTTAAAAGTATCAACGAACGTCGTTCAAAAATCGTTAGAAACAGTTTTCCCGGTTGCCATTTGTCGCCTGTTTGGTGACAAATGGCAATGGAAAACACTGTTTCTAGCGCTTTTTCATACGTGTTAGTCGATTGTTAAGAGCGTTTTCGATTGCCGCCTATCCGGTGTGTAAATGAGCAAAGTAAATAATGTTTACCATTTCTTAATGTATGGATGACGGATTTGGTAGGGAGATAGTGTTATGGCCATTTAAAAGTTCTCTTTATCCGTGTGTCTTAGAAAATTGACATGAATCAGTGTGTATTCAAACTTATATACCAAAATCTGAATAATTTTCGATAAAATATTAAGAGAATTACATAGTGTATGAAAGCATGTGCATAAGCATTCGTTGAGGCATATAATTTAATCAAATTCTGGAGGGGCTAAAATCTAAGAGAATGCTCTCCTGTCAATCAAATTATAAAGAAAAATATGTCTTTATGTAAAAAATAATAAATACATTTACCATTTTGTTTTTATAGTTATTGTGTTTTAGAGCCATATAACAAAATTCAAACTAACAGAAAACATGCCAGTTCATTTTATAGAAGTTCCTGTCGGAATATCGCATCTTCAATACCCATATGATAGAGTCAAACGAACTTTTTAATCATTCTTTGTCATAAACAATCTTACTTTCTATTCATTCTTTATGGATGTATAACTTGCATTTAAATTTGTTTCTGATGATTTTCCTTGGATAAGTAACAGGAATCTTTTCAGAAATAGAATCACGTTCTCTGCATGGCCTAGAAACGATCTGTAGTGCTGACAAAAAGTTGATGAGCTTACTATTGGTATATTTGAAAACTCTTAGACCTTGCAAATTTGATCATCAAAATTGTGTGTATGTGTTTTGGGGTCTCCAGAAGCAAACTGTGGTTTAACCTCATGTCTTTATCAGTTTGGACGAATCCCCCCTCTCACACACTGTCTCCCCCTCTCACACACACTTCCTTACACACACACACTTCTCTCTCTCTCTCTCACACACACACACACACACACACACACACACACACACACACACACACACACACACACACACACACACTTCTCTCTCTCACACACACACACACACACACACACACACACTTCTCTCTCTCACACACACACACACATTTTCTCTCCCTCCGTCACACTCTATCTCTCCCTCTCTAACACACTCACTTCCTGTCCCTCACATACAAACTCCCTATCAAACACACATACAAACACTCTCAAACACACCCACACAAACACACACACACACAGTGGTTGAGTGCTTGAATCGAGACCGAGGGACCGCAGGTTCGAGCCTATCCAGCGTTACTGCGTTGTGGTCCTTGAGCAAGACACATTTATCCTAGCTTAGTACTGGTTCAACAGACCAGTCCCTGTTTAACTGAAGGATTGGGACGTAAAGAATCAAATCACACAAACACACACACACATACCTTTTTCATTTCTCTCTCACACACACCTCTCTCTCCCTTTCGCTTATACGTTCTTTCCCTTTGTACACACTCTCTCCCCCTCTTTCCTCTCACACACTATCCCTCTCCCTCCCTCTCTCTCTCCTCACACTTTCTCCCCTCTCTCACACACACACTCTCTTTCTCCCCTACACGCTCGTCTCTCTCCGCCTTACACTTTCTGCCCCTCTTGCCATCTCTCCCACACACACTCCCTATCTCCCCTTACACACATACTCTCTCCCCCTCTCACTCTTTGCTCATACATTCTCTCCCCTATCCCTCACACACACGCTACCCCTCTCTCACATACACTCACTTTCTCCCCCTCTCTCTTTCCCACTCTCTCTTGCTCTCCAACTCTCTCACACACTCTCTCTAGCTCCAACACTCTCTCTCCCTGTCTCTCTCTCTCGCTCTCCCACTCTGGCTCTCCCACTCTCTCTCACTCCAGCTCTCTCTCTCTTCCATTCTCTCTCCCGCTCGCTCTCCCAATCTGGCTCTCTCCCGCTCTCTCCAACTCTGGCTCTCCCACTCTCTCTCTGGCTCTCCCTCTCTCTGGCTCTCCCTCTCTCTCTGGCTCTCCCACTCTCTCCCTCCTGCACGCTCTCCCACTCTCTCTCGCTCTCCCACTCTCTCTCTCGCTCTCTATCGCTCTCCCACTCTCTCGCTCTCCCATGCTCTCCCCACCCTCTCTCCCTCTCCCACTCTCTCTCCCTCTCGCTCTCCCACTCTCTCCCTCCCACTCTCTCTCCCTCTTGCTCTCCCTGTCTCGCTCCGCTCTCTTGCTCTCCCGCTCTCTCTCTCCCTCTCCCACTCTCTCTCCCTCTCCCACTCTCTCCCTCTCCCACTCTCTCTCCCACTCTCTCTCCCTTTCTCTCACCCACTCCCACTCTCTCTCCCACTCCCTCTCTCTCTCTCCCACTCTCTCTCGCTCTCCCACTCTATCACCCTCTCCCTCTCCCACTCTCTCTCCCTCTCCCACTCTCTCTCCCTTTCGCCCTCCCACTCTCTCTCGCTCTCCCACTCTCTCTCCCACTCCATCTCCCCCTCTCTCTCCCACTCTCTCTCGCTCTCCTACTCTATCACCCTCTTGCTCTCCCTCTCCCACTCTCTTTCCCTCTCCCACTCTCTCTCCCCCTCTCTCTCTCCCTCTCGCTCTCCCACTTTCTCTCTTTCCCCCTCTCTCTCCCTCTCGCTCTCTCTCCCTCTCCCACTCGCTCTCCCACTCTATCACCCTCTCGCTCTCCCTCTTGCTCTCCCACTCTCTCTCCCTCTCCCACTCTCTCGCTCTCCCACTCTCTCTCGCTCTCCCATTCTCCCTCGCTCTCCCACTCTCGCTCTCCCGCTATCTCCCGCTCTCTTGCTCTCCCGCTCTCTCTCGCTCTCTCTCTCCCGCTCTCTCTCTCCCGCTCTCTCTCTCCCGCTCTCTCTCTCTCTCCCGCTCTCTCTCTCCCGCTCCCACTCTCTCTCCCACTCTCTCTATCGCTCTCCCACTCTCTCTCTCGCTCTCCCACTCTCTCTCCCACTCTCGCTCTCCCATGCTCTCCCCACCCTCTCTCCCTCTCTCTCTCCCCACCCTAACTCCCTCTCCCACTCGCTCTCCCCACCCTCACTCTCTCTCCCTCTCCCACTCTCCCTCGTACTCCCTCTCCCACTCTCTATCCCACTCGCTCTCCCTCTCCCACTCGCTCTCCCTCTCCCACTCTCTCCCACTCTATCTCCCTCTCCCACTCCCTCTCTCTCCCTCTCGCCCTCCCACTCTCGCCCACACTCTCTCCCTCTCGCTCTCCCTGTCTCGCTCCCGCTCACTTGCTCTCCCACTCTCTCTCTCCCTCTCCCACTCGCTCTCCCTGTCTCGCTCCCGCTCACTTGCTCTCCCACTCTCTCTCTCCCTCTCCCACTCTCTCTCCCTCTCCCACTCTCTCTCCCTCTCCCACTCTCTCTCCCTCTCTCTCTCCCTTTCTCTCTCCCACTCTCTCTCCCTCTCCCACTCTCTCTCCCACTCCCTCTCCCACTCTCTCTCGCTCTCCCACTCTCTCTCCCTCTCCCACTCTCTCTCCCTCTCCCACTCTCTCTCCCTTTCGCCCTCCCACTCTCTCTCGCTCTCCCACTCCCTCTCCCCCTCTCTCTCCCACTCTCTCTTGCTCTCCTACTCTATCACCCTCTCGCTCTCCCACTCTCTCGCTCTCCCTCTCTCTCCCACTCTCTTTCCCTCTCCCACTCTCTCTCCCCCTCTCTCTCTCCCTCTCGCTCTCCCACTTTCTTTCCCCCTCTCGCTCTCTCTCCCACTCGCTCTCCCACTCTATCACCCTCTCGCTCTCTCTCCCTCTCCCACTCGCTCTCCCACTCTATCACCCTCTCGCTCTCCCTCTCCCACTCTCTCGCTCTCCCACTCTCTCTCGCTCTCCCATTCTCCCTTGCTCTCCCACTCTCGCTCTCCCGCTATCTCCCGCTCTCTCTCTCTCTCCCGCTCTCTCGCTCTCCCACTCTCTCTCGCTCTCCCACTCTCTCTCTCGCTCTCCCACTCTCTCTCTCGCTCTCCCACTCTCTCCCGCTCTCCCTCTCTCTCTCGCTCTCCATCACTCGCTCTCCCACACTCTCTCTCTCACTCGCTCTCCTACACTCTCTCACTTGCTCTCCCACACTCTCTCTCACTCGCTCTCTCTCTCACTCGCTCTCTCGCTCTCCCACTCTCTCTCGCTCTCCCACTCTCTCTCGCTCTCCCACTCTCTCTCGCTCTCACACTCTCTCTCTCCCACTTACCCTCTCCCACACACTCTCTCCCACCCTCCCTCTCCCACCCTCCCTCTCCCACCCTCCTTCTCCCTCCCTCTCCCACCCACTCTCTCCCTCCCTCTCCCACCCACTCTCTCCCTCCCTCTCCCACCCAATCTCTCCCTCCCTCTCCCACCCACTCTCTCCCTCCCTCTCCCACCCACTCTCTCCCACCCTCTCTCTCCCTCCCCCAACCTACCGCTCCCTCCCTCCCCCTCCCCCCCGCTCCCTCCCTCCCCCTCCCCCAACCACCCGCTCCCTCCCGCTCCCTCCCTCCCCCTCCCCCAACCACCCGCTCCCTCCCGCTCCCTCCCTCCCCCTCCCCCAGCCACCCGCTCTCCCCCACATACACCCTCCCTCCCCCTCCCCCAACCACCCGCTCTCCCCCACATACACACGCTTTCCCCCTCCCCCAACCACCCACTCCCCCTACCATCCGCTCCCTCCCTCCCTCTCACCCAACCACCCGCTCCCTCCCTCCCTCTCACCCAACCACCCGCTCCCTCCCTCCCCCTCACCCAACCACCCGCTCCCTCCCTCCCACTGACCCAACCACCCGCTCCCTCCCTCCCACTGACCCAACCACCCGCTCCCTCCCAACCACCCGCTCCCTCCCAACCACCCGCACCCTCCCAACCTCCCGCACCCTCCCAACCACCCAACCGCCCGCACCCGCCCAACCACCCAACCGCCCGCACCCGCCCAACCACCCAACCGCCCGCCCCCTCCCTCCCACTTACCCAACCGCCCGCCCCCTCCCTCCCACTTACCCAACCGCCCGCCCCCTCCCTCCCACTTACCCAACCGCCCGCCCCCTCCCTCCCACTTACCCAACCGCCCGCCCCCTCCCTCCCACTTACCCAACCGCCCGCCCCCTCCCTCCCACTTACCCAACCGCCCGCCCCCTCCCTCCCACTTACCCAACCGCCCGCCCCCTCCCTCCCACTTACCCAACCGCCCGCCCCCTCCCTCCCACTTACCCAACCGCCCGCCCCCTCCCTCCCACTTACCCAACCGCCCGCCCCCTCCCTCCCACTTACCCAACCGCCCGCCCCCTCCCTCCCACTTACCCAACCGCCCGCCCCCTCCCTCCCACTTACCCAACCGCCCGCCCCCTCCCTCCCACTTACCCAACCGCCCGCCCCCTCCCTCCCACTTACCCAACCGCCCGCCCCCTCCCTCCCACTTACCCAACCGCCCGCCCCCTCCCTCCCACTTACCCAACCGCCCGCCCCCTCCCTCCCACTTACCCAACCGCCCGCCCCCTCCCTCCCACTTACCCAACCGCCCGCCCCCTCCCTCCCACTTACCCAACCGCCCGCCCCCTTCCTCCCACTTACCCAACCGCCCGCCCCCTCCCTCCCACTTACCCAACCGCCCGCCCCCTCCCTCCCACTTACCCAACCGCCCGCCCCCTCCCTCCCACTTACCCAACCGCCCGCCCCCTCCCTCCCACTTACCCAACCGCCCGCCCCCTCCCTCCCACTTACCCAACCGCCCGCCCCCTCCCTCCCACTTACCCAACCGCCCGCCCCCTCCCTCCCACTTACCCAACCACCCGCCCCCTCCCTCCCACTTACCCAACCACCCGCCCCCTACCTCCCACTTACCCAACCACCCGCTCCCTCCCTCCCACTTACCCAACCACCCGCTCCCTCCCCACCTACCCACCTACCTTCCCCACCCACCCGCTCCCTCCAAATGGAGATGAGGGAATAAAGGAGAGAAAGGAGAAGAAAGAGAATGGAAGGGAGAGTGAGAAGGAAATGGAGGTGAGAGAGAAGGGAGAGAATGAATGAGAGAAAGGAGAGAGAAGAAAGAGAATGGATGGGAGAGTGAGAAGGAAATGGAGATGAGAGAAGGGAGAGAATGAAGGAGAGAAAGGGGATAGAAAGGGGAGAGAAAAGAGAATGGAGGGGAGAGTGAGACGGAAATGGAAGTGAGAGAGAAGGGAGAGAATGAAGGAGAGAAAGGAGAGAGAAAAAAGAGAATGGAGGGGAGAGTGAGAAGAAAATGGAGGTGAGAGACAAGGGAGAGAATGAAGGAGAGAAAGGAGAGAGAACAGAGAATGGAGGGAAGAGTGAGAAGGAAATGGAGATGAGAGAGTGGTAGAGAGGGAATAGATGAAAGAGACTGGAGTGAATGGAGAGGAGAGAATGGAGGGGGTAGAGAAAGTGGAGGAGAGAGAAGGGGAGGAGAGAGCAGAAAAAGGCGAGGAGAGAGCAGAAAAATGAGAATAGAGAAAGGACAGAGGGGAGAAGAGAAAGGACAGAGAGGATAAGAGAAAGGACAGAGGAGATAAGAGATACTAAAAATGAGGAGAGAGAAAGGATGGATGAGAGATGGAGAAAAGAGAGATGGGAGAGGATAGAAAGAATGGACAGAAGAAAGACAGAAGAGAGGGATGAGAAGAGAGAAAATTGGGAGGGGAGAAATGGAAAGGAGAGAGAATGAAGTTGAGAGACACAGAAGGGAGTGAAGAGAGAAAGAATGAGTGGACAGAGAGTGGAGAGTAAAGGGAATGGAGAAGAGAAAGGGAGAGGTGAGAGAAGGGAGAAAAGAGAGAAGGGAGAGGAGAGAAAATGAGTTGAGATAAACAGAAGGGAGTGGATAAAGAAAGATTGCGTGGAGAGAAGAGAAAGGGAGAGAGGTAGAGAAGGGAGAAGAGAAGGGAGAGGAGTGGGAGAGAGGAGAAAAATGTAGAGGAGAGACAGATGGGAGAGAACCGACAGAATGGGAGACAGAGAAAGTTGAAAGGATAGAAAAGAATGGGGAGGAGAGGGAAGGGAGAAAAAAGTGAGAGAAGGGAGAAAAGAGAAGGTAGAAGAGAGTAAAGGGAGACTAGACAGAGGGGATCGGATTGAGAGAGAGAAAGGATAAGAGGGGAGAGAAGTGAGAGGTGAGTTAAGGGAAAAAAAGAGAGAAGGGAAAGGACAGAGAGAGAGAATGTAAAAGAGAAAAAGGAGAGAAGAGATAAAATGGAGAAGAGAGAGAATGGGGAGATGAGAGAGAGACAGAAAGAGACAGAAATACAGACAAACACCCAAGAAATGAAGAGATTAAAAGGAAGGGGGCAGGAAAACATTGAAATCCTAGCTGTCAATTTATTTTCTTAACTAATTCATCCTAGTAACAATAAACAATTTGCTGAGGATATCAAACAAATAGTAATATCAAACAAACAGTCTCCCTGATCAAACTGCTCCTCCAGGCACAGGTTGAGCTGTGACTATGTTGTTTACACATGCTGTTCCTGTATGAGGCATATCATGGGCGGATCCAGAGGGGA
Source organism: Loripinus fragilis (assembly GCA_964019695.1). Classification (NCBI taxonomy): domain Eukaryota; kingdom Metazoa; phylum Mollusca; class Bivalvia; order Lucinida; family Lucinidae; genus Loripinus; species Loripinus fragilis. The sequence continues at coordinate 86,588,385 of OZ026527.1, read as the reverse complement.
GGACAGGGGGTTCCACCCCCCCCCCCCCTGAAAAATCACAAAAATATAGGGTTTCTTAGCAATACTTGTCCTGATCCCCTGAAAAATCACAAAGCTCCCAAGCCAGCATTATTTGTTGGGCCATCATTGGCACACCAGTGAAATGCCATTTAAATGGCGTTTCACTAACGGTCCGATGATGGCCCGCTCATAGTGGTATTTGCCTCCTCCCTCCCCTCATCAACTAAAAAAAAGGAAAAGAAAACCGTTGTCATTGTTGGACAACCTCTGACAAAACTTCCTAGATCCGCGCATGCATATTTTGGGCTCTTTCTTATTTAAAGATATACACTCAGAGCACTGTCGTTCTCCCATAGACAATTCTTTCAAGTTAGCACAACATATAATTATAGTAAATAGGAGATTAACCCTTTATTCAGCTATTCACATTAATTGTGGTCTGCTCTATCTTCTGGGTATATACTTTGTTTGCCTATATTGCAAACAATATACCCAGATCAGACTGCTCTTGGGGCCGTCTGATCTGGGTTCATAATGCTTGCTTTCACGTTAAAACTAGTTTGAAGTGCATTTGTATATATGCAGCAGGCATAAAAAGCAGATGACATTTTCTGGACAACAAATATCAGTAGGATATTTAAAAGCTTATTAAATGTCTTGCATATCAATTACTTTCTCACACTCAATGTGAACTAATGTTCCTGGACTTCCAATTAACGAGAGTCAATTGTATATAGGTCAGAATATGAGCTGTTTATCCCATAGGAGTGTAAAGTCATTTTTTAAACATAAATATTCTCTTGCAGCTATCTAGTGGGGCTAGAGGCATATATTTTGGCCTGAGCTTTCATCTATGTCTCTCATTTATGTGTGTCAGTGAAAAAAGGCTCGAGGAATTCTGTGTGATTTCTCAGACTGTTGAACCTTCGCTGCTCGTATATGAGATAAGTACTACAATCTTATAAGCTGGATCATGTACTGTAAATTAGGAAATTATCTTGAGGGGTTTAGTTTCCTGAAAATAATATCCTCGCGAAATGTCAAAATCAGTCTGTCCTTAACGGATGTAGGTAATTCATGCTCTAGTCGCAAATTTAAAACATGGCAAATATGTCTTTTAACGCAATTCTAAGTTCAAGACCCCAAAAATGAATTACACAAACCAGACACCCACTACGTATTTCAGATGGAAAACATGTCTAAGTTTAACACTAGTCAACAATGAGAAAATATTTATCAAATGTGCACAAATGATAGGTGCACATCTTCAATGTGTGAACAATCATTATGCCAAGTTTGAAAATAAAGAAATGAAAACTGTGAGTTACAAATTACACAAATCGGGCACCATCTAAGCATTTTTACGGGAAAAAAACTAAGTTCAAGACCCCAAAAATGAAAAAAACAAGATCAAACTCTACTCTGGACCTGCGTCGCTGGTGAATATCTTCAATGTGTGAACAATCATTATGCAAAGTTTGAATATAAAGATATGAAATATGTTTGAATTACAGATTACACACAAATAAACAATGTAAGCACACCAAAGGTGGTGTAGACGTAATAATGCCTAAGTTCAACAATCCCAAAAATATTATCAAATGTGCACAAAATATAGGGTGCACATTTGACACAGGGTTCAATGTGTGGGCAGTCATAACGTATTAAGTTTGAATATGAAGGAATGAAAACTGCTGGAGTCACAGACACCCCCTAAGCATTTCGGATGGACAAAATATCTAAGTTCAACAGCCCTAAAAAAATAAGAAAATATTAATCAAATGTGCACAAAATAGAAGGTGCACATGTTCAATGTATGAATAAGCATTATGCAATGTTTTAATATTAAGGAATGAAAACTTTTGGAGTTACAGATTATACAAACCAGACACCCTCTTAGCAATTTACAAAAAAAAATGTCTAAGTTCAAGACCCCCAAAATGAATCAAAAATTCATGAAATGTACACAAAATAAGAGGTACATATTTACAATGTATGAACAATCATTGTACAAAGTTTGAATATAAAGGAATGAAAACTCATTGAGTTACAGATTACACAAACCAGTCACCCACTAAGCATTTCTGATGGAAAAAAATTCTAAGTTCAACACCCGTAAAAACATGTAAAAATATTTTTCAAATGTGCACAAAATAGGAGGGGCACATCTTCAATGTGTGTAAAATCATTATGCAAAGTTTGAATTTATATTTGAGTTACAGATTATACAAACTAGGCACCCCAAAATAGTTACTGTCAGACGAAAGGACAGAGTGGACCCACTACTAGACCTGCTTTCACTAAAGCGCCACACGTAAAAATCTTGAAATGTGTACAAAATAGGAGGTGCACATCTTCAATGTGTAAACAATCATTATGCAAAGTTTGAACATAAACAAGAATTGGGCTGTCAGCAAGGCTTTCAGTATATCCCCCACAATATTATGTTCCTCATTAAGTTCTCTCAAAGCCTTAATTGACCAAAATAAAAATTACCCAAATAAGATTTTCTACAGTTAAAAGTAAGCAATGAACCTGTCCTCTAAACAAAAATGACACAAATGAAACAAGGTATTCAGTGCAATGATCCAAAATTGGCTAAGTTTAAAATGCTATAAAATTGTCAAAAAAAGAAATAAGCACCAAACGGGTACATCATGCACATCTTCAATATATCTGTAACATGTTCACAAAGTATTGAAAGGTTAAGCTTTAAGCTCTAAGATGAGTTAATTTAACAAAGTATGCACTGTTAACCATCATTTTATAAATGTAGATGGAATGGTCCAAAAATGTCTAAGTTAAAAATCTTGTAGATTTATTATACAAAAAACATTTCATCAATTAACATCTTCAGCCTGCAAAATATTAAAAGGATACACAAAAGGTGATTTCACAAAGTATGCACTATTAACAATCATTCAATATGTGCAGTCGTCGAGTATTGGCGAAGTTAAAAATCCTGTATATTTATCAAAAATTATTTTTCATCATTAAACTTCCACATGCAAATCTTCAATAATGCAAAGTATTAAAAGGATACACTGAAAACTCTAGTTGTTGATTTCACAATAGTAGGCACTATCAGCCATAATTCAATATGAGTTGTGGTCGAGAATTGGCTAAGTTAAAAATGTTGTAAATTTATGTAAAAATGTTTTTTCATCATTAAACTTCCACATTGCAAATCTTCAATATGCCTGTAGCATCCCTGCAATGTATTAAAAGGATACACTATAAGCTCTAAGAGCAGTTGATTTCACTATGTATGCAATATTAGACATATTGCAATCACCATATAGTTAGAACTATACAGTTAGAACTTCAAAGTGGGATAACTCTTTTAATACTACTACTTCAGCCCCTTTTTTCCTACCAAACATGCTTTGTCTAATGGTTAAGGTGTGGTACTAATTTGATAAAAATCGGACAGAAGCTACAGAAGTTATTCAACAAAAACCTTTAAATGTTGATGGAAAGACGGAATCACGGAAGGATGAACAGGCTGAGAACAGTATACCTGCCTAAACTACGTTTGCAGGGGGTATAAAGAATGGAAACTGCTACAGATTACACAAACCATATGACTCCTACCCATTTCAGATGGAAAAAATGTCTTAAGTTCAACAACCATCCAAAATGAAAAAAATATTTATCAAATGTGCACAAAATGAATGGTGCACATCTTCAATGAGTGAACAATCATTATGCAAAGTTTGAAAATAAAGAAATGGAAGCTGTTGGAGTTACAAATTACACAAACCAGACACCATCTAAGCATTTTACGGGAAAAATTCTAAGTTCAAGACCCCAAAAATGAAAATGGCTTTCAAGATAAATCATGAAATGAGTACAAAATAGAAGGTGCACATCTTCAATGTGTGTACACTCATTATTCAAAGCTTGAATATAAAAAAACGAAAACTGTAGGAGTTACAGGTTAAACAAACCAGACACCCCTATGCATTTCGGATGGAAAAAATGTCTAAGTTCAACACTAGTCAAAAATGAGAAAATATTTATCAAATGTGCACAAAATGGGAGGTGCACATCTTCAATGTGTAAACAATCTTTATGCAAAGTTTGAAAATAAAGTTTGAGTTACAGATTACATAAACCAGACACCATCTAAGCATTTTTGGACGTAAAAATGTCTTAGTTCAACACCCCTAAAAATTGAGAAAATATTCATGAAATGTGCACAAAATAAAAGGTGCACATCTTCAATATGTGAACCATCATTATGCAATGTTTGAATAAACTTTTGGAATTGTAGATTACTCAAACTAGTCACCCCAAAAGTGTTTTGGACGGACAGACAGACAGAGTAGTCCCATTACTGGACCTGATTTCGCTAAAGCAAGGCAGGTAAAAAAGAGGACTTATATAGTCTGTGACCTTGACCTTAAGGTCACATCCAGAGGATGGGATTGTGTTGATCTACACTTAAGACCTTATTATCTGCCACCAGGAAACCATCAAAGGGTCTTCATTATAAGTTTCTAACACAAGTTCATTGTAAAAACTTTGACCATGTGGGACTGAAGGACAATTAAACAAAAGGACAAACAGAAATGTGAAGACTATATACCCCAACATACTCCATTTGCCAGGGTATTATCAGAGAACAGATTTGCTTATGGAATCCTTGCATTCTATTCAGCCTCCTTGCCATTCACTGACACTCATGGTTGCTCAAATGTGCTTTTGGATATTGTTGTCTGCTTTTTACATCTGCGGTATTATTCAAATGCACTTTTCAGACGTCATTCATGTTTCAGCTTTTACTTCCATATGCTAGTAGAAGTTTACAAAGGCCAAATTTAAATCAGTCTCCACATTCGTAACTAGATCATATGTAACATCACTCATTAAACAAATTTTGCAAGTTTATGGAAAATTTAAAGGGAAGTTAACCTTTAAACACAATATGTATGTTGCACGACGAGGCATGGATATCAATTAATTTTTAATAAATTTTGGGCTCTCGTTAATTCTAAATCCACAGTAGCAGGTTAATCAGATTGGGCTTTTAGCCATTTTAATCTAAAAAAAATTTTTAAAGAATTTATTAACCCATATAAGCATAGTGTCCTTTTTGTGGGACATCGGCAAACAGTGCAAAACCAGATCAGACGCCTCAAAACGTGATCAGATTCTCCACTGTATGCTTGCATAAGTTTCTTTTAGAATTTGAATAAAAATGGAAAAATACCACCAAACAACCCTAAAATTGGAAATGGACTCGTCCAATTGATAAGGATGGGAAAATACATTCGGCATAAATGGATTAACTCAAAATGACCATTTTGTATTTCACTCAAAAGAACCATTTTAGGAAGAGAGCTCATTTCACTTATTTTACCCACTGGGTAATTATTTTTCATGTGTTTTGTCGTCTGCTGTTATTTTTCAAAATCTACTTTTTTTAAAAATTCTTTCAGAGATACTATCAGAGTGTCAAACAGTTTGGATTCAGATCAGACCTGACATTATGTTGGGCCTGATCTGGGTCCTAACTGTTTGCAAAAGTTATCAGAAGACGACACCTCACTGGCCACTACTGAGTAGGCATGGAGTTAAGTAGTAATTTGATAGGAAAGAATGCAGAAGTAACTCTTCTGATCAGAATAATACAATATACCAGGCATACAAAATTCACTTCCACTGAAGCAGGTCATTTGAGTTATCAGAGTGTGACTTAACTGTACAAAGGTTGACAAGTATGACCATATCAATATCAATCATACAGTACACAAGGATGCAAAAAACAACAACAACAAAACAAGAAAAATATATTTGTCCTCTACCTCTTAAGATATACAGCCTTGACGTGAGAAAACCAGTCTTCAGTATTTGCGAATAACAAAGGTAATGATCAGACTGTGCATCCACACAGCTTGATCAGCACCTACAGGGCGTCTAAAAAATGTGGACCATTTTTAAATTCCAATAATTCCTGTATAAATTGTTGAAACATTTTGATTATTTGTGTGGCTAAAGCAAAGTGATATCCCTTTTCTCTGATAATGTTTCATCACCAGATGGTGCTTCAACAGGAAGTGACATTGTGATGACATCATAAAGCAATCATGGCATTATTTCCTGTCGTTGACCAGATCACAGATTAATTGACCAACCACTTCCCTGTCTGCGGCTAAATTCTCCAGTTTCACCACAAACTGTCTATTCTATCACCCATAAGAATTTCCATTATCTGAGACACTTTAAATTCTTGTTTCATATAAATGTAGGCATGGGAACATTCTGACAAGAAGGAATTTTCACTGGATGCCATTTTAACAACAGCAAATGTGCCCATGACGAGCAAATGGTGTCATGATTACATAATGATGTCATCATGACGTCACTTCCTATTGAATTGCCATCTTGAAGTGAAACATCATCAGAGGAATAGGATATCACTTTGCTATAGCCACACACAAAATCAAAAGGTTTCAACATTTGATATAGGAATTATTGCAATTTGGAAAAATGGTCCACGTTTTTTGAGACACCCTGTTTGTTATTCTTTTATTAGAAAGTATCATACCTAAACTTGCTACAAGCAAATTTTCAATTTTGTAGCTAGTCTCTGTAGCTGAGGTTTGAGTCTGACGCTTTGTCGGAACCCCCGAAGACAGTTTTGTTGTGTCGAGGCCAATATATCAATTCTCAATGAACAGCAAATCAACTCTTTGCTACTGGGTAATATTTCATGCCTCTGTGGTCGTCTGCTGACTATTTTTCAAAATTGACTATAAAATATCTCAAAAGGTCTTTATTATACTGTCTTGTCTGTTCCTTGCAGCCTTGTGATCACCTGCTGGGAAAAGGCTGACCCCTTGGATGTTTCCTTATGTTTTTGTCACTTTCCCATATGGTGTCTTGGGTAAGGTGTGGTACTTGATTGAATTGATTCCTGATATTTGCCTTCTTTATTTTTATGAAGAGTACAAGGTTTCAACCCTAAAGTTGAATCAAGGGAGATAAATTAAACCTGTAAGCAAGAGACAGCAACCATATCTGCATGAGATACACCATATCGATTACCAAATATCATCAAAACAAGACCAAACTCTGCTCTGTACCTGGATGGATGGTGCACATCTTCAATGTGTGAACAATCATTATGCAAAGTTTTATATAAAGAAATGAAATCTTTTTGAATTACAGATTACACACAAATAAACAATGTAAGCACTCAATGTGGTGAAGACGTAATAATGTTTAAGTCAAACACTTCCAAAAATATTATCAAATGTGCACAAAATATAGGGTGCACATGTTTAATGTGTGAACAATCATAACGTACAATGTTTGAATATGAAGAAATGAAAACTGCTGGAGTTTCAGATTACACAAACAAGACACCCCATAAGCATTTTGAATGGATAAAAAGTCCATGTCCACCAGCCGTAATAAATAAGAAAATATCTAATAAATGTGCACAAAATAGGAGATGCACATCTTCAATGTATGAACAATCATCATGCAAAGTTTAATATTAAGAAATTAAATTTTTTTGGAGGTACAGATTGCACAAACCTGACACCCTCCAAGCATTTTACGGAAAAAAATTCAAAGTTCAAGACCCCAAAAATGAAAAAAATAATCATGAAATGTGTACAAATTAGAAGGTCCACATTTTCAATGTATGAATAATCATTATGCAAAGTTTGAAAATAAAGAAATGAAAACTATTGGAGTTACAGATTACACAAACCAAACGCCGTCAAAGCATTTTTGGCAGAAAAATGTCTAAGTTCAACACTCCTAAAAATTGAGAAAATATTCATGAAATGTGCACAAAATATGAGGTGCACATCTTCAATATGTCATTATGCAATGTTTGAATAAAAAGGAATGAAAACTTTTGGAGTTACAGATTACACAAACTAGTCACACCAAAAGTGTTGCAGACAGACAGACAGAAGGATGGACGGACAGAGTGGACCCATTACTATATCTGCTTTGGCTAAGGTGACGCAGGTAATAATATCAAAGGGTAAAAGAGGTATGGAGCGCACAAAAAGGTTAATTTTGAAAAAAAGTCAGCTAACCACAACAAATGCATTACAAATTACCTAGCATGCAAAGTTTTAAGGAAAATATTTAGAAATGAGCCGCAATGTGATTTCTAACAAAGTGGCATCTTGACAAGTGTAGACTCAGACGAGCCTGTGCAGTCTCCTTATAAGCCATGATGTTCAGTCAGTAGCTTAACACTCATAGAATACTCAAGTGACTAGCAAAGGCCCTGATCAGACTGCACATAGGTGCAGGCTGATCTGAGTCTTCACTGGTCGCACATACCACATTGTTGGAAATCTCATGTTGCGGCTCAGGTATTAATACAAGAGTATGTCTTAAAACTAAGCATCAGTATATCAAAACATGTTATAACATTTAAAATGAAAGCACTTTTATAAACAACACATACTTAGCAAATACATGTACACACTTAGTATTTACAATATAAACATGTAAAACAAAAGATAAAATATAGTGTTTATAACATACACACCACTTATTAGAAATCAATCAAGAGTGGATATCAATAAACCTAGTCCAGATAACTCGAAGTATATTAACTATTTGAGTACTGGGTAATTTTCCATGCTATTGTAACAGTTGTCCTCTAACTTTTTTCAAAAATTAACTTTCTTTTAAAAAATTATTTCAGGAACAATATCAGAGTGTCAAACAGTTTGGATCCAGATCAGGACCGACATGCTGTCGGTACTGGTCTGGATCCAAACAGTTTGCAAAGATTATCAGCAGACGAAATAATTTGTGGGGTAGGCAGAGTTAACATTCTTTAGTCAAAGTTTATATGGAATACACCCTGGATTCAGAGGGTGGATGTCTGCATTATTTTTTCTCATTTCCTTTCAAAAGATGCATTGTCTCTCGCCATCATCCATGAGACTATTCTTTAACTCTTTGCCTACTGGGAAATTTTCGTGCTTTTTTGCTGTCTGTTGAAAGAAAAATTCTTTCAGGAATATCATCAGAGTGTCTAACAGTTTGAATGCAGATCAGACCCCACATTTTGTCAGGCCTGATCTGGGTACAAACTGTTTGCAAAGGATATCAGCAGACGACACTAGTAGGTAAAGAGTTAAGTACTATCATAGAGCAAGTTAAGCAAAATATTTTAGTGTAAAGTTGAATTATTTTCTAATTTTTAAACATGCTTTGGGTATTCATTGAGACGGTTCTTTTGGGTAGCCACAACATATGTTTTGGTTGAGAAACAAGAAAAAATAATGTTCAATTCTGTTGTCTTATCGAGAGACACGCAAGTAAATGCAAAATATCATTTGATAGGATCAAATGAGAAAGATAAATGGCCCCGAGGTTATAAAACTTTTTCATGCTCAACTCAACTGACCATGAAATTTATCATGCCCATAAATGTTAAAATGCCAACAACTGTTTGTATTTTAACATCTACTAGCATGATAAATACAACATCTGTGAGTTTGAAAGCTAGAAAAGTTCTGATTTTGTGAGCATTTTGGTTTCATGAGCAGTTGGAATTTCACGCTCTGCTGAGTTGAGCATGAAATAAGTTTTATAGCCTCAGGGGCCAGATTTTGTTCAGTATACTTTTAATACCAATTCCTTTTTACTAACAATAACTGTGAAATATCTGGTCCCATGAATTTCAAAATAATGAAAGTCGACTGCATAATATGAACAGATGCATTTTTAAAAAACGTTGTGTAAAAGTGGCAAAATCTTCGACTTTTTCACGCCAAAAATTCAAGTTTTAAGTAAGTTTGATGTCATCATGGTCATTTGATAAATTGAATCTAATATTTGTGCTCCTGTATTATTGAATTTATTAAACTCGTTGCAAAAAAGAGATAAAATGCTCAGCAAGCCTAGCATTTTATCTCTTTTCCCCTACTCGTTTAATAAATTCAATAAACATGAGCACTCATGTACATGTAAGATCCTCTATGTATTCAGCAGGGCTAGAAGTCTAAATTTGGATCTGAGTCTTCATCTGTATCCATACTATGTGTATATGAGCAGTGAAGGTTCTGGTGTAAGAGTTGTCTGAGCCTTTGCTGCTCACTGATATCATAAGTACCAAAATCTTGTGTCTTACTTATTATATTCAGGACTCCTCACTGGTTTAGATAAACAAAATTTTTGAGCGTATAATTGTAAATATGTGTTTGCCCATCAGTTTTAATGTATGTTTTGTGAGCTCAAAAGAACCGTCTTTTGAGTACCCACAACATATGTTTTGGTTGGCATGCCAGGTAATTTTTCATGACTTTTTTGTCATCTGCTGATTTTTTTCAAAACTAATTTTTACAAAAAATTATTTCAGGAACACTCAGAGTGTCAAATGGTTTGGATCCAGATCTGGGTCCAAACCATTGGCAAAGGTTATCAGCAGACTACAAACATTCATATTTCATCTTGCGAAAAGGTGAGATGGAATAAGGAAAGCCATCCAGAAATAAATGGGCCAGCATACAAGATTTCGAAACTTATTGCATCCACAAGTAGCCATCACTCTGATAAGCCTTCGCATATGGTCAGTCTCGCCAGATCCTTCACTTCTCACATACACAAGTATGGAGGTAGAAAAAGGCCCAAGCCAAAGATAATACTTCTAGCCTGACTGGTTTAGTTAGCATGGACGTTTCACTATTTCCTTGCTAGTGTCAACTTTTGTCGTCCGGTGATAACCTTTGCAAACAGTCTGGACCCAGATCAGGACCGACAGAACAATGGTCCTGATTTGATTTGATTCTTTTCGTCCACTCAACAATCTTTCAGTTATGCGGGACGGGTCTTCCTGGGTTGAACCAGTACTAAGCTAGGATAAATGTGTCTTGCTCAAGGACCACAACGCAGTGACGCCGGTGAGGCTCGAACCCGCGGCCCTTCGGTCTCGAGTCAAGCACTCTACCACTGAGCCACTGCGCTCCCTTACAATGGTCCTGATCTAGATCCAAACTGTTAGACACTCTGATGGTGTTCCTGAAAGAATTTTTTTGAAAACGTTCATTTCGAAAAAGTCAGCAGACGACAACAGAAGCATGAACAATTACCCAGCATGCAAAAAATTTAACAGGCTTTGGGCATGTGCAATAAGTACCAAAGTCTCATGTGCTGGCCAGAATGTACTCCCTATGCACTGAACCCAATGTCTGATTTCACTCTTTGCCTCCTGGGAAATTTTTTCATGCTTTTTTATCAAAGTCAACTTTTTCAAAGAATTCTTTCAGAAATACCATCACAGTGTCAAACAATTTAGTTCCAGATCAGGCCCGACATATTGTCGGGCCTGATCTGGGTCAGAACTGTTTGCAAAGGTTATCAGCATTCTCTAAGATAGAGTTTGAGAAAGGGAAAGCCTTTACAAAGATAAAATTTCACAGTTATTTATTCACTCAAGAAGCTAATCAACTCTTTACCTACTGGTGCTGGCTGCTGATATCTCACAATCAGCAAATCAGCAGACGACAAAAAAAGCATGCAAAATTACTCGGTCGGCAAACAGTTAAAAACATGAGAAGCAAATACATTATATATAGCAAACTACAGATGAACTGGCTTCAACAACTTTGGGACCATAAAAATATTTCGATATAGGGTTTGTTTATTACTCAAGACACTATCTAACAACATGAGGGACATATACATACATGTATACAGCATTTGAAGGCTTCAAACACCCTTGCAACCATAAAAATTTTATTGATGATTTAGGGCTAGTTTGATCCAGTGTGAGTTAATTGTAAAGCCATATCAGGCAGCATAATGGGTCTTAAAATTCATAAAATAAAGGTATGTTAAGAATTGCCTTATTAAGGTGATTCAAATGATTACTCACAACATACCCTTTGAAGAAAAGACAACTACGCCTAAACCATCTTCAATATGATTATGTCTGGAGCTACGAAAATAATTTTCTAGACACTCCAGAGGGAGGTTGAAATAACTCATTGCCTACTGAGTGTCATCTGCTTATAACCTCTGCCAACAGTTTGGACCCAGATCAGGCCTGACTTTCTGTCGGGCCTGTTCTGGATCAAAACTGTTCGACACTAAGATGGTATTCCTGAAATATTTTTTGAAAAAGTTGATTTTGAAAAAAAAATCAGCAGACGACAAAAAAGCTTAAAAAATTACCCAGCTTGCTAAGAGTTAACCATAATAAATAAGTCATTGGTGTTTGAGCCATTTAGGGGATAACTGTATTCAAAATATTAATTAGGGGAGGTATATCGTCGGATATACGGTTGGAAATTTAGTTTTACTGCAACGGGAGAGCGGGGACGTAAGACGTCATTTCTGACCATATATTTAATGATATACCTCCCCAAATGCAAATTTTGAATATGGTTATCCCCATTCTAATGCATTTCTGCAGTTTTGTCTCAAATTGGACCGTTGCAAGCCATAAAAAGCTGCATGTCGTCCGACAATATGTGATGTAATTAATGACGTCAAAGTATTTCCGTCAGTATATCGCAGGATATACAATAACAAATTTTTGACGTTATCCAATGAGACTTCGCGTTACAAAAGCAAGTGCATTAGAATGAAGTTTTACTGCAATCATACGGTAATAAATGAGCCTTGACGCGAGAAACCCTGACTTAGATGCATGCCAACAACAAAGGCGCAGACCAGCCTGCCTGTCCTTACAGTCTGATCAGTGCCTAGTATCTTGGTTGAGAACAACGCCACTGATCAGGCTGATTGGTCTCTTTGTTATCACACATGGCATTCTCAGGTTTTCAGGTGATGCGGCTCAATTATTTCATAATTGACATGTATCACACCGGGTAGGCAATTACCTAAAATTAACAATTTAACAGAATTGCCAAAGCAATATATCGCCGGGCCGCGTAGCCCAGTCGGTAACGTGTCTGGCTACAGATGCGTGTCTGACTGCAGATCCAGGGGTCGCGAGGTCGATCCCGGCCCTGTACCATACTTTCGTGGGGATTGATCATGAAATAATTTCTATGGTCATTCTCCTCCCTTCCGCTGATTTATTCAAGAAGGGTTGTTGTCAGTTACAAGCGAAAGTATGTGCACAAATTACTGGTTAACCGCTTGCTCAAGCCTGCCCAGGAAAAAGTGTGGTTAAGTGAACTGACCGTCCCGCAATGACCATAGCTGTTGACATGGGACGTAAAGCAACAAAAACAAACAAACAAACAAACAAAGCAATATATCTGATTGCCAAAACACACCTAACTTCATATTTTGTTATAAATTGATCATGTTAAATGCGTGCTTGACATTAAATCACCATCTTCATAGCTCAAAAAAACAAAATTTTTGAGGGTAAAATTGTGAATGTTTACTTATCCATCAGTGCGAACATGTTTTGGGTGCTCAAAAGAACCACCTCATTGAGACAGTTATTTTGTGAACCCACAATATATGTTCAAGGTGAGAAAGAAAATCATTTCTTTATTACCCACTCTTATCTAGAAGCCTGTCGTTTTGCAGTCTAAACATGGTTTTGGGAAATGGAATATAAGAATCTATCATGAGTGTGTGGGTAGGATAGAAAAATCCATCCTGAGGATCGCTGTTTGGCATCACGAGGCTTGCCGAGTGATAACAAAGGTGATCCTGAGGAACAGATTTTTCTATCCTACCATCACACGAATAATGTTATCTTTTTCCTGCTCACCACTGTTTTTTTTAAATAAGCTTCCAGAAGACCTGAATTATCCAAGATGCAATTTCACATGATGATGTCACATTAAAATAATAATGACCTCACCAAGAGTTCCAATACAACTAGTGTTCGCCCTCACGTGACAGCCTAGGTAAGATAACATGGGTAAGATAAGATTTTCTATCCCAGGATAAAATATCAGATATCTTTATCCGGTGTGCAAGATAAAGGTTTTTGGTATAAAACAGTTCATTTGCGATTGCCACCTGCCTGATGTGATGTGTAGGATATAACAATGCAACAGTGGTATAGATAAGGATTTGGACCGATGGGTATTTCACTTCCTACTATTTAATTTAATGAGTATTTTACTCCATATTTAAAATATCAAACTGCAGAAAATGCAAAGCCTTGTAAAAAGACCCAATATTTGCTTAAAATATTTTATAGAAAAGTTGCTTATATCAAATACATGTTGCGTTTTTAGGAAAACTTCCAAAATTTATACAATTGGCGTATATTAATTAGTTTTTTCTTCCTATGAATAAAAGATTTCACCACATAAACTGAATATCAGCACTGAAACCTCAAACTGCAAAGGGTATTTTTACCCTTCAATTTAATTCTCAATGCTGAATTCCAAGAAATCAATGCTGAAATACCCTTTACCCCCTCTTATCTGGAGCCCTGATGCAAAGTAATTTATGGCATATGTTCTAAAATTTCAAACACTAGTTGCCTGCAAAACAGTGCAGACCCAGACCAGAACTTCTAAAGAAGCAGTCTGACCTGGGTCTAGCCAGTTTGCTATCATGACAGTATATTTGGCCTTGCCTGCCAAACAATCTTAGACAATAGACAAACAGTGCAAACCCAGATATGAATCAGTATGATCAGAGTCTTCCCCGTTTGCTATTATGACAGCATTTTTGTGAATTTTAGCCCTGAAAACCAACATATTATTGAAGAACTAGTTGCCTGTCAAACAAGCCTAGACAACCAGTGCAGACCCAGATCAGACTGCTTCTGAAGAAGCTGTCTGATCAGGATCTTCACTGTTTGCTATTTTGACAGCATTTTTGTGAACTCCAGCCCTGAAAACCAACATTTTATTTGAGAGCTAGTTGCCTGCCAAACAATCTTAGACAATAGATAAACAGTGCAAATACAAATCTTAAGAATTGTATGATCAGGGTCTTCCCTGTTTACTATTCTGAAAGCATTTTTGTGAATTTCAAACAGTGCAAACCCAAACCAGACTGCTTCTTAAAAAGCAGTCTGATCAGGTTCTTCACTGTTTGCTATTTGACAGCATTTTTGCAAATTTCAGCTCTGAAAACCAACAATTTATTGAAGAACTAGTTTTCTGTCAAACAAGCCTAGAAAAACAGTGCAGACCCAGATCAGACTGCTTCTGATGAAGCAATCTGATAAAGATATTCACTGTTTGCTATTCTGACAGCATTTTTGTGAATTCCAGCCCTGAAAACTAATATTTTATTTGAGAACAGAAAGAAAGGTGTTTGAAATTTTAGAAAATTTACCATAGCTCATGACATAATGATTGTGTTCTATATTGTACAGAGTTATATACCTTTTATACACTGTTGGGGGTGATAACGCTAATCTGCGAGTGTAGACTTTGGAATAACCATTCACACATCTGAAACTCGAGCAAGTGTCTGGGTAGAAAAGTTGAACATCCCCTGTCAGTGCCATTTGTCATCTGAAACAATAATACAAGGCAAAATTAATGGACAGAAAGTATAGGAGCAACATAGTCTAATCATTCAAAATCCTAGGACAAGAGATTTTATTTCAAAGTATCAATAATTTGATTTATAGGGAGGTAGACAGAAGAATATATAACCCCACAACAACAATTATTATCAGGTTTTTTTTCTATCAAACATTATGTTTTGTGTGCATAAAAGAAACATCTCAGGGAGACATTTCTTTTACGCACACAAAACATTGTTTTTATAGATAGTATTTAAAATAGTTTATAAAATAGTTCATGAATGAATCCGTTGTGTCTGAATATATATTTAAAGTTTAGTGAATATTTCGAAAAATTGAAGTTTGAATTTTCAAGGTTTTACTGTATTATGCTTAAGTGGTCAACTTTATTTTATTTTACCTTTAAAATCTTTGAATGGGTAAGGTTTTTATGACCTAGTGCATGATGTAGAAACTATATTTTGCTATGTTTTGCTGCTCACATACTGTAAATTTTCGTGAGAGTTTTATTTTCATGAAGCTTTGCGAATGCAGATTTGTCTGTTTGATTTCATTCTTTACGTCCCATCAACAATCTTTCAGTTAAACAGTGATGGGTCTTCCTGGGCTGAACCAGTACTAAGCTAGGATAAATGCGTCTTGCTCAAGGACCACAATGCAGTGACATCGGTGGGGCTCGAACCCGCGGCCCCTCGGTCTCGAGTCAAGCACTCTACCACTGAGCCACTGCGCTCCCCTGCAGATGCAGAGTTTTGTGAAAATAAAACCTTTACTGATGTAAGTCATGAATTTTTAATGTGGCAAATACATTTTTAACGCTATTTGGGAAAATAAAATTCACAAACATTTCCGCATTTACATATTGAAATCTCGAGTCAGGTATACAATTTCCAAAAGTCTACAGACTTTCTTCTGAATCCCTTTTGTATCAAATTAGTACATGTAACTATTAATTTAAGTGCTTGTAATTTTGCTGTTATGTATTTATACAAAGAAATACACTCTAAACCAATTCTCTACTGAAATATGAGTGATGCACAGTTAAACTTTATACTGCTATTTTCTGAGCATCACTCATATATCAGACACAAGTTCCACAAGTGGTTAGTTGTTTACAAAGGCCAAATACATGTACAGTCTTCATCAAAATTGATAAAGTTTGTTTGAGTTGATGTTTAACCGCCCAGTCAAGAATAAATCAGGATGATTCCTGGATTGAACCTGGCTCGAGGTCATGATCAGCCCAACCAAGCATGAAATTTACCATGCTCATAAATGTAAAAGTGCCTATAATTGGCATTTTAACATTTATCAGCATGATAAACACAACATCTGAGAGTTTGGAAATGAGAAGTCTTTTTTTCAGCAGTTATTTACTTTTTAACAGTTGAAATTTCATGCTCAGTTGAGTTTAGAGCATGAATAAAGTTTTATAACCTCAGGGCCAGTACTATAAAGCAGGGGATAAAGGGTCTGGATTAAGGAGTATAAAGAATCAAACCAAAAACCCGGTAACTCCAGTACTAAGCAGCAGATAAAGTGCCTTGCCAAAGGACACAACACACTGGCACTGCTGGCAGTGAGGCTCAAACCAACAACCCTTTGATCCCTAGTCTAAGCCTCTACTAACTGAGCCACTGCACTGTAAACCTGTAGCCCAACATGATACATATGCTGCATGCATGTGTATGAATGGAGAACAATTTGCCTTCTAGTGTCATCTGCTGATAATCTTTGCAAACAGTTTGGAATCAGATCAGGCCCGAACAAATGTCGGGCCTCATCTGGATCCAAACTGTTTGACACTTTGATAGTATTCCTGAATTTTTTTTTGATAAAGTGATTTAAATATGAAAGAAATCATAATGATGTGTCTTTGTTTGGTTTGAATTGATTCTTCAATTTTTCATTTATGTCTGAAAAGGTCTACATGGGTTGAACCAATACTAAGCAAGGATAAATGTGTCTTGCTCAAGGACAACGCAGTGACCCCGGAGGCTTGAACATGCAACCCCTCAGTCCTGAGACAAGCACTCTACCACTCACTGAGCCACTGGGCTCCTACTATCACTTTGGACCAATGGTCGTACAGAATCATCCCAACATATCATACCCATCCATAAAAAGTTTGGAATAATTATACATCACTAGCAGATGAAATGCAGGTCTCACAGACCTTCACTTCTATATTATCAAGGTTGGGATAATAGGTTTAGATAAACTAAAAATTTCAGCATCAAATTGTAAATATTTTCTTACCTATAATATTTAGCATATGTTTTGGGTGCTCAAAAGAACCGTCTCATTGAGACGGTTCTTTTGTGTACCCAAAACATATATTTTGGATGAGAAATTAGAAAATTATTTTTCTGTTACGCACTCTTAACTAAAGTCCTGATACCTATCAAGCATATGCTTTAATTAAAAGATTAAAGGTGAAGAAAACTACCTTTAAATTTTGCTCTCTTCTATCACAACCACAGGGACCGATCATGTTTACAATATCTTCTTGTCCAGCTCGATCTCACTGTCTAGCTCTTCTTCATCTGCAAAACAAAAAAGACAACATTTAACTCTTAATGCGGCAATCACAACAAAAGTCGTCTGCTTTTCTCGTCTGCTGAAATATTTAAGAAGCCTCTATGGCAAACAGTGTGGACCCAGATCAGACTGCTCCTATAGGAGCAGTCTGTTCCGGGCCCACACGGTTTGCTTCTATACTTAATTCGTCAGTAATGTTGGGCATTTATTTGCAGCAGACGACTTCCAAAGACAACATTTTCAGATGCATTTTTTTTCTTGGCGCTTTAAGGGTTAACTCTTTGCTTTTGTTTGTTTCATTTGAATCTATACGTCCCATTTACAATCTTTCAGTTATGTAGGGACGGGTCATCCTGGGTTGAACCAGTACTAAGCTAGGATAAATGTGTCTTGCACAAGGACACAACTTAGTGATGCAGGTGATAGCAGTTGCAAACAGTTTAGATCCAGATCAGGCCCGACAGAAAGTTTTTTCGTTTATTTTGAAGCTTTCTAGGTCAAATGGGTCCAATGATGAAAAAAATGGCAAAGTTTTGAAATATGACTAGCGTTTTTTTATGGAGTTCAACCAAACCTTAATCAAGTTAACTACTTGTCAGCCCAAACAAAAATGAAAATCACCAAAGCACACTGGTAAATGTATACATCGATTTGCTGGTATTTACGCGTATTGCCGGTACTTCATAGACCGGAAGTGGTAGATATTGGTGTTAATACTATATAGAAAAACATGCCATATGCCTAAAGGACTATAGAATTAGACCATTTTTAAGTATTAGGCATGCAAATGGCGATTTATGTAAGCATTTAGGAATAGATTCGAGTACCAATCTGGATGATCGGTACTCGAATCTATTCCTAAATGCTTAAATAAATTGCCATGCACATACTGAATACTTAAAAATGACCTAATTCTATAGTCCTTTAGGCATAGGGCATGTTTTTCTATATAGTATTAACACCAATATCTACCACTTCCGGTCTATGAAGTACCGGCAATATGCGTAAATACCAGCAAATCGACGTATACATTTACCAGTGTGCAAAGGACTTGCTGATAAAGATATGAGGCATCCCATGCAAAAATCTGTCTTTGGTAAATCCGACCAGCTAAGATTCAAACCAGCCTCCTCATCTACAGAAACAACCTTCAGGATTGAAATTCTGGATTCAAGACTGGGTAATATCCTGCTATCTAGGCAGTGAACAACAAAGATGCTGATCAGACTGCCTAGACTGGCTCCAGTCCTTTAAACAATTTTTCATCAATGTGTCATATCATATGCTTGTAGCCAGTCTAACTCTAATTGCTCTGTTTTAAAACAGAGCCATCAGAGTTAGACTGGCTACAAGTAAATGATATGACACATTAATGCAAATTGTTTTAAGGACTACAGACTGCCCAGATGCATGAAGCTCTTGAAAAAATATTCTATCAAAAATTTCCCTACATTATAAGGAAAACCTGGCTCCACCCAATGGTCATACATGAATGTGCCAAGATAATTCAAATTGACCCATTAGGTTTTAACAAGATGATTTTCAAAGTTTACCCTATAACAGACCCCACCCACTCACAGTTGTTTTTTTCAACCAATCAAAATTAATTTGAACCTTGGAAGAAGGTCACATAAGGATCATTTGTGCCATTTTTTTTCAAAATATCCCAGTAAGGTTAGATGAGATTTAAAAAAGAAACCCTAACACAAATGTATTTACATAGGAAAAACTAGCGCCATGTTTTTCAATGGATCAAAATAATTTCTACAAACTTGGAATTATTTGTGCAAATTTATATTCAAACCCTGCCATTTTTTAAAGTGTTTGCTATGGCAACTAGAATTCTCATGGAGTTGAAAATATTTGAACAACTCTGAAAAGGGGCCACCCAAAGATCCTTCGTTTGAAGTTTGATGACATTCCAACGGGTCAACCAGTAGCTAGGAAGATATTTGAAAAAAAATTGTTAACTGATGACGGACAAGTGCCGGTGGATGAAGGAAATCATTTGATCACAATATTTTGCCATTTAATAATTATGATCCAGATCAGTAAGCAATTTCTATTACCACAGGTTTAGATAAACAAAAATTTTCAGCGTAAAATTGTAAATATTTTCTTACCCATCAATTTTATCATATGTTTTGGGTGCTCAAAAGAACCGTCTCATTGAGACGGTTCTTTTGAGTACCCACAACATATGTTTTGGTTGAGAAATAAAAAAAATAAATTTTCATTACGCACTCTTAACTAAAGTCCTGTATTACTCACCAATATTCTTCTTTGATAATTTCTCACATGATCAGCCTGTTCACATGATCCGATCAACATTCTGTGATACCACATCATTAGGGCTGAAATAAGATAAGTACCAAAATCTCATGTACAAGCTCACTTGAGCCGCGACGTGACTTCCAACAATGTGGCATTTTGACAAGGGTAGACTCAGACAGGCCTGTGCAGCCTCCTTTTAAGCTTAGAAACTCCAAATGCTGTTCGGTCAGTAGCTTAACAGTCATATAATATTTAAGTGACTAGCAAAGGCTCTGATCAGTCTGTGCATACGCGCAGGCTGGTCTGAGCCTTTGCTGGTCACACATACCACATTGTTGGAAATCTCATGTACAAGCTCATTTAAGTTTTCTAGAGATGTTTAGTATGTATACAGGATTAGATAAGCCTAAAAATTTAGCGTGAAAATTGTAAATATTCTCTAACCCATCAGTTTTAACATGTTTTGGGTGCTCAAAAGAACCGTCTCATTGAGACGGTTCTTTTGAGTGCCCAGAACATGTTTTGTTTTTGTTAAAGCAGGGGACAAAAATTCCATTCGTCCGCTTGTAATTATGAGTGAAATCTAGGAAGGACGAGTAATTGTTTGCAAAGCACTCGTCCTGTAGGATGAGTGCTTTGGGAAGAATTACTCGAGGAAGTCATATTACTTCCTTATGTTCTTTATTGCATATGCTTTTAAAGGACAAGTGCATGTGTTTGCAGGACAATGAAAACTGTAAGTGACTCGTCCTGCAGGACGAGTGCAATATTGAAATATTTTTGTCCTCTGTAAAGGCCTGTATGTAACATCTAACATCATGTTCTCAAACTCGAAGAGCTGTGAGTTAGGCAGTTAGAATCAGCTCTCCATATAATAACAATAATATTACAATGTGAGGCCTAAATTAAAATTTTATTTGTTTCCCCTTACCCGACCGACCCTGAAAAAAAAGGCCCTACTCAAAAAAATTTATTTCAATTTTCAGTCAAGATTTATTTTCTTTAAATTTCATAGCAAACTTAGAGAATCGGCCGATGTAAACAGTCTTTAAAAAATATTCTTAGCAAACTGTTTGTGTATTTAATTTTATTGCCTATAATAGGACTATACATTAAAACCTGAAGATTAAATGAAGGTGGAAAGTATTGCAGAATGCTCCCTGGGAGCATTCTGCAATACTTTTGACCTGCATTATGTGGAAATTGGTCATCTTTTTTGGAGTGGTTTCTTACGACAGGTTTTACTGTATACAATTAAGTTTAATGGGTATCCTATTTGAGAAGTTAAAAAAATAATTCCGACCGAACGACTCATACCGGTAAAACAGGGTCGGGTAAGGGGAAACAAAAATATTTTTAAGTTTGGCCTGGTCATATCCCTATCACTATTACAGGATACAAGTGTTAGAATAATGAATACTTGCCGTTTTCTAACAAAATCTCTAGAATAAGGATTATTTATCACATGATGTCACATCTGGGAGTGATATAATGCCATGCAATAAAATTGACACGCCAGTAATGCCACTAGTGGTTTACAGATTTAGTAACATTACATAATGTTGTCCATTATAACACTGCATGAAAGATGGCAAAACCTTGATGTTTTTACGCCAAAAAAGCAATTTTAAGTAATTTTAATGTCATGTGATAAATCAAATCTAACATCCGTACTCCTGTATTATTGAATTTATTAAACTTGTTGAGAAAAAGAGATGAAATACTTGCATTTTATCTATTTTCCTCAACTCATTAAATAAATTCAATAAAACATGAGCACTCATGTAAGATCCTCTATTTACATGTATTGCATGCGTATAATATTGTAACACTATCTATCCTTACTTGCTAACCTATTCACACCCGGCCAAAATAAACAAACAAACAACGGCTATATATTGTAAATTTGTATATGGTGGCATTGGCAAACATAGGCAAAAAAAAAAATACGTATAATTAGGGTAACCCGATGACCTCACATGAATTTACTGGTGAAACACACTCATTCTTTTATTTGGCCATATGATCAGGTCATGGACTGTTTGCTGAGATGAACCCTGATTTAATGTAATGTTTAACTACTCAAGCTACAAGTATATGACAGGCTATCTAAAGCGGGATGCATATAAGATATACAATATGCATAAAGTGCCTTGCTCAAGGACACAATGTAATGTCTCTGGTGAGGCCCCCACCACTGACTCCTCGATCTCGAGTCTAGCACTCTATACATGGAGCCACTGTGCTCCTCAATCATTATTTAAAGTTTGTTTGTGTTTAACGTCCCACGTGCAGCTAAGGTCATATGGGGATCTTGAAAGTAGTGGTTAAGTGCATCCGGACTGTATAGAAAGGTAAATCTACCCATAGATTGGATACCAGCCACCGGTTTAAATGAAGAAAAATTTTCAGAGTACAATTGTAAATATTTTCTTACTCATAATTTTTAGCATATGTTTTGGGTGCTCAAAAGAACTGTCTCAATGAGATGGTTCTTTTGAGTACCCACAACATGTTTTGGTTGAGAAATAAGAAAATTATTTTTCTGTTATGCACTCTTAACTAAAGTCCTGCCAGCTATCCTTTACCCTTAACCAGCTATTTTAAACCCTTGTCCTGCTGAACCCAGATAAATCCTCTTGGGAAACAATGTAGATCCAGATCAGATGGCTTCTGACAAAGCCATCTGATCAGGATCTGCACTGTTTTCCAAACAGCTTCAGAATCAATCCGATTACTGTAAGCGCATTGTTTACTGTCGTCCCTCTGGGCCCTGTTAAACTAATGATACAGGGAGCCAAGTCACAACAGTAAACATTAAACGGCTAAAACAAGATCAGATAGGGATTTTGAAATGAGCTTATGTTATACCCCTAAAGCATTTTCCTGCTTAGAGGAAATATAATACAATATAAACTACTGTTTAGAGCTTGCTCCAAGCTTTCCGAAAATGTATAACATTACAATGTTTTGATTTAATATAGCAAAACTACAATCCTAAATACACCTAAAAAATAGGCGTTTTTCAACGTTATGCCGTGTCATTTCAAATTTGTTAAATTTTGAAAATTTTTATTTCAAAAATGTGTGTTAGAAACATATTTTTTAAAAAAGAAATCTTAAATTTTACATATGAGCTAATGTAAGATAACCATAAAAAATGTGTAGGCGGAGCGCAGTAATCTTAAGCATTTTTCAAAAAAATGCTTGAAGCGTTATACATTCTGGCTTTTCTTAAGAATCAACTTTGCTGTATTGTTGTCACTTGTTTGGTCACATGTATGCATAATTTTTTGCAATTTGCTGAAGCTATGGGCATGTTTCTCTGTAACAAATACAACCGCTACCAACGAAATGTCTTTTCCAGTAATGTTTTCATCAGTTTAGAACTACACTGTTTCAGGTAGTGTCCGTAGATCACATATTTGCATCTAGCATATTGCTGTATTAGAAGATTAGTGACCATGTTTTTGCTATTTTATGTTTCAGTGAGTGGCACTGATTAAAAAAAGGTCTGCTTCTTCAGTTGTCTTTCAGCAGTGTTTGTGATATGAGCGACCAAAGTCTGTCCGTAGAACGTAGTGTCCGTAGATCACACTTTTCAATGTTAAAAAAATAACAGAATATGTCATAATGGCCCATATTTTTAGATTGTATTTATTAATTTCAACCAAATAAATAGTATGTAAATCAGAATTTGGGTTAGATATGTCTAATTTGTGAATTAAAGATGTACACATGGTTCTGAAACAATGTGTCCTTTAGAACCTCTTCCATTCACATATTAGGTAATAATTGCCAAAATACTGATTTACATACTATTTATTTGGTTGGAAGTCATAAATACACATAAAAATATGGGCCATTATGACATGTTTTTGTAATTTTATGACATTTATTTGTGTGATCTACGGACACTACATTCTACTGACAGACTTTGACCGCTCATATCAAAAGTGCTGGTGAAATACAAATGAAAAAGCAGTGCATTTCTTTATCAGTGCCACTCTCTGAAATAGAAAATAGCAGAAACATGTTAATTAATCTTTAAGTACAGCAATCTGCTAGATGCAATGATATGTGATCTACGGACACTACCAAACAGTGCAGTTCTAAAGTGATGAAAAAAATACTGGCAAAGACACTTCATCGGTGGTGGTTGAATTTGTTACAAAGAAACATGCCCATAGCTTCAATAAATTGCAAAAAATATGCATACTTGTGACTGACCAAGTGGCAACAGGCTCAGTGAAGCAAAGTTAATTCTTAAGAAAACCCAAAATGTATAACTCTTCAGGCATATTTTTAAAAAATGCTTGAAATTACTGCGCTTAGCCTACACATTTTTTATGTTCATTTTATGTTAGCTTATATGTGAAATTAAAGGTTTCTTTTTTAAAAATTATGATTCTATCACACATATGTCAAATACAAATTTTCAGAATTTAACAATTCAAAATGAAACAGCAAACCATTGAAAAATTCCTACTTTTTAGCTGTATTTAGGATTGTATTTTTGCTATATTAAATCAAAACATAGTAATGTTATACATTTTCAGAAAGCTCGGAACAAGTTCTAAACAGTGGTTTATATTATATTTTATTTCCACTAACCAGTAAAATGTTTTAGGCTAATTTTACCATATTTGTAATTTCCCTAACTGATACTTATTTCATTATATTTATCAGGCAAATTTGTAAAATTTAAAGTCATTTTTTTTTTTTTTCAACTATTTCAAGGGCCTGCTGTTTATCCCAAACTAATTAACAGGGAGAACATTATATCTTTCATTTTCAAATTGCACTTTTTCATCTGTTACCAATTTTGTAGTGTCCGTAGAAAATATTGCACACTAAGACTGAACTTGATTTTGCACACAACTTGACGACAGAGGCTATGTTAAACAACATTGTTGTTAAGAATTAAAGTCATGTGATAAGTTAAGAGGTTTACTTGTTTCTGAAAGTTCAATTCCTTAAAAAATAAATTTAGAAAGTTTACTAAATTTAAGCATTTTCATAGCCTTGTTTCTTTTGTGCTAAAATTTAAAGAAATCATCTTTGTAAATAAAATATTGAGTGGTATCAAAGGGCACCAATACTTGTGTGAAGTTCTGCATGGTATAATCGTTGTTTTGTGCCAATAATTAAAAAGATACAATCATGTTATGCTTTACTCTGTAGTGTCCGTAGATCTGCCACCTAAGATTGATTCAAATGCTGTAAATTTTAATGAAACAGACTTCAACAAAAACCTTCTAGAATTAAATGCACAAGATATGAAGCTATGAAAAGAAAAGGCTTGTTTTGTGATTCCTGCAACTTCATTTTTGACCAAAAGTGACACAACTTGTCCCTATCTGATCTTGTTTTAGCCGTAAAGTAATTATAATTTTGTTTGTTTGATTTGATTCTTTACGTCCCAGTCAACAATCTTAAATTATGTCGCGACGGGTCTTCCTTTGTTGAACCAGTACTTAGCAGGGATTAATGTGTCTTGCTCAAGGACTCAGCGCAGTGATGCCTGTGAGGCTCATCCTATTAATTAAAATCATTCAATTAAACTGACAGGACAACAGAAGTAAGTGCTGTGCTACTATTATTTTTTCAGCAGGACAAGGGTTCAGAAAAAACACTACCATTAATAAAGTAAGCAAATGCTATAACTCACCAATTTTCTTCTTTGACAAATTTCTTACACATACAGTCCGTTCACTTCTGATCTGGCAACACACCGGGATACCCCATAATTGGGACTGGAATTGGAAAACAAACAATAGTTGTGTATTGTAAATCTGTATATGGGTACACTGACAAACATTGTAGATGCACATTTCATGTAGCATCCTGATCAAAATATGAAATGTTTCATGGGATATAACTATACATGCTTCAAGCTTTGGACTAAAATCTGTGAGATAAACCAAAAATGACATAGTTGTGCACTATAACAAATTCCCTATTTAGGGGTATAGAAATAAATAGGGAATTTGTTATAGTGCACAACTATGTCATCTTTGGTTAATAAAAAAACAAATTAGCTTACAGTGTTTCCGCCAGAGTGCGTTTCTTGCGTTTTCGACGCAATAAATTGACTGCTGACGCACTGACAGTTTGTCTGTGCGTTTTTCGTGACGCACACAAAAACAGCAGCGAGAATGAGACTCCATCTTCTTTATGTGCTGAGATCTGAGGATTTCAATTTACCTTGATGATAACGCTTCTATAAATAGTGTTCCTGTGGAAAATAGACCTGCGCACAAATCTTTGCTTGGTATTTCCATGACGTATCTGATTCATTTCAAAAACGACGACTGCGCATGTCAAAAGTCATTTGCGATTCGCGCAGATGGGGTTTCGTTCCAAATAATTTGCGCTTGTTTCGCTCTCGCTGCTATTTTGGGGCATTATGCAGCATAAATTTTGAAAAAAGTGGTCTAGAAAAGAAAGTTTTCTTTGCTCCAATACACCAAAATATATAAGACAACGATTTTAAAAGAAATGAAACCAATGCATCATGTCTATTTTTAGACTGACAGTCTGCGCATGGGTAAAGCGCTCAACTGTTAAACAATAATGGCTGACCCGTAATGAAACTGGTAGGCAGATGCTTTTATTTCTTGTCCTCTGGAGGATAGAGCTTTTAACTACAAGCAACACAACATTGAATAATTCCCATGAAACAGAAAATGTAACAAAAGCCGTCAATCACAAGCCTATTGATAGTAAAACATGCACCGAATTTCGAGAACTTTTATCTTACGAAAGGGGACATTCTTCAAATACCTTTAATATTGACGCATGCTCAGACAAAAATTAATTATACATTAAAAAAGTTCTGACCCTCTAAATTTGCCAATGACCCCAAAATTTTCAAACAAGGGTCATCAATGATGCCTAAAAAATTCTGGCCTTGCAGAAACACTGTATTACAAATACTTTTGCCATAAATAAAATTGAAGGAGAAATAAGATCAAATTAATACTTTAGGCCTGAAAACGAGGCAAATGTCCAGAAAATGTGAAAAACACCGTGCAACCACGGCAAGCCAGTCCCAAATATTGCCAAGACATTTGCCTCGTTTTCAGGCCTAAAGTATTAATCTGGTGACAAATCCATTAACACCGTTGTAAAGAACTCACTTTTCCCCTTAGAATAGGCTATATGTCGTTGAAATCGGCTGGAAAATAAAATACTTACGATTGATTGAAGTTCCGAGGCGATGCTTCTTGTTGATGATTTAGCTGCCGGTGGTACCAAAAATTTACGTCACACACCACGTGGTTTGGTGACACTGACAATGGTCAATCTTACCAGCAAAAGCATCCTAGGGTTTGTACCTGAAATAGGAATGACACTATATCAATAATGAGCCACACAATGAGCAACATGCAAAAAACATTAGCATTTTTGCTTGTTTGTGATTATGCTTAATTAGGTCCCAGTCAATATTTTTCTGGAATGTAAGCAGTCTGATAGAGTATCTTGCTCAAGGGCACAATGCAGCGCGGCAGTGACTCTGACGATCCCCTTTATCCAGTCAAGCAAATACTTGAAATAGGCATACAGAGCCACCACCCCAGCCACCACGCTCCTCTCAGCATATTTCGCTCTCTGGAAAATATAATACGCTGACCTACTCCAGAGACAGGGTTTCACGGGGCACCATGATAAAATCAACAAAATATGCTATATCTGTGCGTCAGAAACAAAAGGATAGTCTAGCAAGCTCGAAAAGTCTTTTCGATAAAGGAGGGGCAACTCAGCGAACTAGAAAAAAAATATATGCAACTGCAATAACCGCACGCTTTTTTTGGCGGTGGGATCTACTGTGATCGACAGCCTGGACCGTGAACCACCAAGTCTGATAAATCTTCTCTGTCCGCACGAAGAAACCATAACCGGACATAAGCTTTTACATACGAACCTCAGTTGTGCGGTGTTCAAACAATGAAGACTGGCGAGACTGCAGCTAAGTGCAATAGGTTATGCGACGAGTCGTATACTGTATGCGATAAGTAGCAGTTCGGGCGGAATCTTCTCTTAGCCGACTAACAGGTTCAATTATTTATGCCTAATTGGAGGGGGCATGTATGATTAATCCATCGCCTGTTTTTAACCTTTGCAAATAGTTTGGACCCAGATCCGGACCGAGAACGTCGGTACTGATCTGGATCTAAATCGTTTTACACTTTGATTGTGTTCCTGAGAGATACTTATTGAAAGTTAATTTTGAAAAGTCAGCAGACGACAACTAAAGCATGAAAAATAACCCAGCAAGCAAAGAGACTTTAGGATTAGTTTGTTATCCGCGCCGCACTTCTCTACATCCATAAATGTTTCCAGTGACAAAACTGCTCCATGCTTCTGTCTGGTCATGTTCTGTCACAACTTGTGAACAACAGGACCTAAATGTATGATCATCAGATAAAATAAAAGACTTACATTTTCCCCAAAACATCACATATTCCATATCGCAAAAATGGCCACCAAGATTCGCGCACAACTTCTAAAACATCTCACAAAATGCATGTGTGGCGGGTAAATGAGCAATAGTCAATAGCCAATCAGACCTCGAATGCCCGACCAGCTGACCAAAGATTTGCCCAAATGCTTTCAACAGTGAGACAGAAACTCATGTCCCATGAAAACAGGCCCTCGCCATAGATTAGCGTGGTATTTCCCAGCCAGAAACCCATATCTAGCCACTATCGGCCTGCTAGCAAAACGCCATTGGATGCCGTTTTGCTGGCGGGCCGATTTGTGGTCCGATTTTACGTGTTTATTGGGTTAATACCCTGTATTTGCGACCTGGTAAGAGGGGTGGATTTAATCTGACATTTCCATATACATTCAAAATTTTGAACTTTATCTTTGTTATGGTGAGGGGGAGGGGTGGGGGGACAGAAAAAATAATTTTATTTATGTTTTATGGGGGGGGGGGGTAATGAAGATTTCGTCGATATTGGGGGGGGGGGGGTCTCGAATCGGACTAGTTTTAGGGGTCATTTCTATGCAATTTTGGGCCCTCTCTTAAGTTCACTGTACAGAATACAAAATGGAGATTTCGCAAAGGCCTTTGATAAGGTACCACACAGGAGGCTATTACACAAATTGGACTATTATGGGATAAGAGGGTCCACCCACAAGTGGATCAACTCATGGCTCTCTGGGCGCACTCAAAAAGTAGTATTAGATGGTCAAGCCTCAGATCCAGTCCCAGTGTTATCCGGTGTACCCCAAGGATCAGTTTTAGGGCCGATCCTGTTCCTTATTTTTATAAACGACCTGCCGGATAACATCAGGTCTTCTGTTCGCCTGTTCGCGGACGACTGTGTCCTGTATAGAAACATTCATTCGATTCAAGACTGTTTTATACTGCAGGAAGACCTCACTAGCTTAGGTCAATGGGAAGCCGATTGGCAAATTAAGTTCAATGTAGCCAAATGTCACTCTATGAGAGTGACTCGGCATCAGCATCACAAACAGATTCTCTTTGATTACTCCCTTCACAACCAAACTTTGGAAAACGTTCAGTCAGCAAAATACCTTGGCATAACCATCTCTGATAACATGGATTGGGGTCAACACATTTCAGAAATTTCTTCCAAAGCAACTAAGACACTTGGTTTCCTTCGCAGGAATTTGGCTTTTGCACCTCGGAGTACTAAGGAAGTTGCATACAAAACTTTGGTTCGGCCTAAACTAGAGTATGCAGCACCCATTTGGAGCCCTTACTTAAAACTTCAGATTAATCAGGTAGAGAAAGTTCAGAGGACAGCAGCCCGTTGGACGTGCAGGAGATGGCGTAACACAAGTAGTGTCGGCGAGATGCTTGATGAGCTTGAGTGGCCATCTCTTGAGGCCCGTAGGGATCAGTCCTCCCTGCTTCTCTTTCATAAGATACATTCTGGTGCTGTGTCTATAGAAAAAGACAAGTACCTGACCCCTGCTCGCAGTTTGAAATCTACCAGGTCATCATACAGTGCCCAGTATTGTAGATACCAGACATACAGTGATGCCCTGAAGAACTCTGTTTTCCCCCGGACTATACCACAGTGGAATAGTCTTTCTCCTTCGGCGGTCAATTCCCAGACTGCTGAGGAGTTTAGGGCACTCCTCATTTAGTTAAAAACACAGCCGAAAGATTTTTTTGTTTTTTTTGTTTTGTTTTTGTTTTTTTGTTTTGTTTTTGTTTTTTCTTCAAAATTCCAAAATTGCACTCCCTGGCGTAATGATCAAAATTTGATCGTGCCAGTATTAAGAGAAAGAAAGAAAGAGATATTTTGGGGGTTGCTCAAATTTCAGTTTTATTTATTTATCTATTTATTTTTAAATTGAAAATGCGGCAAGTTTGATATGTTAATTCTTAAACCATGCACGGATGGGAGTACGAACATTCCCCACCCCTGAAGAATTACAAAGCTATAGGTTTCCTAAGAATACTGGTCCGAACCCACTTAAAAATCACAAGGCTATACTAGCCAAAATCCATACTCAAGTACGTAGGGAGGCAATTGATGATGATGATGATGATGATGATGATGATGATGATGATGATGATGATGATGATGATGGACCATCATCGGCCCGCCAACGAAACACTTCGCTGGCAGGCTGATGATGGTCCGCTTTTTAGTTATACAATATATACTGCGTTTTCAAAGGAATGCATGAGAAGCACCTGGATCTCCTCTCCCTCTCTTCTCTGTGAAATTAAAATGAGCCGTGACATGTGATTTCCAACAATGTGGCATTTTGACACGTGTAGGCTCAGCTGAGCCTGTGCACCCTCCTTATAAAGCTTAGAAACTCCAAATTATGTTCGGTTAGTAGCTTTACACTCTAAGAATATTTAAGCGAATAGCAAAGGCTCTGATCAGACTGCGCGTATGCACATACCACATTGTTGGAAATCTCATGTCATGGCTCAAATGACTAAAAAGACAAACAAACAAAAACGTTGCCAGAGCTGACACCCCTGACCGAATTTCTGGAGCACGTGTTTAAACAAAAAACAAAAAACGTCGTTTTTAACGGCGTTTTATGATGTGACCGCGCCTGCCTACCCGGGTCGCCCACATGTACTCCGTTCGCGGCAAAACGAATTAAATTGTTCTCGAGACTGTTCTAAGTAGGTAGCCTTAACATACATGTACAACTGTCAATTGCCCAAGTGATAGGGGAGAATAATCCTTATAAAAGCACGTGGCTGAGCCGGGATTCGAAGTCCGATTCGAAGGCACTAGCCTACCCCCGTTCTATTGCAAAAGCAAGCGAGTATAATCAGGAAATACCACGATCAGACACTGAAGACCAACCCACGGCACCATGAGAAAGAGCCACAGAACATTTACATTAGCAAGACATCTAAAGACAATAAAAGCAAAACAACCAGCTTTGAATTTCTCTTCCTCTTTAAGATGATTGCAAAACTAGAATGGACACAAAGACAAACGCATAACCCCCACAAGCAATGGGAAGTACATTATTAAAACAATATGTCAGCAACAGCAGAACCACCGCCTTAGAATAGCCTGGGTCCAGTCGTCAATATTTGGCAATATTTTCTAATGCTAATATTCTAAAAAATAAGAGAATAACTAGAAAAAGTGTCCATGGGACACGGATGCCCCCGCCTATTGTTTTTATTTCACCTGCAATTAAACATTGGGTATACAATAAGTGAACAGGATACCATTTACATACTACAAACTGAATTTATAGCAACATTATTCTTATAAGACTAAGTTCAAACTGCGAAAAAATTATAAAAACTGCGAAAAAATTATAAAAAATTAATCTGAAGATTATATGCAAATGTAAAGCATATATTCCGTTCTTGACAAAACAACTGTAAAGTTTAAAAAGGATTTAGTAAAATTGTAGGAGGATTTGTGCTCACAAGGTATCTAATGTCCATAAGCTTCTGTAGTAATTAAGCCCAAAAATGACTAAGTTCAAACTGTGAAAAAAGTGACAAAAAAATGATTTGAGGGTTATATCCAAATGTCATGCACATCTTCAGTCCTTGACAAAAACACCAGTAAAGTTTCAAAAGGGTTGGGATAAAATTGTAGGAGGAGTTGCGCTCACAAGGTACCTAATGTCCATAAGCTTCTGTAGTAATTTAGCCCAAAAATGACTAAGTTCAAACTGTGAAAAAAGTGACAAAAATTGATCTGAGGGTTATATCCAAATGTCATGCACATATTCAGTCCTTGACAAAAACAACAGTAAAGTTTCAAAAGGATTGGGATAAAATTGTAGGAGGAGTTGCGCTCACAAGGTACCTTATTGCCATAAGCTTCAGTAGTAGTTGAGCCCAAAATTGACTAAGTTCAAACTGTGAAAAAAGTGACAAAAATTAATCTGAGGGTTATATCCAAATGTCATGCACATCTTCAGTCCTTGACAAAAACACCTGTAAAGTTTCAAAAGGATTGGGAAAAAATTGTAGGAGGAGTTGCGCTCACAAAGTACCTACCTAAATGATGGACGAACGGAAGGACGCACGGACGGACGGACGGACGGACATGGGCAACGCTTAATGCCCTTCCGCATTCTACGAATAGCGGGGGCATAAAAAGATACCGCATCAAAGCTATCCGTTGTCAGCTATTGATTTCGATTAATATTGTCATTTTGACCAAGAAACGGAAAAATAAAAAAAGAAGAACAAATGATCAGTCTGCAACCCAGGCTACCTTAGAACGGACAGCAGCCAAAGCCACCGGGGGCTTAAAGGCATTTTACCTGTACCAAATCTTCGCTCCGGATTCTGATGTTGTTGAAACACATTTAACATGTTAAGCTCGCGTGGAGGCTTCCTAACTATTGCAATTTTTCATCAAGGAGAAACAATCAAATCAAATTAACATACTAAGATGAAACAAAGAAAAGGTCTCACAACTCACAGATAATCAGAGGCTGTGTTTCTTTGGCACCAAACTGCCTCGCCTGCGCCTCCGGCTTATAGTTGGCAATCCAAATCGTAAAAAGATGCATATTTTTGGTTTTGTTGGCATTTTTGAGTACATTTGTAAGACCACTTTTAACATAATATTTAGCATGTTTACAAAGCCTTAGGGGTGGATGCCAAGTCTGAATTTGCATATGAAGGCCAGAAATTAGGTCAAAGGTCATTGAGTGCAAAAATGATAAAATATGTACTACTGTAAAACAACTTTAACTTTTTATATGTAAACATTTTTCATTTCAAACCAAATTTTGTATGCTTATAGTTTTAAGTCTGAAAAACATTGAGAAAATGTTTTTTATAACTAAATTATCATATGTCGACTTTAAAATGGGGTCAAAGGTCATCAAGTGCAATAATTGGAGCATTTTTACAAACTGTGTTTCTTTTTTTTCTGGTCCAACAGCAAGATGTTTTTTAAACTCTAAAAAGGGTAGAAGTCTTTCAGTAGGCTTAAATTAACATGTTTATTATTTAAAGAACCCCTTTGGAAGCATCCTTTTATGGATTTTTCAAAGACAAACATCGTAAGTTTTGTGCAATTATGACGAAAATTCTCCCTCATTTGGACTAAACTGAGATATATGGGCTACTTTGAGAGTTTGCTCCACCTCTCAGAAAGTAAAACTTTTTTCAGTTTGGGACATGTCTTGGGGCCTCAGAAACCCATAATTTAATAACTTTTCTGTGATAATTTTTCTATAAATCACCTGTAATCAACGTTACCCTACTGACATTGAAAATAACAGTTCACACAATACAAGGCTAATGTTGATTTATTTTAATAGTATAAGTGACACAGTTTAATCATTAAATGTTTAAACTAGACATTAAAATCAATTGCATACATCTGTGATATGTATCTCTGCTCGTCAGCGATACTTATGTTACACTTAATACTAAATTGCAGATAATGACTTTACAAATTACATGTACATGTATTACATGTATTAGAATAAACCATGATACCTGACCTGAAATATACATGATGTTGATCTATATTCTAATTGAAAAGGTTCAATTTTATATATTTGAAGTTGTTTATAACTTTTAACTTGCAATGAAGTGAAATCAAGTAAATATTTAAATATGTTAATTAGCATGTGATTTGTACCGACTCCAGCATGTAATGCATAGCTGCTTACAGATTAATTTTTCTATTTGCATTGCATTGGAATTGGCAAAATATCTTTCAAAATGAAAACAAAATATAACTATATTAACAATAATGGATCTAAAATTGCTGCACATATATTAATGAGGTAACGTAGGTAACAAAAGGTGCTCTACATAAATGGATAAAGGTAGTAAATTGTTGTTAGGCTTATATAAAATTTGGGTCTGCTCTACCCAATTCGCTCACATATACTACACACATTTTACTCTATATAAGACTTGATTTAAAAAGAGTGCCATGGGTTTGTCTGCAATATGTGAATGTGGCATTTCCTGGTCTTACTCAATTACTTTTTGCGATTTGCTTGGCTCTTTTACATTCATATTGCAGTTTTCAGATTTCTACCAATGGTACATAACGATAAACATGCAATCTACATCATGATTTAAATATTGACTATATATCAATAATTTACTTAAAATAGCATAGCAATATTTCAAACATCTAGAGGCAAGGCAGAAATTAAGGCAGGGGTAGTGCTCAGTGTCTTCTAGAGCATGTATAGGTTTTTGAAGATTGCAAATATAACATCAACCAAAGCTTTCATAGTACAGAACCAGCATGGTTTATGTCCAAATACATGGTGTTACATAGATCTAGTATTAAAGATTTTCCTTGTATGCTGAATTCTTTTAATTTTCACTGTTGGCAATTACATAATAAAATTAATTTATCACCTGTCCCCATTAAAATTTCTATGTTTCGTTGAACTAGATTTCATATATTGTAATGATGATTATCTTATTATATTCTGCAGCAATTCTGATAGAAACTATTCTCCTTGTTAATTATCTTAGACTAAGGTTGGTTGAGGTAAAGTTACCTGAGCCATGTAGCAGTCTTGTAAAACATCTGAACATATTTCATGGTCACATAAACAACAAATCACTCGAACGTTGGTGATACTTTATTTTAAAGATCAGTTGACTGTTTTTTCTGACGCATAAAACAAAAACATGACTCCCAAAATTCACCAGTATGGTTTGCATCTCTGAAACTCACAGATTAAACTAAATGTTGAAAAAGTAGTGTCACACGCAGCTGATATCTTTGCTTTTCTTATTCTCAAGGTAGTTTGTTTTTAGTTTTGTTTATGCACTATTTTATTTTGTTGAGTCATTTGTAACCCTAGTCCATGTTTTATATATGTCCTATGAAAAGTGAGTTATGGTCTGTTTGTTGGTTTTAAAAGGTTTACTAAATAAGGCTTATTGTGATAGTCTTAAATATATGCAAAACCATAAAAAAATATGAACAAAATTGCTTACAACAGCTTACAGAAAGCATTTTATGCATTAACTTGCTCACTCTTGTACCTATATCCTTGTAGATATTTGTGAAAACTAACACTGTTTGAGGACTGCCTGTATATAGTGAAAGGAAAGTAGTTTAGTTTTATTCCAAGAGTAATGCCATATTAAGACTACATATTTCGAGTATGTTACCAGTTACAAGTGCTATCCAATCTGATATATTGCACTTGTATCTACGAGCAGTAGATGTATACATAAATGTAAGTCACCTACCCTATATGCAATCAATCCCTGTCTAAGCAAATTGCCATGGTTAACAGATAGATTCTACACTAGAACAGGCGATTTAACTACTTTAGGATCTTATAAACATCAAGCAAATTGGAGAATGTTAAACCAATTGATTATGCTAGTAAATGTACATATAAGATAACCATTTCAGGACACATTTACTCTAATACTACGAAATGACCCCAAACTGTTGGAAAACTATGAACACAATCAAATCATCAGGTGCTCCAATATGGCGAATGCCTGTGTTCCCAAGAAGTCACCAGACATCTGTTTTAGGTAAATTTAATTTGGAATAAAACTTGCATTGGCATTTTACAGTTAAAAAGACTAACATAAAGCAGCACATGCCAATAACCTCATAGCATTTGATCTCTATCATCATTGCAAAAAATTATAAGCAAAATATGTTTAATACTGATACTTAGAATTGAATTTATCGACACTGAAACAATTACAATGTATAAAAAGTTGCGCTGTGAAAGACATAGACATATATATTATGGTATCTTAAAATTAGAGGTAACCTTTAATATCATATCTATACTGCTTCTATATATGGATGAATACGTTAACACAAGCATCCTGATTTCAAAGAAATGCTGCTTTTGAATCAACATCATTTCATTAATATGTGCAAATGAAAGGACACCCCTACAATTAAATGTTAAAAGATATATAATGAGGATTACCCTTAATGTCAGGGCTATTTCCATGATATAATCCACAAAAAGTTAACATTGTTTTCACTGGATCGTCATTATTAGAAATGTACCTGTATATTAGCTTTCTGTTATGTATGTTACCATCTGCTAACAGGCCGATGTGAAGACCAATTTGAGGATATTTTCCTTCCAGTATATGGTATTTACCCTATTGTATCATAGTTTCAACACGCCTGGTGTTTTATGAAAGGAGGCTCTGTCTTCGTGATTTCATGAAGCTATGCTTAGTATAAGCAATTAGCAGGTAGTGGCCTTGTAAAAAGTGTTTTACAATTATTCATAGATGAGAACAAACACAACAAATGTGTGAAAGGAGAAAAGAAATATATTTTAGTCCTATAAGCATGAGATAATGGCCAAGTCCTTCATGAAAGCTGTAGCTAGGAACATATACCTTTGAGAAATGACTCAATTTCAGATGGTAAAATGTAACGTAAGTAACAACTTAAACACATCTTATGTAAAAAGGATAGATAATTGCATGAAATGAAGTTTTCATATAAAGCATTAAGCAAAAGAAATTATTTCTTTAAAATGAAATGGTTATTCTTAGTTGTATTACATTTTAATTCATCTTATACAGTAACATACTTTACATGCCTTTTACGATTATTTGACCGCGGGAAACTTAGTGAATCGTTGCTTTCCAAACATGACTGACACACACCTAGCAGGATAGCAATAAAAAATTCTTCCATTAGGGTAGAAGGGAACCTTAAATTTGAATTTTGTCCCTATATACATAAAATATTGCTACAATTTTCACCGATTTTGCACTTAAATGACCTTTGATCCAAACACACATCATGCCTTGATGATGCTGTTTGTTTATATAGCATAGCTGTATTATCCATAAGAGATTTCGCATTACTTTTAATCATAATTTTGGATAGCTAATTGATAAAAACGCTAAAATCTGACGTATATACAAGAATTTGCACTCAGTTGACCTTTGACCTAATTCTGGGACTTTGGGGCATTTCCAGACTTGGCATCCACCCCTATCCTTCTTAAAACACATCAAGATACACTTTGAGCATGGATGCCAAAATGTACTCAAAAATGCCAACAGAATTTTTTTTTCAGGCTCTGGATGGCCAACTATTACGCCGATCACGTGACCGGGGATGTGTAGTAAGCCGCCACAATCGTGCAAAATGGCGCAACAGTACTTACTTTGTGGTTCGAATCGTTAAGAGGCGAAACAGGCCTCGCCGCTTGGAACCACGCCTTGGTTGAAATTCGGCGAGATCGGCGTACACCGGAAGTGCGCCATTCTCGCGAGACCTGACGATACCTCATCTAGATCTCTCGCATTTCGCCCTTTGCATTGTGGGTAACTGCTTCACCATCCACTATCAAGAATATGTTTGATTGTGGTATTTCCTGATCTTTCAAGCCATATTATCAACCCGACTCGACGCGGACCATCTGTAGAAAGTTTGGCTGAGGGAACAATTGGTTCTGTTCCGCATACAAGAAGCTGTTAGGCATCATTTCATAACTTTAATACCAAAATCTGTAATGGGGACGATTTTAATTTTGTAATAGTCAATTTTCCAATTCTTGATGAAGATGTTCCTCGCTCCCCTTCCTATGGTGTATAGATTTTACAACTTATTCGTTTTGCAAAAGTATGTTCATAAAGTGAAGACTTCAACAACAGAAACCAGTTTTTGACTTCTAAGTTACTTGAACAAGGTTATCGATACTATAAGCTTTGTAAAGCTTTTTTTTTCCTTAAATTTTATTATCGACACTCACATGATTCAGAGTTGATTGTTAAAAAGCGGACAAAAAATTGATAAAAATGGTGCAATCTAGGTGCTCCAAAGTATGTTATTTCCAACCTAAAAATCAACAACTTTTAAGGAGGCTTGTATAGGGGGTACCAAATATCCCATATCCCTTGAAGTAAACAGGCATGTACCCGTTATAAATCGGCAAATATCCCCATAATTACATGTATTTTCCTAAATTTTCAATATCCCTGGAAGTAACGAAAATATTGAACCAAGTATCCCATATCCCTGGAAGTAAAATGGATAGTATCCTATATCCCTTGAAGTAAAATGGCAAATATCCTGTATCCCTAAAACCCCTATACAAGCCTCTTAAAGCAAGGCCTGATATAAATCAACAACAAGCAAACTTAATCAAGATAAAAATGTGCATGTTAATCAGAAAATGAATACCTGTAGAATTTAGAAAGGGGGGTCTGG
The DNA here is from genome assembly GCA_964019695.1 of Loripinus fragilis. Taxonomy (NCBI): domain Eukaryota; kingdom Metazoa; phylum Mollusca; class Bivalvia; order Lucinida; family Lucinidae; genus Loripinus; species Loripinus fragilis. The sequence goes on along the minus strand of OZ026527.1, from coordinate 86,549,508 downwards.
GGGCAGAAGCAGAAGAAAATTTTAAAAAATCAAACAAAATGGAGGCTTTTCCTCTATTGTTTTTACTTTTTGGCAGGGCTCCCTAAATCCCCAAAGCTATGAACTTGCTCCCCAGCTCCCTAAAATAATTACCAGTGCTCCCCATATCCCCTAAAATAACTAACAGTGCTCCCCAGCTCCCTGAAAATAAAAAAGCCATTTTCTCCAGATCCACAAAACCCCTGTGAGGAGAGTTTTTGCCCTTTTTGTGGTGATGTCGATATGTTTGGACCATGAGAGGTCGTCCGCAATGGTGACCACTAAGTACGTGTACTTTGCTGCGGGAACACTTTCCAGCTCTACATTATGTAGAATGTACTTAGTGTTGAGGGGGTTTGCCTTTTGTGATTTGAATGACCTGACGTTTAGAGGGGTTAAATTGCATATCCCACATCTTTTGCCACTGTTCGAGGCTTGCTATATCTGTTTCTCGGGGGCCCGAGAAGAGAGCCCTGTGGGACGCCGGAGGAGACTGGGATTTTGTTTGACTTAATTACAACTGCCTGCTTCTGCCTCCTTCTGTGGTCAACACGCATTGCACAGAACTCCTTAATAATTATTAGTTAAAGTGCAGCCAAGAGTTTTTTCTTCAAAATTTCAGAATTAGCACTCCCTGACGTAATTTTCAAGTATGGGCGAGCCATCTTGTTCTTGTTCTTGAAGATATTCTGCCACAGTTGATCGTTGGAGTACCGTTTCACAGCTAAAATGGTCGATTAAGTCCATTACCCTATTTACACGTTATGAGAGTCTCTAATACAGGTTAAAAAGTTTATAAAAGGTTTCTTTTAAAAAGTTTGTATAAAAGTTCTTATGGAGGTACCTATCAATCTTGTATACTGTGTAATAAGAACTGGAAACCTGCTATGTTATGGCCTGGAAAATCTCATTAGACTTGAGAGTCTCTGATTCTCTGTGGTATAACCTGATAACTGCTAGTCTTTTGTACCGCTCACAATGCAGCGCACGACATAAGTTCCGGCTGCTTTGGAATTCTTATGTAGGTCCTAGGTCACATTTGGGGGGCACTAGAGTCTAGTTAATAAAAATAACGTTTAAAAATGGTTAAAATCAAAATAGCTTTAATTTTTCTGAAAATCACAGTGATATCTTTGACCATAAATACCACATCGACCCAGGCAATTTATTTAGCATTTAATATAGCATGTTCAAATTTCAATACTTAACTTAAGTCTACCTTAACTTAAAGGAGGCATTGTAATTCCGGGCCCTGGATCGTTAGTAGGCTTATTAATCAAGCTAGCACAGGTAGGGGAGACCGGAGCTGGTTGATGCATTTTTAGTCTTTTCGGGATATCTCGTGAAAGGAATGGCCAAATATGATCATTTTTGTATGAGCTAAAAGCTCTATCTTTCCTTTATTCCAAACAAAAAAGAAATCCTTAAATTTCGTTATAGTTTTCGCCCGTTTAAACCGACTTCGCTGGCAGGTCGAGTGCATCAATTTGCCCCTGTAGCGGGGCAAGTTGATGCAACGCTTGGGGCAAGTTGGTGCATTTTTCTCTTGCGTTAGTCTACTTGTTCACGCAACTGATCGTACAGTATAGGCCTATATACCATTTTTAGACAAATAGGAATTCGTTTGTTTTTGATGTAGTTAGATGGTTTTGTCGAACATAATTTAAGCCATTTGACTTGTCTATATAGACAACAAAAGATATCTGAAAGTGGAATTTGCATGAACAATTGTAGAGATAAAATACTTTTTATTTTGAAACTTTTAAACATTTTAAACTGGAACATTTCATTTCATTGCTGTACGGAATTATATTAACCGCGTCAGAAGTAGACCTGGCTGCATGTGCAAAAGAAAAATAAGCAGATCAGCTGTGCAGTTACTGTAGAGATCAGCACCTTTTCTACTACATAGATGGTACAACACCTCTACATCCGTAATCCATAATGTCTAGCCTTTAGCTGTCTACTGTGGCTGTATAGTCGGTGTAGGTAGGACCTGGTCGAATTTTTCTCGTGACGCGGCTCATATAAAGCCCCGTTCTCACTGTCCCGGTTTAAGGTGCCGGTTCATCCCGGTTTGATGATCCGGGATGAACCGTGATGAACCGTGTCACAACCGTGGCGGCACCGTGGACAACCTTGGAGATCCGGGATGAAGCGTGTTGAACCGTGTTGAACCGACTCATGTCCCCGGTTGTTTTAAAATGTTTAAAATGTTTAAAACAACCGGGACTCACCGGGAGTAACCGGGAAGGCTGTCAAATACCGTGATGAACCGGGAAGACGCCGGGAGCAACCGTGTCTCCACCGGGACGGCGTCGGGGCGATACCGGCGCAATCCGGGAACATCCGTGTCTCCACCGTGATAAACCGTAAGGTTCCACTGCCTATGTTTATGTAATAAAATGCAAAATAAAAATGAAAAGTCACTCCTGCTGCCCCTAAAATGAAAGTGGATTCATCCAAATGATAAGGATGGGAGAGTCCTTTCATCACAAGTTGGTTAAATTGTCAGCAGTATAAATGTGCTCATTTACAAAGCTTATGAATAAATGCACTTATAGTTACTGAAGAGTCAAGCATATATGAGCCACGACATGAGGTTTCCAACAATGTGCCATTAGCAAAGCCTCAGATCAGCCTGCGCCTAGGCGCAGTCTTGATCAGAGCCTTTGCTAGTCGCTTGATTATTCTATGACTGTTAAGCTACTGACCGAACAACTTTAAGCTTAATTGGGGACTGCACAGGCTTGTCTGAGTCTACACTTCTCAAAATATCACACTGTTGGAAATGGTTAATCACATGCCCCGCTCAAAGTGTTTATATATTTTTTACGAAAAAGCCTAGAATTACAATGTATCCTTAAAGTTAAGGGGTACTTAAGTTAATAATGAATTTCCTGGATGCGAAAAATAACGTTTCCAAACTGATTAATACCAAAATAGTTTCATTTTTTCTGTAGATCACAATGATATCTTTGACCATGAGTACTGCTTCGGTCTTGGCAATTTATTAAGCATTTAATGTACATGTTGAAGTATCAATACTTAAATTGAGTCTTCCTTAACTTTAAGGAGGCATAGTAATTCTGGGCCCAGATCAACAACATTTAAACCTCGTCGTAAGAAAACAGGTCTGCTTCTGCTTATTTGTCATGCAAATGAGCTGCGAGTTTACTAGGCATTTGCTTTCGCTACACAGATCACGATTCCTCTAGTAACTCGTATATGGCTGTGCAGTCAAATTTGTGTCATAACTGTTATGCGATAGAGACAGAAGAAAACTGATGTTACTCCACGTTTTTATCCTGGTTTTATGGTGTAGAGAAGCACCGGGACGCAACCGTGGCCCTACCGGCATGTAACTGTGGCGCAACCGGCAGTTACCGGGACATCACCGTAAACAACTTGGGTAACACCGGGGTATACCGGCACGAACCGTGGCTCCACCGTGCTGCACCGTAAGTGCTCCGTGGTGAACCGGGGATCAACCTGCGTCTTGCTTTCTCGAGAACCGGGGCTATACTGGGGTAACGTCGGCAAGGTGAGAACGCAATTTATTTTTTACGAAATGTGTCCCGGTGCATCACGGTATACCGGCTGGCCTGCATCGGGATGAACCGTGGCTACATCGGCACAGTGAGAATGGGCTTAACCCAGGGCCTAGCCATTCGAAACAATTTACATGTTCGTCCTAAGAAGAATCAAAACAACATGTGTGTCTGCACAGATTTTACACAGGGTTTTCGACATTCCAATCTGGATTCCAACCCTTCACCTGGATGATGATGATGATCAGGTCAGTGTCGTTACTGGCCGCACGAAAGGATACGAGTCATTAGCTTTCCAGAGATTCACATTAGATACTAGGCAAAGACTCTTCCTTGGGCGCAAACCGATAATTGCAGGATTTTATTTGCCTCTACGCATATACACTGACCCAAAATGAAAACTTTACACTTTATTTATTTGAATAACTGTTTTGTTAGTATACATTTCGTTATAAGATTTACGCATGCTTATCGAGACTTCGTCGCAGATAACGATTATGCAATTTTCATTCAAATCCCAGGTCTATTCAAGCGTCAACGCCTGAAAAACGTGATCCTTACCTTGCACGTGCTGAGGAACAGGCGGTTCATTAACAACTTTAAAACCGACAAGAAAACATTTGCAGCTGAGAACTGGTAATAAAAAACAATTAATTGTTACAAAACGCTTCCATTTAGTGACGGTACGTCTTTCAAAAGATCAAAGAAACCAAGTTTTTGGCGTGCTTAAGGCGGGGTCTACGGTAAATGATATTGCGCATCATTTTGGCTGCCCTAGACAGACTATTTATTATCTTATGATCCTGTACAACAGAACCGGGTATGTCAGAGTTCGTGCAAGACCTGGTCACGCACGTGTGACGACGTGACGTTCTTATCGCGTTAACACGTTAACTCACCAACGTAATCGTTTTAAACGGCAACAATTATTGCTCGTCTTTACGGGGTTCATGCACATACGATAATTAGTCATTTCGTGCAAAATAACGGACCTGGCATTTTCCAGCATAACACTACAAGGCCTCACACAACACGTAAATAACCACACAATTCCATGCTAAAAATTACGTCAACCGCTTGCCTTGGCCTGCTTCATCGACGGTCATGAACCCCATAGAACACGTATAGGATGAATTGGGTCCTATGGTCAGGTCCATTTATCAAATGGATGCGCTAAATGACTCCAATATGCACCTCTGTCAGCATTACATACGTACACTGACCCAAAATGAAAACTTTACACTTTATTTCTTTGAATAACTGTTTTGTTAGTAAACATGTCGTTGTAAGATTTACGCATGCTTATCGAGACCTCGTCGCAGATAACGATTGTGCAATTATTATTCAAACCTCAGGTCTATTCAAGTGTCAACGCCTGAAAAACGTGATCCTTACGTTGCACGTGCTGAGGAACAGTTGGTTCATTTACAGCTTTAAAACCGACAAGAAAACATTTGAAGCTGCGTACTGGTAATAAAAAGTAATTTATTGTTACAAACCGCTTCCATTTAGTGACTGCACGTCTTTCCAAAGATCAAAGAAACCAAGTTTTTGGCGGGCTCATGGCGGGGTCTACGGTAAATGATATCGCGCATCATTTTGGCTGCTCCAGACAGACTATTCATTATCTAATGAACCGGTACAACAAAACTGGGTATGTCAGAGTTCTTCCAAGACCTGGTCGCGCACGTGTGACGACGTTACGTCCTTATCGCTTTAACGCGTTAACTCACCCACGTAATCGTTTTAAACGGCAACCATTATTGCTCGTCTTTACGGGGTTCACGCACAAAAGATAATTAGTCATTTCGTGCAAAATAACGGACCTGGCATTTTCCAGCATGAAAATGCAAGGCCTCACACAACACGTAAATAACCACATAATTCCATGCTAAAAATAACGTCAACCTCTTGCTTGGCCTGCTTCATCTCGGGTCATGAACCCCATAGAACACGTATAGGATGAATTCGGTCGGAGGGTCAGGACCAATCATCAAATGGATGCGTTAAATGACTCCAATATGCACCTCTGTTAGCATTACATACGTATCTTTAACGTGCTCATACAACGTTACGTAAATTCAATGAGGCGACGTCTTCTGCTTAAGCATTCGTAAAATGGGGGTCACACTGGTTACTCATGATCTTTTTAACATCACTTAAAGCATGCAGTCAGTAATTTCTTGTTTCCAAAATCTGCATGACTGTTTTAATTGTTTTTAGAAATTTTCATTTTGACCCCTCTGAACTGAATTATTTATAAAAATTATGCAATTTATGATTTTCATCCAATAATTTTTTCGGAGACATCGATAAGGCATTGAAGATTCGATGACCGAAAAAAATAACCCCGAAACTTCATTTATCATCAAAATATATACTTTTGAACACTATGTAAAGTTTTCATTTTGGGTCAGTGTATTCCTAACGTGCTCATACAACGTTACGTAATTTCAATGAGGCGGCGTATTCTGCTAAGCATTCGTAAAAATGGAGGTCACACTGGTTACTGATGATCTTTTTAACATCACTTAAAGCACGCAGTCTGTAATTTCTTGTTTCCAAAATCTGTGTGACTTGAATACTTGTTTTTAGAAATTTTCATTTTGACCCCTCTCAACTGAATTATTCATAAAAATTATGCATTTTTTTTTATTTTAATCCAATAATTTTTTCAGAGACATCGATAAAGCATTGAAAATTCGATGACAGAAAAAATTTACCCCGAAACTTAATTTATTATCAAAATATATACTTTTGAATACTATGTAAAGTTTTCATTTTGGGTCAGTGTAGTTTGTGTTTTTGATTTAAAAGAAATCACGCTCTTCATCAGTCCCAATTATGACATACGTAGGCGCCATTTTAGGCTTTTGAATTTTAATGTTGGTAAAGTGTTGGTCATCCCACGTTAAACCCACGCTTACCGAAATGGAACTGATTCAGTTACATAAATGAAAGAAAGTAAGCTAGCCGGATATAATGGCGTCTGGTTGGCCTTCTGAACAAAGTCATAGATCTTACATTGCAGTTGGAGATATATTCACTGCCTGAAATTGGAAATTACAGGTATGTAATCTCCAAGAGTTGTCTTTCTTATTTAACTCACATTCGCAACGAAAATTGGTTGAAAAAAGATGGCGGATCGAGTGGACGTAGATTTCGCGCCACCGTGATTTTTGGATATTAATAATGGAAGGACTGCCCAGTGTTATACCGAAATCGATCGTGGAAGTTCTAAACAGGCTGGAGAACGATGAGGACAACCTATTCTCGTGGAAACTCACGCGGAGTCAGGATAAATTCTCATTAACTGTCAGTTGCAAACTTCCCGCCAAAACTCCCAACAAAGCCAAGGACGACAACAAGGTAACCGGACGTACTACTGTGAAACCAGTAAAGAGACGTCGTCGGAAGAAGAACAGATCTCCCTCTGCGTTGGCTCGTTCTAGGAAGAGACACGCGCGGTTCCTGGAAAAGAAGTTAGCTGGAAAACCAGATTTGGCTTCGCCAGGAGAGGACCAGCAGGATTCGGATAATTCTGTGTGTGTAAAGGAACTGGAAAATACCAGTCTTTCTTGTGGTAGTAACAGTGACCTGGTGTCTTCGGAAAATCCAACACCAAGTCCAATTACTGATCCTGACCTGTTAGTGTTACACGAACAGGCAATTCTTCGTGAATTTCTGGACACCATTGATAGTGACGATAGTGACGACGATGTGAGCAGTGTATATAGTGTTTGTTCAAACTGTAAGCATCCAGCCAAAAAAGGAGAGGACCTTAAACGTTGTTCGCGCTGTCATATAACCCGCTACTGTAGCGTTCAGTGCCAGAGGAAAGATTGGGACTTTCACCGATTTGCTTGTGCGGTTGTGGCCAAGAAGTCGGACACTGTGAAAGCTTGATTCTCTACCACAAGGACCTGTACATATTTGTTAAAGTTTCACAAGTTACTATTTTCTACAGTAGTTTAGATACTTTTATTAACACTAATACTACGCCGAAAGGTGGTGCGCCTGCACAGGCGGAATATACATCCAAGAAAGAAAGAAAGAAAGAAAGAAAGGTTGACGGTTCTGGTGAGCTTGGCATTTATTATTGATAATACACTAAAATTTTAATGTGTTCTTTCTATCATATGATGGAACATTCTAATTTCGAGGCAGTCCTTTTTTCAGTGCAACATCTAAAATGTTTAATACCCTCTCTGACGTTTTGATCAGTTGATATAAAACACAGGGGTGTCCAAATTAGTTTTCCTTGTAGCAAAATTAAAACCCCTTGTAGAAAAAAAGAAAAGAGCATCTTTGGTGCATGGAGCCATCATAAATTTCTCTTTTCCTAGAGCCCCATATCAACTTGCTTTACCCCTATCCAATCTTGGGGGTGGGGGGGTATTGACTATTGCAGGGATGACGCTTGATAAGTGCATCGTCCTTCGGATCGGGACGTTAACTGGATGTCCCCTGTGCAGGGAAAGTCATCCCCTGTGCAGATTAAAGAACCCTACAGTAATTTAGATATGGTTACTTGTAGGATTTCATCCTGCGACCCGGAGTTTACAAAGTACACCTGCCGATAATACTCGAAAGAGGGTCTGGCAGTATATAGAGAAAGAGATAGAGAAAGAAAGGGTGTTAAAAAGTGGGTATTAGCAATACTAACGTCTTTCTTTCTACCATAATTTTCAGTGTACACATTTAGTTCGATGCAAAATCTAGATACCATGTCCACTCCCAGTCCAAGCCCTAGTAAACGGCAGTCAGTGATTTTGCCACTTCGTGAGGGTTTTAAAGATATTCATGAATATATGGCAATGCCAACTTGTGCAAAAATAAAACCCTCACAAATTTTCTGAATTTACAGTTTGAATTTGATTCTTTATGTCCTATCAATATTCTTTCAGTTATGTAGGGATGGGTCTTCCTGGGTTGAACCAGTACTGAATTTACAGTGATTCATTTCCTTTCAGATGACACCCAGAAGAGATTCTTACCCGGAGGCCTGGATAAAAGCCATTTTTTTCTTCATCGCAACAAAAGTGTCTTCAGGGTTTCCGACAGAGCAGAACTAAAATCAGCCTCCTTGTAGCTACATAGACTTGAGGCCAACCTTAAAAATATTTTTGTTTCCCCTTACCCGACCCTGTTTTACTGGTATGGGTCGGTTGGTAGGATTTTCTTTTAACTTCTGAATTAGATACCACTTAAATTTAATTGTATACAGTAAAACCTGTTTTAAGAGGTCACTCAAAAAAGACAAAAAGAACCAAGACAGATTATCGCATAATGCAGGTCAAAAGTATTGCAGAATGCATTCTACAATACTTTTGACCTTCATTTAGCGCCCATTTGTCTTAACGACCTTTGTTGTGTATATCTTTGAGTGGCCAGTTTAGGCAGGTTTACTGTATAGTCCTACTATGGGCAATAAAATTAAATACCCAAACAATTTGCTAAGAATATTTTTGAAAGATAACACTGTTTACATTTGACAATTCTCTAAGTTTCCAATGAAATTTTAAAAAATAAATCTTGACAGAAAATTGAAATAATTTTTTTTGAGTTATTAAGGGCCTTTTTTCAGGGTCAGTCGGGTAAGGGGGAAACAAATAAAATTTTAGTTTAGGCCCTAGCTAGAAAATGGAAATTTCAACTGTAGCAAGTTTAGATAAATGTCTAATTCTAGTATACACGTATTTAGATATTGCTTAGCTATGAGCCAAACCAGAGAAAATTGTATATGAGGCAGGATAATTACCCAAGAAAATTATGGGTTGTGCAAGATTCAATATAGATATTGTTACAAAGTTCCTTGAGAAAAACTTAGAATTTCTTGTAAAGCATATACCACTAGCAAATGCACACATGTCAGCATTTCTCACGGATCAGTTTTGGGAAACATTCTTAACTGATGACATCAAAACTGAATTACTTTCATTCACTGATGAACAATTAAAACATCTAGCTGAGCTGGGAAGGAATGAGGACAGTATACTTAAAACACCACATAACAGAACTGGTGCAGATGAAATGACAAAACCTCTGTTGGATGAGGACAAACTTGAAGGTAATATTGGCATGCGCAGATCCAGAAGGGGGACCAGGTCTGGACCCCCTTGTGAAACATCACAAAAATATAGGGTTTCTTAGAAAATACTGGACCAGATTCCATAAAAATCACAAAGCTACGAAGCCAGAATTCAATGTTGGGCCAATATCAGCACGCCAGCGAAACGCCATTTTAATGGTGTTTGGCTGGCGGGCCGATGATGGCCCGCTTTAAGTGGTATTTTGATCCTATCTCCCCTCATCAACCAAATCAAAAACGAAAAAAATCGTCAGAGTTTGACCCCCTCTGACCAAACTATCTGGATCTGCACAGGATTGGAGTGGACAAAGTGAATGATTTTATGACTGACATGGGAATACTTGATGCAGATTCAATACTTGAAGATATTAAACATGATAATATGGCTACAAATGATGATGCTATTTCGAAAATATGCAAAGTGACTGAAGCACTAAGCATGAAATGCAGCAATAGGTGTCAGGACAGGGGAAGTAGTAATGAAACATCAAAAGCAAATATGAGGGTCTGGATGGGGGGGGTCTGGTATTCACTATTCATTAAAAATTTAGCCCTTTATTCATCTCATTAAAATTTTGGGTTATTCATTAACATAAGACCAATTATTCATTAAAATACAGAGAGGTGGCAAAGAAATCTGATTATTCACTATTCATTAATTTTTTCTTCAATTCATTAAAAAAATAGGATTATTCATTAATTTTAGGCCCTTATTATTCACTATTCATTTTTTTTTTACTAATTATTCACTATTCATTATAAAAAAAAGGGTCATTATTCACTAATCATTATACCCCATCCAGACCCTCAAATATAGAGTTAAATCATAATTTTCCATTAGAAACTGATGAGGATGCCGACAACAGTGATCAGCAACTTTGTAGATGGTGTCATGAAGGTGTTTTAAACTTCTGTAAAGATGCCTGGAGTAACACGATAGAAGGGCAAGGGCTAGCTGTTTCTGTTGAAGAACTGTTTACTCTCCTTGATATTGCTGGAAGTGACAGAAAGGAGTTTGTGTCAGCCTTTATGGATACGAAGAAATCACATGAAGTGGATATAATGAGCTATGTGTGTGTCCATTTGTTCAAGAGCACAGGTTGTCAACTAGTAAGTACTGGTCAATATAAACAATTAACCCATAAAGCTCCACATATAATTTGCAGCAGACGACATTTTCAAATTTTGGCGCTTTTTTAAAAATAACAAATAAGGCATGATATTTCACGAGAATCGTCTGCTGGCAGAAGATTCTCATGAAATATCATACCTTATTTTTATCGTAAATTTGGAAGATGTCACAAAAATTGTCGTCTGATGCAGTCATGATTGGTGCTTAAAGGGTTTAAATATATCATCATAAAAATGTGAATATTTTCTCATCCATCAGTTTTAACAATTTGTTTTGGCCCTTTTTTGTGCTCAAAAGAACCGTCTCATTGAGATGGCTCTTTTGAGTACCCACAACATGTGTTTGGGTTTAGAAATAAAGAAATTCATTCTCACTTATACATTTTATCTTGAAGCCTGAAAAGAAGTAAAAATTCAAATACAGGGGAGTCTTCTTGTTAACTCTTTGCCCCTTGGAAATTTTTCATGGTTTTTGTAGGCTGCAGATTTTTTTAAAAATCGACTTTTTCAAAAATTTCTTAAGGTGTCAATCAGTTAGAATCCAGATCAGGCTTGACATTTTGTCAGACTTGATCTGGGTCCAAACTGTTTGCAAAACTTATCAGCAGACAACACGAGATATAGAGTTAATTCAAAGTCATCAGAAAAAGAATTTTTACTTTAAATTATCAGAAGTTAAAATTAAAGGGAGTTGTATCACTTGATAAAAATATATAAAATGATATATTTAATTTCAGAATATTAGCCATAAAGTCACTTTTTTTCAGTGTTCCATCCTGCTTAAATTCTGATCTGGGTTTGGGAGCGTATTGGCTTAGTGGTAGAATGCTTGACAGGAGATCGAGGCGTTGCGAGTTGGAGCTTCACTGGCATCTCTGCCTTTTGTCATTGAGAGCAAGACATATTAATCCTTGCTTAGTACAGGTTTAACCCAGGAAGACCCATCGCGACATAACTGAAAAATTGTTGACTGGGATGTAAAGAATCGAATCAAACAAACTGGTCTGGGTCGAAAGGACACCACAGTGTTTGCAATATAACATCCTTTTCATTAGCAGAACTACCTTCTGGTCTTCCAGCTGAGCCGTCTCCTTTATGGCAAAATATTACATGTTTTTAAAATCTCACTAATCACTATACAATCTGCCTTCTACTTAAGGTTTTCAGCCTTCTTCTTCAAAACTTAATGATATTGAATTATGTAGTCAAACAAAGGACATAAGCAGACAAGAAAGCAGACAAGGCCCCTAGGTTATAACACTTGAGTTCATTCTCAAACTCAAAATAAAGCGCAATGATTGGCTGCTTGCGGACACGTGTCCGCAAGCAGCCAATCATTGTGCTTTATTTTCAGCTTGAGAATGAACTCAAGTTTTATAACCTTGGGACAAGGATTGTATTGAATGGTAGGACAAGGGTTTTAGCCTAGCATCCTTTTTGTTGGACATAGGCAAACCGTGTAGGCCCAGATCAGATGCCGCAGAATACACCATCTGATCAGGATCTCCACAGTTTGCTTACAGAATTTGAATTAAGATATATAATTCCACCCGACAAACCTGAAAACAGAAATGGACTGATCCAATTGATAAAAAAAGTAAAGTGCTAGTTACCCATAACAGGGCCAGCCATTTCTGACTTAAGAGACACCTCAACTTGTCACATTTACTTCCCAAATCCTATCCTTTTGCCAGCTAGGAATTGATAACCATTCATTTAACTAGCTGGTGGCTCACCAACTGGCCATATCAGAACGAACCCCACTGCCTGAAGACACTGGGAATCGAACCTTCGACCTCGATCCTGCTCCCAAACTGGATGCCTTAACCACTAGGCTATAGGGACCAGCTTAATAATGATAATAGTGGGAAATCGCTTTCAGCTTAAAAGGTTATCTTACTTTTCTTTAATATACTAGCCAAAAGTTCTAACCGGCCACCAGCATTTTATCAATTTTCTTCAAAACGTGAAATGCTATTACTAGTCTATTTTGCATCTCGAAATAGCCAGGCGTGTCATGTACCCTAAACAGTAAAGATATTGACAAAATGTTTATCAGTACATGCAAGATGCCAATTTGAATAGCGGTACCCCCATTTTCAAAATTCGCATTTTGGCATATTTTTTTAGTAGTGACTTTTTGAAATAATCACCTTTCACACGCAAAACGTTTTCATTTCAAAAGCCAAACTGATGAATATTGAACACTAAAATGTTAAAATGAACACTCCATCTGCATGAGAATCGATGCTATTGGCCAATATGTCAAAATTTACCCCACCATCCAATGCAAATTCTTGTGAATTTTGAAATTGAGGGTCCGTGTATTCGGTAAAGCCTCTTGGATACAATTTAATGAATTCTGCTTAGCCCTTTTCTGGTATCATTTACTGATAGGCTGGCCTATTCGGTACTGCAAATGAAATTGATATAGTGCTTACAACTTTTCAGAAAATCAGTAAAAAGACATGTGGCCGTTTAGAACTTTTGACTAGTATATATGGGCATTGACACGAGAAAATCCGTCTTCATGGGTTTTTGAACAACAAAGTTGCAGACTACCCTGCACATCCATGCAATCTAACAAGCATCATTTATATTTGCTTATTGGAAAATACAATATCCAAGCTTGTCACAAGCAAAATTTAAATTTTCTAGCTAGCCTCTGTAGCTGAGCGGGTTGGTTTAGGTATGACCTGGTGGCAAAACCGGAAGACAGATCTTCTCACATTAGCCCTTAAAGCACCAATCACAACTGCAGGAGACGACATTTTTTTTGACATTTTTCCTAATTTTTGAAAAAAATAAAGTATGATATTTCATGAGAATCGTCTGCTGGCAGAGGATTCTCATGAAATATTATGCCTTATTTGTTAATTTTGAAAAAGCAACAAAATTTGAAATTGTTGTCTGCTGCAAATTATAGGTGGAGCTTTAAGGGTTAAGTCCCATAATCTATACATCTTTTTTGCAGACGGTCGATGTAGGTAGTGGTAAAGGGTACCTTGGACAGAATTTGTCTCTGCAACACAAGGTACCTGTTATAGGAATAGACTCTGTGTCTTCTAATTCAGTAGCAGCCAGTAAAAGGTTGGACAGTATAGGTAAACAGTGGGAGGGGATTTCGAGGAATTTGGATAATGAACAGAAAGGTATAAAACGGACCAAGAAGCAAAAGAAAGAATTGAGATCAAAGCAAAAACTGCACAGTGAGGGAGAGAAGAGTAGTGGTATTCAAGAGCAACTTATAGATGAAAAAATGAAGAGTTTACATTTGAAAAAATTGGATTCTTCTGTTAAAGGAACTACATGAAGTAGCGAAGGTGAATCCGAAAGCAAATGTGATCCAAGTGTCAAACATGGTTCTAGTAAATGTCCGTTAATGATAAAATCAGAGGATTTAAATTCTGATTGTGGTTCATATGTACCCTTAACAATGTTTGTGAACATCGAGACTGATTAGAAAGCAATTGCAAAAGAATCTTTTCCTTTCTTGTTATGTGATAATAGTGTAAGGACTAAGTTAACTGTTATTCCCGAATCAGAAAGTTGTGACAAATGTGAACATCTCATAGAAATAATTCTGCTGGTTCAAATGCTGGTTTTAATACAGACTTAAAGAAATATGATAAACTTCCAGCTGAATCAGGTAAAACTACCAGGCCACATACAAAAACAAAAAAATTCCTTGACTGTGACAAGAAATATGAACAGGATGTTGATGATATAGGAATAATGCTAACAGGACTTCATACTTGTGGTGATCTTGCCAGTAGCATGTTAGAGTTATTTGTCACTAACTCTGACATTAAATCTCTCTGCTCAGTTGGATGTTGTTACCATTTATTGTCGGAAGAATTTGACGAAGAGGAACTCAATGCAGGTACGAAAGTAAAACCTGTCTAAATGGCCACTCTCAAAAAGAACAAAAAATGATTTTCAAGACCAATTATTGCTTAATGCAGGTCATAAGTATTGCAGAATGCTCCAAGAGGAGCATTCTGCAATACTTTTGACCTTCATTAAGGTACCTTTTGTTGTTAAGATCTTTGTTTTTGTCTATTTTTGAGTGGATGTTTAAGACAAGTTTGACTGTATTGTAAATGTTCTAAAATTCTGAACATGTCTCCTGTTCTATTCTCAAATAAAACGCTGGTAAAATTATCATTCAAGGCTGGAATTTACAAAACGCTTGTCAGAATAACTAATAGGGAAGTCCCTGATAAGACTGATTCTTCAGAAGCAGCCTGATCGATCTGGGTCTTCACTGTTTGTCAAGGCATTTTTGGCACACAAGTAGCGTTAGAAATTTTAGAACATCTTCCATATTGACTGTTTTATTACTTTAAACCTTAATAATATGGATGTTTTTACTTACTACATTCTTCCCCGATTTTTATCCAATTAATATGCAGGATTCAGTAGAGGGGTAAACAGTGTTGATCCCCAGCTGATCTGGGTCTAGCAGGTTTTCAAAATGGGATACATGTGTATCCAGATTGTGGATGGTATAGGGGTAAGTTGAAAAGGAAACATCAAACATGTTGTTTTTTAGTGTGGTCACTTATATGTTAAAATTCCCAGATAAAATTGATCCTTGTGGATATTTTCATTTTGATGTGAAGACTTATTAATGTAATTTTAATTCCTAAAAGTCTTAAAATCTTGATTGAAATATAAGTGGGCTCAGAAACCCCCAGCATTGAATATCGCATATATGTTGAGTCATTCTTTATTGTAATGCACTTGCTTTTGTAACTGAGGTTTGATTGGATAACGTCAAAAATTTGCGACAGTATATTCTGCGATATACTGTTGCAAATAGTTTGATGTCATTAATTATGTCACATTTTGTTTTATGAGGTGCGGCTTTATGTAGCTTGCAATGCTTCACTTTGAGAGTAAACAACAGAAGTGCATTAGAATGGGGATAACCATGTTCAAAATGTTCATTTGGGGAGGTTTATCATTGGATATACATTCAGATATACATTCAGAAATCACATTTAACGGTTCCACTCACGCGTAGCTGTAAAACTAAATTTCGGACCGTATATCCGATGATATACCCACGGGTGGTAAACCTAGGAACTACCACGAAATTGTGTTAACGTAATTTTGTTCCCAAGCCACATCCGGGACACGTCGTGGTAGTTTCCAGGGCGAAAATTGGACAAAGAAAGGCTGGTGCCACTTTCATTTTCGTTTTATTTTACAACTAAGAACAAACAATTGTGAAATCCGACAATGTGGTTCCGTGTAAATATGTTTAAGCGTCCCCTATAGCCCAAAATTTTGCTTGAAAAGTTATTTTCTTTCTTTAGATTCGTGTTTCCCCACTGAGCATCGGACCAACTTTCCCCAAAGTTCGAAGGATTTTAGCCAATATCTGTCAAATTAAATGGAATTTGATATCATTTGACGATGGAAATGATAAAAAGACCCTGAATAAACATTCCTACACAGAAAAAAAATCTGAGCATTTACTCGTAAACGATTCATGCCCCGTTCGTCCTGTGTGGTAGTTTCCAGCTCATCGTGGTAGTTAAAATGCTATCATGGTAGTTTCCAAGACTTTGTAGGATACGTTTCTGAAGTGTTACAAAACATTATAGTGGTTGTTTGTTTCACATGATAACCCTAGAACTGGTCAATTAATTACCACTGTAAACAAATAAATCACATTTCAACACCATGATGAAGCTAAGCTAAGGACTCAAGAGATTCAATGTGATGCTTGACAGGTGGTGATCATGCCCTGAACTGCCAAACAACACCTCTGGAAATCTAAAGCAAGAGAAGGTCATCAGTTGAGCCGTGATGGACCAAGCAACAGATAAAAAAAAAATTATATAAAAAATGCGTCACTCGCTACGTTGTTCCATGTTCAGTCAACTTTAAAATAAGATGCCAGGCTAAGACTACTGGCCCAAAGTATCGTTAGTACTTGCGCTTCAGAAAAAGGGAAATAGCCTCGGGTTTGGATCACTTTTTATATACATGTGAGTGCGACGATGAAAGGGTATCTTATTTGATAACTAAAAAGCATGTTTATTCAAAAACAAAATATGTCAATATCCCTTCTTTTCATTCTCATCATTTCAATAGCCCACTAAAATTAGAATTCAGGCAGTCCACATTCGTTATCTGACAAAAGGTTGTTTGAAAAGGTCTTCGTATGAATAAGAGGGGTATTCAAGGTTCGGCCCACAACCCTGTCTTTATAAAAATGAAGTAGCCCCTGAATAGTGAACATCTGCTGATGCAAACTACTACCAAATTCCTACAAAGTCTTGGAAACTACCATGATAGCATTTTAACTACCACGATGACCTGGAAACTACCACACAGGACGAACGGGGCATGAATCGTTTACGAGTAAATGCTCAGATTTTTTTTCTGTGTAGGAATGTTTATTCAGGGTCTTTTTATCATTTCCAGCGTCAAATGATATCAAATTCCACTTAATGTGACAGATATGGGCTAAAATCCTTCAAACTTTGGTTAGTCCGACGCTCAGAGGGGAAACACAAATCTAAAGAAAGAAAATATATTTTCAAGCAAAATTTTGGGCTATAGGGGACGCTGAAACATATTTACACGGAACCACATTGTCGGATTTCACCATTGTTCGTTCTTAGTTGTAAAATAAAACGAAAATGAAAGTGACACCAACCTTTCTTTATCCAATTTTCGCCCTGGAAACTACCACGACGTGTCCCGGATGTGGCTTGGGAACAAAATTACGTTAACACAATTTCGTGGTAGTTCCTAGGTTTACCACCCGTGATACCTCCCCAAATGAAAATTTTGAATACAGTTATCCCATAATTCATGTATGAACATCTATCTAGTGGGGCTAGATGCCTAGGTTTTGACTGAGCCTTCATCTATGTCCTATTTTGTGTATGCCAGCAGTGAAGGCTCTGACAAGACAGGGCATTTGTGCAGTATTGTCTATAAGTATCAAAATCTCATAGATTGGATCATGTTTTGACTACATGGGTGAAGCTTTCAGGATTATTCCTGAATTTGGGATTTTGAGGCTGACTTTCCAAAGAAAGTTTAAACTTAAAAAATGGTGTCTAAGGTCAGGTGTGGTACTTGATTGTATTGATTCATTCTTTACTTTTATATTTAATAGGCATACTGCATGCAAGTTTTAAAATTTGAATTTCTAGAGTTCAGGATTTTTGAAATTTTGAATTTTCACTATAATTTCAGGTAATATGTATGGTTTCCCAAAGAGTTCCTATTTGAAGGAGAAGAGGGTAGTGCTCGGAAATACTGCAAGGAATCTCGCTTCACAGGCTTTGCACAGAATGTCAAGTTTTGAAAAGGTACTGAAAATGTCTAATCAAAAAGCAATAAAAAGTTAATTCACAACAAAGATAAAGTTCACATTCACTAACTCAACAAAAAGTAAACTTGTATGTACAAGGTTGGTTTAACAGGTTAAAATGGGACCTGGAAGTGCTGATTTCAATAGAATATCAAAATGAATATCCATTTTATTTCAGGAGGATCCTTCATTTTAGATTATATTTGTATTTGAGGCAGTGTTCTAATTAAAAGCTTTGTTTCATGTTTATTTGTCAAAAATAGTAAGTGAGTATGATTAGGACATACCACAATCACAAACTGCAGACAAACCCATGGAACCGCAAGGAAGAGCCTCACAACAATCACGAGACACCAGGACGGCAAACTAAGCAAAGCAACCAGCTCTCTCTTCCCCATCAAGATGATTGCAAAACTAGAATGGACACAAAGTAACGCACAGCAAAACATAGATTAATTACAGAATCCCATAATGGGAGTAACAAATCAACAACGGAGCCACAGTGGTGTAGTGGATAAGCCACTTGCCTTGTAAACCAGGGGTAGCAGGTTCGATTCCAGGTTTCACCAGTCTGTCAAATGAGATCTTAAGCAGTGGCCCCATCTCCATATGACCTTAGCTGTTGGCGGGACGTTAAACAAACACAACGACAATCAACAACAAATCAACAACAACAGAACCACTGCCTTAGAACAGACAGCAGCCTAAGCCACTGGGGGGCTTAAATGCATTTTACTGGTACCAAATCTTCACCCTAGATTCTGCAGTTGTTGAAGCACAAAAATGTTAAGCTCGCATGGAGGCGTCCTAACTATTGCAATGTATCATCATGGAGAAACAATCTAATCAAATTAACATACTATGATCAAACAAACAAAAGGGCTCACCACTTACAGATAGTCAGAGCTAAAGAAAATCTCAAGTTGAGTCATGGTGGGCCCAGCTACAGATAAGCATCAGGCAGCAACCAACCTGAAAAAAGCTTTACATCAGAGCCATTAATGAGTCTGAGGCCTGACTCACCGTCGTGTATATCCAACCTTTTTATAATGTTTGATAATCTTTTTGAAATGAACACTAAAATTAGGTTATCCAACAATTCTTTTGAATTTATAAACTAAATCACCATAAAATATAGGTTTTGATTTGCCCTGTTGCAGAAGAGTTTTTAACCCAATGTTGTATTTAGCAATTTGAGTGCCTGTAGTAGAATTTAGGAAATGCTTTTTGAATTTTATGTTATCTATAACCTTGTTTAAATAACTTAGCAGTCAAATATAGGTTTCTGTTGTTCAAGTCATCAACATAAAAACACACCCTTGCAAAATGAATAAGCTGGGAAATATACAGGAAGGGGAGCGAGGAACATCTCCATCAAGAAATGGGAAATTTACTATTTCAAATTTAAAATCATCCCGTTTATCATAAATCTTAGATGAAACAATGCTTGTTTGTGTTTGCATAGTGTTAATTAGAAACCTTTAAACATGTACTTTTACAAACAGTGAAACCATAAAAGCAGCATTTCACCTTGGTCTTCAATGTTTGTCAAGACAAAATTATAAATTGTATAATATCCACAGGGCAGAAAAACATTATTTTGAAATTCCAGCCTGTGACCCGTCAAAAATGTATAGTAGAACATCCAGCCTAGCCAGTACATTTGTACATTACAAAACATACAAGTATAATGATAGTGCATCAAGCAAAGACTCAGATCAGATTAGGCATCCACCTAGTCTGATTAGAGTCTTTGCCACCTGCATGAAGAAAACATGAGTACTTAAGCTACCATTTGAGTGCACAGCAAAGCCTGGCCTCAAGGTTATTCACTTTTTTCGATGCAACTCAACAGAGCATGAAATTTATCCTGCTCATAAGTGTTCAAATGCCAACAACAAATGTTGGCATTTTAACATTTATTAGCAGGATGAATACAACATCTGAGAGTTTTAGAGCAAGAAAAATTATTAATTTTTCTCCAATTTACCTTTTATGAGAAATTGAAGATTCATGCTCAGTTGAGTTAAGCATGTAAAATGGTTTACAGTGTCTGGGCCCTGATCTGACAGGATTGAAGTCCAGGCTAGTCTGCATTTGGCTCAGTGTGTTGTTTTTGCAATTGGCTGGCTCCAATCAAAATGTATCAATTCATCATTGGAAAAAGGGGTTTGATTTATTCATGCTGCACAAATCCCTAGAAAAGAGGGAATCAAACTTATTATTTTTCTTCTTGATTACAAAAGAATTTTTCAAGCCCTACTAAATGAAGAAAAGAGCTGCCGTGGTGTAGTGGATATACCACTTGCCTTGTAAACCAGGGGTAGCAGTCTGTAGGATGAGACTTTAAGCTGTGGCCCCATCTCCATATGACCTTAGCTGTTGGTGGGACATTAAACACAAACACACACAAAACATTTATTGAGGGAACTAAACAAGGAACAAAATGACAATGACCTTTAGATACTCCAGAACTCATTTCTTTATTAAATGAATCAACACACAAGATTTAGGTACTTATCACATATGCGCAAAAGCCTTTAATAAACACCCAATCTGACTTATACTGTGGGACTATAGGTCTAAAATTTGATTTAAAATAGTAAGTGAGTATAATCAGGAAATACCACAGTCACAAACAGCAGACAACCCCAAGGCACCACGAGGAAGAGCCACTCAACCATCACAAGACACCAGGGAGACAAATTAAGGAAAGCAACCAGCTCTCTCTTCCCCATCAAGATGATTGCAATACTAGAACGGACATATCAGGCCTGGAAAACACAAGATGCTTATCAGAATAGCCACCAGGGAATACCCTGATCAGACAGCTTCTACAGAAGCAGTCTCATCTGGGTCTGCCATGTTTGTCTAGGCCTTGTCTAGGTATAACTGGCTTACAGAATTTTAGAACATTTACCATAACAGTTGCAGGGGTACAGATTTTTCATGCGAGCTTTACTTCAGAAGATCATTGAAGATGTGGTTGACCCTGGTAGTGTTTAATGGACAGGGCTTCGGAAGTTGGAACAGAGATCATCGGGGATCAAGGACTTCATTCAGAAAGCATGTAGGAAGCTGGGCATTCCAGATGAACTGGTAAGCCATTTCAAATGGTCATTGTTGTGGTCTTTCTTAGCAATCATTTCCTATTTTCACCTTGACTCAATGGTATTTTTCGACGTCCTCTGATCACAATTGTCTGGGCATTTGCCCAGTCTGATCAGTGTATTAGCTGTGCTCACAATGGGTAACATAGGACCCAAGATTTTCTTCAAGCTGACAAGGAATCCTCTGGCCAGACTAGCTGTGCTCATTGTTTTCTCATGTTGCAGCTGATATATATTTTGTGGTAGCAATATGGATACTCCCACCCCTTTTATCTGAAGCTATGGATATTACTTTAACTCTTTGCATGCGTGGAAGGTTTTCATGCTTATGTTGTATGCTGCTGACATCAGAGTGTCAAAATGTTTGGATTCAGATCAAGACCAACATTCTGTCAGTCCTGATCTAGGTCCAAACTATTTGCAAAGGTAATTTTTCATGCTTATTTTGTATAATGCTGACTTTTTTCAAAATTAACTTTTTCAAAATTTTCTTTAAGGAACACTATCAGAGTGTCAAAAGTTTGGATCCAGATCAGGATGGACATTCTGTCAGTCCTGATCTGGGTCCAATCTGTTTGTGAACATCATCAGCAGACGACAAAACTCGCCACTATTAAAGTAAGAGTTAACCCTTAAAGCTCCAAGAAAAAAAATGCATCTGAAAATGTCGTGTGCTGCAAATAATTACCTAGCATTACTGACGAATTAAGTATAGAAGCAAACAGCATGGACCCAGAACAGACTGCTCCTATAGGAGCAGTCTGATCTGGGTCCACACTGTTTGCCATAGAGGCTTCTTAAAGATTTCAGCAGACGAGAAAAGCAGAGGATTTTTGTTGCAATCGGCGCATTAAGGGTTGAGCTATAAAGATTCAGTTCATTGATAGTCTTCTATATTTTAGGTGAGTGAGGAACTAATTGAAGACTATATAAAGCAGCATGGAGAATCACAGAGGCACCTTGCAGCATTTTTCCAGCTGAAGACTGTTATAGCACCATGTATAGAGTCACTGATACTTCTAGACAGGGTCTTGTTCCTCCTTGAACAGGTCGGTACAAAAGACACCACAATCAAGAGTACCCCGGTACGAAGTATATAGGGGGTATATAGTCTTTGCCTTTTTCTGTAATTATGTCTGTCTGTCTGTCTGTCTGTAAACTTTTTTTTCCGTCAAAGATTTCTCAGCAACTACTTGGGTTAGGATTCTGAAATTTGGTACAAAGCTTGATAGTGATGAGTTGTATTATGTAACAAAAGAACAGTCACATATTGCTTATCAGTCCCTTTATTTGTTCATTTTTCTTTCTCTCCAATGGAAATTTCTGTCACAGATTTCTCAGCTCCTATTGGAGCCATTGTTTTAAAATTTTGTGTACACCTTCAGGTAGGCAAAGTGTACTGTGTAAATGGAAACTAAGATGCTAATCCTCATTTGGCCTTCTTTTTTAATTTTTCTTTTTTTCCTTCTTTCACGCTTATATAATACATATGGACATTTTTTTTCTGTCAACGATTTCTCAGCAACTACTTGACTTAGGATTCTAAAATTTGATACAAAGCTTGATAGTGATTGGGTGTATTGTGTAACAAAACAATAGCCACATATTGCTTATCAGTCCCTTTATGTATTCATTTTTCTTTCTCTCCAATGAAAATTGGTGCACAATTCTCAGTTGCTATTGGAGCCAGTGTTTTCAAATTTTGTGTACGCCTTCAGCTAGGCTGAGTGTATTGTGTAAATGAAAATAAAGATGCTAAAGCTCATTTTTGGCTTCTTTTTCAATTTTTCCTTCTGTCACCCCTATATTACACATATGAAAGTCTTTGATCATAGTTTTCTCAGCAACTACTTGATTTAGGAATATGAAATTTTGTGTGCACTTTCAGGTAGGCAAAGTGTATTGTGTAAATGAAAATTAAGGTGCTCATCCTCATTTTGCCTTCTTTTTTTCAAATTTTCAATTTTTCCTTCTGTCACTCTTATATAACACATATGGACATTTTTCATCAAAGTTTTCTCAGAAACTACTTGATTTAGGATTATGAAATCTTTGACAATTTTGTCTTTTCTCTGAAAGTGTTACAACATCTGATGGCTACCCCCCGGGGGATGTGAGCTTTGCTCACTTCTTGTTCTAAAGTGAATTTGAATGTATGCTGCAGACCTAAAATGCAGACTTTTTCAGGGACTCACCAGAGTCTCTGTGTTTTGTCCTTGAGCAAGACACTTTATTGGCTGCTTAGTCCAGATTTTTTAGAAAATGATTTACTGGAGAGCCTACCCTAAGATTTTAGCCCCTCCAGAAAAATAAAATTGCCATTTTGAATATTTATTTTAATTTTGTTTCTTGACCCTCAATATTTTTAAAGAAAATTTATCAATTTTACCTGTATCCTATTTATTTGATCGACTGAAGCTTTCTTCATCTTTTTATTTATTTTTATTTTGGCCCTCTACCAATTCAGTTTCAATATTTTCCCGTAAATCAATTCATAAAAAATTCGGGCCTTAGTACTGGTTCAACCCAGGAAGACATGAAATCTTCCAAACATGACTGTAAATTGTTGACTGGGATGTAAAGCATAGACACAAACAACGACATATTCAGGGGAAAAATATCGGCAAGAATAAGTGTTAGAATGATCACAACCTGCACCATTTTATGATCTTTTATACTCAGTGATTCATTTACAATTTTTGGGCTTATAGGTCCTGGGACTCCTTGTTTACCATATCAATGGGCCCAACTACAAACTTGTGAGTCAAGAACACTATTTTTTCAAGACAAGTCTTCAATACCATTGCATCCTGGGACTGGCTGTAATAAAAACTTTGCATCCCAGAGAAGAAATTATGACTAAAAGATGCAGGATGTGCAGGTACTGTCGTGCCAACCAAGAGTGACAGTGACATAATATTTTGCCTACAATTATTAAGTAAAACACTAAATTTACACTCCATTTGAGCAAATGCGAATCGACATATCACTTGTGTTTTGATCCTATCCTGCGGATAGGATCAATACACAAGTGATATATCGATTATAAGTCCCTGATATCTTTGTAAACAAAACATGACGTCACTGTCACTCTTGGCTGGCAGAACAGTAAAAAAAGCAGATACTTTACCTTTTTCTGTTACAGGACACTGTGAAGGAGGTGTTCCTGGTGAAGCTGTTTGATCCTATTATCTCACCAAGATGTTACGGTATTGTTGCAAGCAAAAGATAGTTACGGGACACTGTGAAGGAGGAGTTCCTGGTGAAACTGTTTGATCCTATTATCTCACCAAGATGTTACGGTATTGTTGCAAGCAAAAGATAGTTACAGGACACTGTGAAGGAGGTGTTCCTCGTGAAACTGTTTGATCCTATTATCTCACCAAGATGTTACGGTATTGTTGCAAGCAAAAGATAATTATGGGACACTGTGAAGGAGGTGTTCCTGGTGAAACTGTTTGATCCTATTATCTCACCAAGATGTTACGGTATTGTTGCAAGCAAAAGATAGTTACGGGACACTGTGAAGGAGGTGTTCCTGGTGAAGCTGTTTGATCCTATTATCTCACCAAGATGTTACGGTATTGTTGCAAGCAAAAGATAGTTACGGGACACTGTGAAGGAGGTGTTCCTCGTGAAACTGTTTGATCCTATTATCTCACCAAGATGTTACGGTATTGTTGCAAGCAAAAGATAGTTACGGGACACTGTGAAGGAGGTGTTCCTGGTGAAGCTGTTTGATCCTATTATCTCACCAAGATGTTACGGTATTGTTGCAAGCAAAAGATAGTTACGGGACACTGTGAAGGAGGTGTTCCTCGTGAAGCTGTTTGATCCTATTATCTCACCAAGATGTTACGGTATTGTTGCAAGCAAAAGATAGTTACGGGACCCTGTGAAGGAGGTGTTCCTGGTGAAGCTGTTTGATCCTATTATCTCACCAAGATGTTACGGTATTGTTGCAAGCAAAAGATAGTTACGGGACACTGTGAAGGAGGTGTTCCTCGTGAAGCTGTTTGATCCTATTATCTCACCAAGATGTTACGGTATTATTGCAACTAAAAGATAGTTACGGGACACTGTGAAAGAGGTGTTCCTCATGAAGCTGTTTGATCCTAATATCTCACCAAGATGTTACGGTATTGTTGCAAGCAAAAGATAGTTACGGGACACTGTAAAGGAGGTGTTCCTCGTGAAACTGTTTGATCCTATTATCTCACCAAGATGTTACGGTATTGTTGCAAGCAAAAGATAGTTACGGGACACTGTGAAGGAGGTGTTTCTGGTGAATCTGTTTGATCCTATTATCTCACCAAGATGTTACGGTATTGTTGCAACCAAAAGATAGTTACGGGACACTGTGAAGGAGGTGTTCCTCGTGAAACTGTTTGATCCTATTATCTCACCAAGATGTTACGGTATTGTTGCAAGCAAAAGATAGTTACGGGACACTGTGAAGGAGGTGTTCCTTGTGAAGCTGTTTGATCCTATTATCTCACCAAGATGTTACGGTATTGTTGCAACCAAAAGATAGTAACAGGACACTGTGAAGGAGGTGTTCCTCGTGAAACTGTTTGATCCTATTATCTCACCAAGATGTTACGGTATTGTTGCAAGCAAAAGATAGTTACGGGACACTGTGAAGGAGGTGTTTCTGGTGAATCTGTTTGATCCTATTATCTCACCAAGATGTTACGGTATTGTTGCAACCAAAAGATAGTTACGGGACACTGTGAAGGAGGTGTTTCTCGTGAAACTGTTTGATCCTATTATCTCACCAAGATAATACGGTATTGTTGCAACTAAAAGATAGTAACAGGACACTGTGAAGGAGGTGTTCCTCGTGAAACTGTTTTATCCTATTATCTCACCAAGATGTTACGGTATTGTTGCAACTAAAAGATAGTTACGGGACACTGTGAAGGAGGTGTTCCTGGTGAAGCTGTTTGATCCTATTATCTCACCAAGATGTTACGGTATTGTTGCAAGCAAAAGATAGTTACGGGACACTGTAAAGGAGGTGTTCCTTGTGAAACTGTTTGATCCTATTATCTCACCAAGATGTTACGGTATTGTTGCAAGCAAAAGATAGTAACAGGACACTGTGAAAGAAGTGTTCCTCGTGAAGCTGTTTGATCCTATTATCTCACCAAGATGTTACGGTATTGTTGCAAGCAAAAGATAGTTACGGGACACTGTGAAGGAGGTGTTCCTGGTGAAGCTGTTTGATCCTATTATCTCACCAAGATGTTACGGTATTGTTGCAAGCAAAAGATAGTTAGGGGACACTGTGAAGGAGGTGTTTCTCGTGAAACTGTTTGATCCTATTATCTCACCAAGATGTTACGGTATTGTTGCAAGCAAAAGATAGTAACAGGACACTGTGAAGGAGGTGTTCCTCTTGAAACTGTTTGATCCTATTATCTCACCAAGATGTTACGGTATTGTTGCAACCAAAAGATAGTAACAGGACACTGTGAAAGAGGTGTTCCTGGTGAAGCTGTTTGATCCTATTATCTCACCAAGATGTTACGGTATTGTTGCAAGCAAAAGACAGTTACGGGACACTGTGAAGGAGGTGTTCCTCGTGAAACTGTTTGATCCTATTATCTCACCAAGATGTTACGGTATTGTTGCAAGCAAAAGATAGTTACGGGACACTGTAAAGGAGGTGTTCCTCGTGAAACTGTTTGATCCTATTATCTCACCAAGATGTTACGGTATTGTTGCAAACAAAAGATAGTTATGGGACACTGTGAAGGAGGTGTTTCTCGTGAAACTGTTTGATCCTATTATCTCACCAAGATGTTACGGTATTGTTGCAAGCAAAAGATAGTTACAGGACACTGTGAAGGAGGTGTTCCTCGTGAAACTGTTTGATCCTATTATCTCACCAAGATGTTACGGTATTGTTGCAAGCAAAAGATAGTAACAGGACACTGTGAAGGAGGTGTTCCTGGTGAAGCTGTTTGATCCTATTATCTCACCAAGATGTTACGGTATTGTTGCAAGCAAAAGATAGTTACGGGACACTGTGAAGGAGGTGTTCCTGGTGAAACTGTTTGATCCTATTATCTCACCAAGATGTTACGGTATTATTGCAACTAAAAGATAGTAACAGGACACTGTGAAGGAGGTGTTTCTAACGGGGT
Source organism: Loripinus fragilis (assembly GCA_964019695.1). NCBI lineage: Eukaryota > Metazoa > Mollusca > Bivalvia > Lucinida > Lucinidae > Loripinus > Loripinus fragilis. The sequence continues at coordinate 86,522,113 of OZ026527.1, read as the reverse complement.
CTTTTTTCATCATTTTGAGACAATAACTTTTATGAATTCATGACACTGGTTAAATTATTAACTTAACTGATAACAGCAGATAACAGAATGACCACACTTTCACACCTCTATATTAACACAGATGTCAATGAATTAGCAAATGCATTTTAAGCTCAGTGATTGGATAGGTCTAATAAACTGGACCTTCTATAGTCTGAGTGACATGTCTAGTATTTTGACAGTTTTGTTTGTTCGAACTCCTTGATATATTGTTAAACATTCAGTGTTCTCTTTACAATTTTCACACCTTTGTCTTTCCAGGTGAGAAACCAATTCAATTTGCATTTTAACTAATAGAGCAAAGACTAGTTGGTACATGATGACCCCATTCATGATCAATTTGATGTATTGATTGATTTTTTTGTACTTTCTTTCACTTTATAACGCACTCATTTAAAAAAATATGACTATGAAAAGGCTAGTTTTAAAATTTATTTAATTTCATAGCTTGCATCATTTTTGCTTTACTTTTTTATTATTAATGAATAAATGAGAATAAGTTAAAGTCTTAAGTCTGAACTGAAAGATGTGGTAATGATTCAGTTTGATTGAGACTGAATATCTTAACTATTGACATTCATTTTTGTTTGCTTTAGGTCTATTTAATTATCAATACATTTTTTAAAGCAATAGCAACTCATGAAACACATTTTTAATTAAGCCTGTATTATCTTATATTGAAACTAATTAAAGTCTGTTTACAGAGTCCAATATATTAGGATAAGTAATGCTAAGTATCTTCACACGACCATGATTTTTTCTATCGACCACCAATCGACCAGTAATGACCGGTTAAAACCAGTAATGACCACTGGTCTGGTCAATATGCATATTGACCGGTCGATTGCCAACCTTGCCTGGTTTGTGCAGTCTAACTAGTCATCATTTGTGCTTATTCATATAAATGTTTTAATCAGTTCTCTTCTTAGTAAAATATTTTCAGTCATATCTGACTGTCTCAGTTGAATCAGTACCAAGCAGAGGAGATTTATAAAGCACACACCACAGTAGGATTATCTCTCCTTTTAAAAGGAAACTTTATTCGAGTTATTATGGCGCTCACGCACACTCTATATAATACACCTTAGTAACCCAACTCACGAGGATTTTCCTTCGGAAAATTAGTGATACTTGAACCCCAAACCCAATGATCTAAAGTTGATCATTCTTACAATGAGCCACTGTTCTCCCCTTATCTAATATTGAATGACAACCAAAGTACTACACAGATGCCTACTCTGATCTGAGCGGTGAAGTTTCAATGTGATAGATTACTGCATGTGCGTTTTACAGATTTTTGTATCTTGTGATAAGGATTCCTAGACTGGTATCAGACCAGTAAATGGAGTAGTAGTAAAATATAAAACATTAACCTAACCATGCAAACACTACCTCTGTGTGCCAGTTTACACCGAAAGTGTATTTTGGTCTATGGGAGTTACAGAGCTTTCAGTAAGCAAGGCCTGAAGTCCCCCCCACCCCACGTAGGGGTTATAATATCTCCAATCAGATAAGAATACATGCTTAATTTGTGCATCTAAAGATAAATTTCGACCTCAGAAGATTCAAAGATTGGTTGGACGAGTCTGATTAGTAGCATATGAATAGTTACTCAGATGGTAGTGGTTATTTTAAATCGAATGATTACTTAATGTGTTATTGATGTTGAACAGAAACCTGATACTTCACCCATCTCTCAATTTTATGTTACTTCATGTACTCATCTCACTTTTGACCCGTCTGAGGTTAAAAATTTTCAAAACTAGATTATTGCACCTTGGATGGTTTCCTAGGGATTATAGGGCAGAAGTTCATGAGGAAAACTGGGCAAACTGTCCTTTTAAAAGGAAACTTTATTCTCCATTGATTTGATTAATAATGGTCCTCACAGCTCACATTTTGTACTATTACAGCTGACCTTGACTTTGAAAAATGTGTCATCCTGTATTCGACAGTGCCGGGCTCTACCAGTCTCGACCCCCTACTTTTCACTTGGTCTTGGTAAGTAGATTAAATGGACCTTGGACCCACAAAACCAGGTGTCTTTAGGACTTTCAACAAAACATGACTTAAACAAGTCTCCTAAGCAACAGAGACTAGCTTGAAAATTGAAAATTTGCTTGTAGCAAGTTTGGATAAGGTACTTTCCAAAAAATGAATAATGAAGGTTCTGATCAGATTGCATGGATGTCTAGGCTGGTCTGTGCCTTTGTTGTTCACAAACACCGAAGACAGGTGTTCTTGCATTTGAAGCCCAAATGACTTTACGTTAGGCTAGTTCTGTTGCATTTTTAGTCAAATATGAAGCATGATTAAATGTTGCTATTCCACCCAACATGAGGGTCTGAATGGGGAGATGGGGGATGCAGGTGGGGATGGAAGTACCATGAAATCATAACTCTTTCCTTGCTAGTGGCATTTTTTGTCTTCTGCTGATAACCTTTGCAAACAGTTTGGATCAAACAGTATGACTTTCTTATATTGTTCCTGAAAGATTTTTGTAAAAAATCAGCAACCTACAACAAAAGCATGAACAAAAATTACCCAGCATGCAAAGAGTTAATCATTTTAAAGTTGAGGAAATAAGATCTGGGCAAACGTGGGAGAAAAAAATCATCATAAGAGTGTTAACTAGGTTTTGGGGATTTAATATTTACTGCAACACTCATTGTAACATTGGCCATGTTAAGTTTCTGTAAACCCTTTTCTCACATGACATTGCGTCTGGTAATGATATAATTTCATGTATTAAAGTTGATAAACCAATAGTAGATGTTTACATATCTAGTAACATTATCTAATAATGAGTATAACAACATCACATATATCTGACAAAAATCTTAAGCAATTGCAAAGTACTTTTATCTAACTTTCTTGCTCATGTATTATTCAAATCAAACTCATTTTGAAAAAGTGATATGTCACCGAGTGACAATTTTGTCCAATAAATTAATAAAATTGTAAAAATTAATAAAATAAAAATAATAATAAACGTGTAAATGCGAAAATGCAACAAAAAATTGTGAATATGTATATGTCGCATAATTTCAGGTACATTCATTGTTCATATAAGAAATGAATTCGTTTTTTGGAAGGTTCATGGAATAATGAATACTTCGGGTCTCTTGCAAAGTAAGTGAAGCCCTTTGACTTTGCAAGAGACCCGAAGTATTCATGATTCCATGAGCATTCCAAAAATTGAATTTATTACTTATATTTACATTTTATATTATCAGTCAAGTATCAATTTTCAAGTTTCACCTAACTTGGCTGGTTTTCCAGATATTTTGAATTAAATCAGACATAACGTAGGGTTTGGAATAGCCAAATCGCCAAATTTCCGCACTATATGGCGATATGTGTTCAACGTCACGGAAACGTCAGTAAACAAGCAATGTTATTGGATGGACTTGACGTTAGCCCGCTCAAATGGCGCTAATATGGGTGTGGCTTAAATAGATTTGTTCATGAAGGTATGAACCACATCTCAAATGTAGAGGTTTATTTAAAGACTCGCAGTGGAAATGTAAATATAATGTTTTATATACACTTATGTGCCAAATTAAAGTTCACAAACTTAAAAAAATGCATAAATTTATGGGAAATTTAGACATTCTTTTCTTCTTCATTTCAATTTTATTCAAAATATGGACTTGGCAAATACATGAATGGGAAGATATAAGCAAGCCTTCAAATATTCACAATATAATTAAGTTGTTCACTGTTTTGCATATTGTTGCTAAGCAACCGATAAAAATAGCTAAAAAGCCACTAGTAGTCTCATTTTGGTGGTTGCCATGGTTACAAGGAATGTATTTCTGATGTTATTTTTAATGGTACTTCAAGACAACATATTTTCGATATATAGACCATCAAAAAGTTATTTGCTAGTCTTTCTTTTATAGCTTTACAATATAAAATGCAAAAAAGTTGATAAAATCTGTCAAGATTCAAAGTTCGTAAAATGGGGGTGTGGAAGACAAATATTAATAATTACACGTGTTTAAAAGTCATATGTACTTCACATTATACATAAGACCTTAAAACAAAGGTAATCTGTCAATTAAGTGTCTTTGAAAAGTTAGAATACTGCATTCAAAATGATGTTGTCATGGAAACAGAGATGCAGTATTTTTCATATTCGCTCTAATATTTACCCTTTTTATACCCCGCCACACTTTAGTGGTGAGGTATTATGTTATACCCTTCGGTGTCTGTCCGTCTGTCCGTCCGTCCGTCCGTCTGTCCGTCCGTCCATCCGTCCGTCCGTGCTCACCATTTCCGATCGATAACTTGAGTATTTATTCACGGAATTTTTTCAAATTTTGCATACATATTGTTATCGGCGATGAGTGGTATGGGATTGTTAATGGGCAAAATCCGTCCATTTTTAACGGAGTTACTGCCCTTTTTCATATTGGAAAAATGGTTTCTGGCCTGTTATTCCTTTACTGTTCATGATATCTGAATGAAACTTCACAGATATGTTGCACATCAAAGGTTACATATTGTGACTAAGGACCGTCACTCTGACCTTCCCAGTTTGTGAGTTATCTGCCCTTGATAGGTCTGAAAAAAGGTTTTTGACCTATTGTTCCTTTACTATATGGAATATCTGAATATAACTTCACAGATATGTTTCACATCAAAGGTAACATATTGTGACTAAGAACCGTCACTCTTACCTTTCCCGTTTGTGAGTTATCCGCCCTTGATTGAATTAAAAAATGTTTTTTACCCGTAGTTCCTTTACTATGTGAAATATTTAAATGAAACTTTACAGATATGTTTCACATCAAAGGTTACATACTGTGACAAAGAACCATCACTTTTACCTTTCCAGTTCATGAGTTATCTGCCCTTGATTGATCTGAAAAATGGTTTTTGACCTGTAGTTCATTTACTATATGGAATATCTGAATGAAACTTCACAGATATGTTGACCATCAAAGGTTACATATTGTGGGTAAGGATCGTCACTCTTACCTTTCCAGATTGTGAGTTATCCACCCTTGATTGATCTGAGAATTGGTTTTTGACCTGTAGTTCATTTCATCCGTCCGTGCTCATGACCATCAAAGGTTACATATTGTGGGTAAGGATCGTCACTCTTACCTTTCCAGATTGTGAGTTATCCACCCTTGATTGATCTGAGAATTGGTTTTTGACCTGTAGTTCATTTCATCCGTCCGTGCTCACTGTTTCTGATCGATAACTTGAGTATTTATGCACAGAATTTTTTCAAATTTTGCATACATATTGTTATTGGGGATGAGTGGTATGGGATTGTTAATGGGCAAAATCCGACCATTTTCGATGGAGTTACTGCCCTTTCTCCCTTTAAAAAATGGTTTCTGGCCTGTTTTTCTTTTACTGTTTATGATATCTGAATGAAACTTCACAGATATGTTGAACAGCAAAGGTTACATATTACAACGAAGGACCGTCACTCTTACCTTTCCAGTTCATGAGTTATCTGCCCTTGATTAATCTTGTCTATCTCAGTTCTGTTGCTATTTAGGCATTATATATCTCACAAAATAACTTTTGGTGCCCCCAGCCGTGGCGGGGTATTATGCAGTGCTTGCGGTGCTTTTATTGTGATTAATTTTATAAAGAAATGTTGATTTTTTACTTTGTTATAGATAGAAGTTGAAATAAAACCACACATAAAGACATCAATAAGTCCTTCATGTTATATCATAAACTCAAGTAATTATTGTATGCCTGGTTGCCATGGCAATTGTTTTAATGAACTAGATAGGGCAAATTTGGCCATTTTTGTCCTGTTGCTAGGCAACCACCTCCAGTATAGAATAAAATTTTCTGAACAGTTGTGATGATAGGGAGGATAATGATGTATCCAACCATAAGCCTTTATATGCAGTAGATCTTTTCTTTTAGAATTAAAGTATCATAAGTGTTGAAAATAAGCATTATTTTCTGCCTTGAAATTCACTTTGTGAACTTTAATTTGGCATCTGACTGTACTCTATCAAAAATGCAAGCCTATTACATTCCATAAATAATTTGAACTTCTTCTATAATTTTGCTTACAAAGTCATCTTTCTGAATTTCTTTCATTGCACTGTATTTGCTAACAGGCACATTGATTTGCATCAGTTGATCAAAGGAAGTAACATTTGACATCTCGAGATCTAATCCTACACTCCAGTGCTTATGGTCATCTTAATTATCATTATTCAAAGATTGATTTGATAGATAGTGAAACTTGGTACATTAACTTCATGATGTTCATCTTATCTTTAAAACCTTATTCTTCTCAAAAGGAAATTGGCATTTACAACTTTCTCAAGGTAGTTGACACCTTTGGACTCAAACTCATATTTAAGCTGAGGTAAAATATTACTTCTTCAGTCTAGTCTAGAACTTCATAGTGCAAACTGTAGGTCTATGACTCAGTCATCCGTTTCAACACGTTTGCATGTTGGGATGACTTTAGGAACATTTTGGAAGTAGTGTTTTCATGTTGGATTATATACATAACTATATATTTGGAAACTTATTAAACAATTTCAACTATTTAGAGAAATATTATTCTGAACCCCAGGGACAATGAGGAAAGTAGCATTTGGATATTATGACAAGTTGGAAATAATCTCTCAACATAGACTATTTGAATATTGTCAACAAATTTATATTTTAGAATGTATGAAGAAGATTTAAACATTTATTTATGGAACATTCCATCCAAATCAGTTGTTAACTGCTATAGTATAGTTGTCATTGCTTATTATTGCTGAACTTTTAAATCAAGAAACATTTCATTAAATTTGGAAATACAAGAACTCTTTAGACTTTTTAGTTTGAATTATGTCAAATTAGCTGAACACAAACAGCTTATTAGTCAAGACCATTTTTTGCGCATTGACGGGGTAAAGACTGGGGTCGAGGGTCAAAGCTAATTCCCCATTGGCTCAATATTTATGGTATAGAACTGCAATAGATGCTTACCACCAAAGACCCCATCCACTGACCCCAGGTGATGCAGCGAACCCCCTTGGTGGCCGAGACAAGGTAGGCGCCTGATGCTTTGGCTGTTTGTTGGGCCCACCAGGGTTTACCTGTTGGATTTCTTTTGCTCAGGTATTCAGTTTAATTTACTGATGAGTCCTTATCTTTGCTTTATCTCCTTTTTATATCTTGATTTATATGTTCTAGGAGATGATGCATTAATAAGTAAGGGGTCTTTCATGCAAACAAAAGATCTATGTGTCTTGATCCACATCTGAACTAAGGGTGAGGTTGGTGCACCGTTAAACTGGTTTAAGCCCTCCAGTAAAATATTTTACTGACCGTTCCAAGGCGGTACTTCTTTTGTGGATCTTTTATGTTTTTTCGGTCTTGTGTTTGCTATGCCTTTGTACAAGTCTATTTATATGTGTGCCTTGTGGTCACCTGCTGGGAAAGCGCTGACCTCGTGGCTCTTGTTTGTTATGTCTAACTGTGAGTTTGTTACTTTCCCATTGGTATCCTGGGTCAGGTGTGGTACTTGATTTTATCGATTCCTGATCTTTGCACCCTTACTTACTTAGCAAGCCTTGCATTTGATCTTTCCCGCTAACTTTTCAAGATTCTCTATATTAAGTCATATTTTGTTGCTTTATTTCAGGTCAATTTCCTGGAGAACATGGTCTTGTTGCACCAGGAATGAGTTGTCACTATGCTGTAAGATTTGCTCCAGACTCACTGAGAGATTTCCATGATGAAATTAAGATACAGACCCAGTCTACTGTACCCATCACAGTTCCACTGTTGGGAAGAAGACCACCACCCAAACTTACATGTAAGAAAAAGTACAATAGATTAGGCAAATAGGGTTTATTTCAAAATTCCAAGTTGGACTTAAATCTCTCTTGCGCCAAGGACTTTCGGAACCTCATTTCTATGGTGACTTGGTATATAAGTTGAAGAAGATTGTTGGCTCTAATAGTTTTTCAGCACAGTTTATTAAAATAATTTACCATTATAAAAAGATTGGCTATAACATTAATGTATAGCAACAGACTGCATGCTTGGTGGTCAACCCATCACGGTTAGCAACTTTGCTTTCCTCTTTAATTACAAGCCGGTGGGTTGGACTTCAGACTCTATGATGGTTCCGACTTAAAAGACTTATCAATTGATGAGATGGTAGGGGCCTGATGCTTTGGCTGTTTGTCGGGCCCACCGGGGTTTACCTGTTGGATTTCTTTTGCTCCAGTATTCAGTTTTATTTACTGTTGAGTCCTTATGTTTGCTTTATCTCCTTGTTATAGCTTGATTTATATGTTTTAGGAGATGTTGCATTGATAAGTTAGGAGTCTTTCATGCAATCAAACCAAATATCTATGTGTCTTGATCCACATCTGAATTAAGGGTGAGGTTGGCGCCGTTAAACCGGTTTAAGCCCTCCAGTAAAATATTTTACTGACCGTTCCAAGGCGGCAAGAGGAAACCAATCTCCACCTGTTTTGGCAATGTTGGTATATACAGGATCTGTGGTCAAACGTTCAGGAAATACTGATTTCTAACAATATTGAAATCCAGTTGAATTACTTCAATATAAGCTTCGGAGTTAATTGTAAAAACAAGCCAAAAAATTTAGTTTTTAATTTCATTGTACTTTTAGTAAAATACTACATTTTTTCCTCGAAATATAAATTACAAAGACCAACTATAAATGGCTTCCTACAATTATTGCATCATACACGAGAAATAGAAGAACACATTGCATTTTCCAAAGATAAACTAGAGGTCCACAGGAAAAAATGGCAACTACTCCAAATCACATGAGCTGTTATATGTATTGGTAAGGTTTTTTTTTATGCAGAATAATCATTTTACAGATAAAATCAAAGTTGAAAATTTAAGCATTTAATAAAAACATAAATATGAATCTTACTTGCTTAAGAGACCTGAGATTGAGCTTATATGAACTATTAGATATTTGACCAGACTCTGAACACCTGAAAAAATTTAATGTCCAAAAATAAACTATCGGACTATAAAATGCCTACTTATAGAATGCGTCACAGTCACATATTCCCTTTCTATCTTTTTTTTATTTCTTTCTTCCTTCTTTCTATTTTTTTTAAAATGATCATTGTTAAGCCTGCCAGTCCGATATTCCTATTTATGCACTGGGTAATCGTTACAATTAAATTATTGTATATTGTTAAGTGTCATGCATAGAATTGTACTATTTGATTGGAAGACTTAATAAAGATATAAATAACAAAAAAAACATTAATGTATAGCAACAGACTGCATGCTTGGTGGTCAACCCATCACGGTTGGCAACTTTGCTTTCCTCTTTAATTACAAGCCGGTGGGTTGGACTTCAGACTCTATGATGGTTCCGACTTAAAAGACTTATCAATTGATGAGATGGTAGGGGCCTGATGCTTTGGCTGTTTGTCGGGCCCACCGGGGTTTACCTGTTGGATTTCTTTTGCTCCAGTATTCAGTTTTATTTACTGTTGAGTCCTTATGTTTGCTTTATCTCCTTGTTATAGCTTGATTTATATGTTTTAGGAGATGTTGTATTGATAAGTTAGGAGTCTTTCATGCAACCAAACCAAATATCTATGTGTCTTGATCCACATCTGAATTAAGGGTGAAGTTGGCGCCGTTAAACCGGTTTAAGCCCTCCAGTAAAATATTTTACTGACCGTTCCAAGGCGGTACTTCTTTTGTGAATCTTTTATGTTTTGGTTCTGTCTTGTGTTTGCTATGTCTTTGTGCGCGTCTGTTTATATGTGCTTTGTGGTCACCTGCTGGGAAAGGGCTGACCTCTTGGCTCTCATTTGTGGTGTCTACTATGAGTTTCTAACTTTCCCATTGGTATCCTGGGTCAGGTGTGGAACTTGATTGTATCGATTCCTGATCTTTGCACCCTTACTTACTTAGTATCAGTGGCAGGCCTTTAGTTGAGAATGCCTAACGATAATATAATTTTCTTATTTCTCAACCAAAATATATGTTATGGGTACTCAAAGGAACTGTCTCAATGAGACGGCTCTTTTGAACACCCAAAACATATATTAAAAATGAAGTACAATTGTACGCTGAAAAATTTTGTTTATCAAAACCAATGAGTGATCTGTTAAAGAATGCTTGTTGTTTTAGTTTCTTATTGCATATGGAGGAACTGTTCAGAATAAGAAACCAGTGCAATTTTGCACATGATTTATATTTTGTACATCTAAGGAGCACAGTGGCTCAGTTGATAGAGTGTTAGACTGGGAATGGAATGGTTGCTAGTTTTAGCCTCACTGCTGTGGTGTCCTTGAGCAAGAGACATTATCCTCTACTCAGTACTGAATCAACCCTGGAAGACCTGTCCCTACATGACTGTAAAATTGTTCACTGGGACATTAAGAATTAAACTAAACAAACAGACAAAAATAATTGTGCATTTCCATTGTATACTTTAAACTTTAGGTATTTGTATCTAGGCCAAAAGAATAAAAAGCTTTTTTCCAGTTACGTCTACAATATTTTTAGGGTCAGTAGGTAGGTAAACTTTTTATAAAAATAAATTATGGTAAAAGTATAAAAATCCTTTAAAAAGTTTACTAATAGACTTTAATATTCCATAAGACTGCAAAATGACTAAAAATAATTATGGTAAAAAGTATAAAAATTCTTTGAAAAGTATAGAAATAGACTTAAATATTCCATAAGACTTCAAAATCTTTTGAGTAGGCCCCAAAATATAAGGGTCGGAAACAAGATTTTTTTTGGCCCTATTTAAACAGTTAAACTATGGATTTTTCTTGTTTGTTGTAACATATTTCATGAAATGCATTCAATATGAGACATGTACAATTGCTCTATTAAACTATTTCAGTACCAAGTGTTGTGGATGTTGGCTATTGTCTAGTTGGAGGTTGTCATGTGACGCAACTGGTAGTGAAGAATGAAGGTGGTCCAGGAAGATTCTGTATTATGCCAAGTTCCGTTTGGTGGCCTACAACAAACTTTAAGGTAATTAGCCATAATCCTGAAATACTGATGCTTCAACTCTTTGCATACCAATGAAAACTTCTGTAAAGTTTGATACAGTTATACCATTTTAGCCGTGGCATGAGATTTCCAACAATTTGGTATGTGGGACCAGCAAAGGCTCAGACCAGCCTGCACATACGGGCAGACTGATCAGAGCCTTTTCTGGTCGCTTAAATATTCTATGACTAGTAAACTACTGACCGAACCTCATTTGAGGTTTCTTAGCTTAAAAGGAAGCTGCACATGCTCGTCTGAATCTACACTCGTCAAAATACCACATTGTTGGAAAGCATGTGTCGCAGCCTATTTTATTTTTTGAGGGCCATATGTTATATTTTCAGGTTCACTTTAAGTTATAACACGGTCCATTCATATGGACCCCAAACAGCATTATAAAAGGACTGTCTGTACATGCTAACGACAAAAATGCTGCAGGTTAACAGGATAAAAATTTAAAAATCGGGGAGGAGTGCAATACACAAAAGTTTTCAGTTTTTAAAAGTAATACAGTAAAAACCTGTCTAAAACGGCCACTCACAAAATGATCATGAAGTGGTTTTCAAAACCAATTATCGCTTAATGCAGGTCAAAAGTATTGCAGAATGCTCCAAGGGGAGCATTCTACAATACTTTTGTCCTTCATTAAGCTACCATTTGTCATAAAGATCTTTGTTTTGACTATTTTTGAGTGTCCGCTTAAGACAGGTTTTACTGTATTTGCAGAGCTATAATTATTTTTATTTTCTCTTCAGTCTGTGGTCCACAATGGAAATGTGCCTATTCCTCCGTTTGATATAAGACCTGCCGTGTTAGAAATTGCCAAAGATGAGATAGTTGTCATGGATATAGTATTCCAGCCTCCACAAGTGAAGAGTTACTCTGTGGACATGTGTATGGTGTGTGATAATTGTAATGTGAAACATTTCTCCATTAAAGGTAAGTATTATTGTGAGCCATGATGATACAGTTGTCATGGATATAGTATTCCAGCCTCCACAAGTAAAGAGTTACTCTGTGGACATGTGTATGGTGTGTGATAATTGTAATGTAAAACATTTCTCCATTAAAGGTAAGTATTATTGAGAGCCATGATGATACAGTTGTCATGGATATAGTATTCCAGCCTCCACAAGTGAAGAGTTACTCTGTGGACATGTGTATGTTGTGTGATAATTGTAATGTGAAACATTTCTCCATTAAAGGTAAGTATTATTGTGAGCCATGATGATACAGTTGTCATGGATATAGTATTCCAGCCTCCACAAGTAAAGAGTTACTCTGTGGACATGTGTATGGTGTGTGGTAATTGTAATGTGAAACATTTCTCTATTAAAGGTAAGTATTATTGAGAGCCATGATGATACAGTTGTCATGGATATATTATTCCAGCCTCCACAAGTAAAGAGTTACTCTGTGGACATGTGTATGGTGTGTGATAATTGTAATGTGAAACATTTCTCCATTAAAGGTAAGTATTATTGTGAGCCATGATGATACAGTTGTCATGGATATAGTATTCCAGCCTCCACAAGTAAAGAGTTACTCTGTGGACATGTGTATGGTATGTGATAATTGTAATGTGAAACATTTCTCCATTAAAGGTAAGCATTATTGAGAGCCATGATGATACAGTTGTCATGGATATAGTATTCCAGCCTCCACAAGTGACGAGTTACTCTGTAGACATGTATATGGTGTGTGATAATTGTAATGTGAAACATTTCTCCATTAAAGGTAAGTATTATTGTGAGCCATGATGATACAGTTGTCATGGATATAGTATTCCAGCCTCCACAAGTAAAGAGTTACTCTGTGGATATGTGTATGGTGTGTGATAATTGTAATGTGAAACATTTCTCCATTAAAGGTAAGTATTATTGTGAGCCATGATGATACAGTTGTCATGGATATAGTATTCCAGCCTCCACAAGTGACGAGTTACTCTGTGGACATGTGTATGGTGTGTGATAATTGTAATGTGAAACATTTCTCCATTAAAGGTAAGTATTATTGTGAGCCATGATGATACAGTTGTCATGGATATAGTATTCCAGCCTCCACAAGTAAAGAGTTACTCTGTGGACATGTGTATGGTGTGTGGTAATTGTAATGTGAAACATTTCTCTATTAAAGGTAAGTATTATTGAGAGCCATGATGATACAGTTGTCATGGATATATTATTCCAGCCTCCACAAGTAAAGAGTTACTCTGTGGACATGTGTATGGTGTGTGATAATTGTAATGTGAAACATTTCTCCATTAAAGGTAAGTATTATTGTGAGCCATGATGATACAGTTGTCATGGATATAGTATTCCAGCCTCCACAAGTAAAGAGTTACTCTGTGGACATGTGTATGGTATGTGATAATTGTAATGTGAAACATTTCTCCATTAAAGGTAAGCATTATTGAGAGCCATGATGATACAGTTGTCATGGATATAGTATTCCAGCCTCCACAAGTGACGAGTTACTCTGTGGACATGTATATGGTGTGTGATAATTGTAATGTGAAACATTTCTCCATTAAAGGTAAGTATTATTGTGAGCCATGATGATACAGTTGTCATGGATATAGTATTCCAGCCTCCACAAGTAAAGAGTTACTCTGTGGACATGTGTATGGTGTGTGATAATTGTAATGTGAAACATTTCTCCATTAAAGGTAAGTATTATTGTGAGCCATGATGATACAGTTGTCATGGATATAGTATTCCAGCCTCCACAAGTGACGAGTTACTCTGTGGACATGTGTATGGTGTGTGATAATTGTAATGTGAAACATTTCTCCATTAAAGGTAAGTATTATTGTGAGCCATGATGATACAGTTGTCATGGATATAGTATTCCAGCCTCCACAGGTGAAGAGTTACTCTGCGGACATGTGTATGGTGTGTGATAATTGTAATGTGAAACATTTCTCCATTAAAGGTAAGTATTATTGTGAGCCATGATGATACAGTTGACATGGATATAGTATTCCAGCCTCCACAAGTAAAGAGTTACTCTGTGGACATGTGTATGGTGTGTGATAATTGTAATGTGAAACATTTCTCCATTAAAGGTAAGTATTATTGTGAGCCATGATGATACAGTTGTCATGGATATAGTATTCCAGCCTCCACAAGTAAAGAGTTACTCTGTGGACATGTGTATGGTGTGTGATAATTGTAATGTGAAACATTTCTCCATTAAAGGTAAGTATTATTGAGAGCCATGATGATACAGTTGTCATGGATATAGTATTCAAGCCTCCACAAGTGAAGAGTTACTCTGTGGACATGTGTATGGTGTGTGATAATTGTAATGTGAAACATTTCTCCATTAAAGGTAAGTATTATTGTGAGCCATGATGATACAGTTGTCATGGATATAGTATTCCAGCCTCCACAAGTAAAGAGTTACTCTGTGGACATGTGTATGGTGTGTGATAATTGTAATGTGAAACATTTCTCTATTAAAGGTAAGTATTATTGAGAGCCATGATGATACAGTTGTCATGGATATATTATTCCAGCCTCCACAAGTAAAGAGTTACTCTGTGGACATGTGTATGGTGTGTGATAATTGTAATGTGAAACATTTCTCCATTAAAGGTAAGTATTATTGTGAGCCATGATGATACAGTTGTCATGGATATAGTATTCCAGCCTCCACAAGTAAAGAGTTACTCTGTGGACATGTGTATGGTATGTGATAATTGTAATGTGAAACATTTCTCCATTAAAGGTAAGCATTATTGAGAGCCATGATGATACAGTTGTCATGGATATAGTATTCCAGCCTCCACAAGTGACGAGTTACTCTGTGGACATGTATATGGTGTGTGATAATTGTAATGTGAAACATTTCTCCATTAAAGGTAAGTATTATTGTGAGCCATGATGATACAGTTGTCATGGATATAGTATTCCAGCCTCCACAAGTAAAGAGTTACTCTGTGGACATGTGTATGGTGTGTGATAATTGTAATGTGAAACATTTCTCCATTAAAGGTAAGTATTATTGTGAGCCATTATGATACAGTTGTCATGGATATAGTATTCCAGCCTCCACAAGTGACGAGTTACTCTGTGGACATGTGTATGGTGTGTGATAATTGTAATGTGAAACATTTCTCCATTAAAGGTAAGTATTATTGTGAGCCATGATGATACAGTTGTCATGGATATAGTATTCCAGCCTCCACAGGTGAAGAGTTACTCTGCGGACATGTGTATGGTGTGTGATAATTGTAATGTGAAACATTTCTCCATTAAAGGTAAGTATTATTGTGAGCCATGATGATACAGTTGACATGGATATAGTATTCCAGCCTCCACAAGTAAAGAGTTACTCTGTGGACATGTGTATGGTGTGTGATAATTGTAATGTGAAACATTTCTCCATTAAAGGTAAGTATTATTGTGAGCCATGATGATACAGTTGTCATGGATATAGTATTCCAGCCTCCACAAGTAAAGAGTTACTCTGTGGACATGTGTATGGTGTGTGATAATTGTAATGTGAAACATTTCTCCATTAAAGGTAAGTATTATTGTGAGCCATGATGATACAGTTGTCATGGATATAGTATTCCAGCCTCCACAGGTGAAGAGTTACTCTGTGGACATGTGTATGGTGTGTGATAATTGTAATGTGAAACATTTCTCCATTAAAGGTAAGTATTATTGTGAGCCATGATGATACAGTTGTCATGGATATAGTATTCCAGCCTCCACAAGTAAAGAGTTACTCTGTGGACATGTGTATGGTGTGTGATAATTGTAATGTGAAACATTTCTCCATTAAAGGTAAGTATTATTGTGAGCCATGATGATACAGTTGTCATGGATATGGTATTCCAGCCTCCACAAGTAAAGAGTTACTCTGTGGACATGTGTATGGTGTGTGATAATTGTAATGTGAAACATTTCTCCATTAAAGGTAAGTATTATTGTGAGCCATGATGATACAGTTGTCATGGATATAGTATTCCAGCCTCCACAAGTGAAGAGTTACTCTGTGGACATGTGTATGGTGTGTGATAATTGTAATGTGAAACATTTCTCCATTAAAGGTAAGTATTATTGTGAGCCATGATGACACAATTGTCATGGATATAGTATTCCAGCCTCCACAGGTGAAGAGTTACTCTGTGGACATGTGTATGGTGTGTGATAATTGTAATGTGAAACATTTCTCCATTAAAGGTAAGTATTATTGTGAGCCATGATGATACAGTTGTCATGGATATAGTATTCCAGCCTCCACAGGTGAAGAGTTACTTTGTGAACATGTGTATGGTGTATGATAATTGTAATGTGAAACATTTCTCCATTAAAGGTAAGTATTATTGTGAGCCATGATGATACAGTTGTCATGGATATGGTATTCCAGCCTCCACAAGTAAAGAGTTACTCTGTGGACATGTGTATGGTGTGTGATAATTGTAATGTGAAACATTTCTCCATTAAAGGTAAGTATTATTGTGAGCCATGATGATACAGTTGTCATGGATATAGTATTCCAGCCTCCACAAGTGAAGAGTTACTCTGTGGACATGTGTATGGTGTGTGATAATTGTAATGTGAAACATTTCTCCATTAAAGGTAAGTATTATTGTGAGCCATGATGACACAATTGTCATGGATATAGTATTCCAGCCTCCACAGGTGAAGAGTTACTCTGTGGACATGTGTATGGTGTGTGATAATTGTAATGTGAAACATTTCTCCATTAAAGGTAAGTATTATTGTGAGCCATGATGATACAGTTGTCATGGATATGGTATTCCAGCCTCCACAAGTAAAGAGTTACTCTGTGGACATGTGTATGGTGTGTGATAATTGTAATGTGAAACATTTCTCCATTAAAGGTAAGTATTATTGTGAGCCATGATGATACAGTTGTCATGGATATAGTATTCAAGCCTCCACAAGTGAAGAGTTACTCTGTGGACATGTGTATGGTGTGTGATAATTGTAATGTGAAACATTTCTCCATTAAAGGTAAGTATTATTGTGAGCCATGATGACACAATTGTCATGGATATAGTATTCCAGCCTCCACAGGTAAAGAGTTACTCTGTGGACATGTGTATGGTGTGTGATAATTGTAATGTGAAACATTTCTCCATTAAAGGTAAGTATTATTGTGAGCCATGATGATACAGTTGTCATGGATATAGTATTCCAGCCTCCACAAGTGAAGAGTTACTCTGTCGACATGTGTATGGTGTGTGATAATTGTAATGTGAAACATTTCTCCATTAAAGGTAAGTATTATTGTGAGTCATAATGACACAGTTGTCATGGATATAGTATTTCAGCCTCCACAAGTGAAGAGTTACTCTGTGGACATGTGTATGGTGTGTGATAATTGTAATGTGAAACATTTTACCATTAAAGGTAAGTATTATTGTGAGCCATGATGATACAGTTGTCATGGATATAGTATTCCAGCCTCCACAGGGGAAGAGCTACTCTGTAGACATGTGTATGGTGTGTGATAATTGTAATGTGAAACATTTCTCCATTAAAGGTAAGTATTATTGTGAGCCATGATGATACAGTTGTCATGGATATAGTATTCCAGCCTCCACAGGTGAAGAGTTACTCTGTCGACATGTGTATGGTGTGTGATAATTGTAATGTGAAACATTTCTCCATTAAAGGTAAGTATTATTGTGAGCCATGATGATACAGTTGTCATGGATATAGTATTCCAGCCTCCACAAGTGAAGAGTTACTCTGTGGACATGTGTATGGTGTGTGATAATTGTAATGTGAAACATTTCTCCATTAAAGGTAAGTATTATTGTGAGCCATGATGATACAGTTGTCATGGATATAGTATTCCAGCTTCCACAAGTGAAGATTTACTCTTTGGACATGTATGTGGTGTGTGATAATTGCAATGTGAAACATTTCTCCATTAAAGGTAAGTATTATTGTGAGCCATGATGATACAGTTGTCATGGATATAGTATTCCAGCCTCCACAAGTGAAGAGTTACTCTGTGGACATGTGTATGGTGTGTGATAATTGTAATGTGAAACATTTCTCCATTAAAGGTAAGTATTATTGTGAGCCATGATGATACAGTTGTCATGGATATAGTATTCCAGCCTCCACAAGTAAAGAGTTACTCTGTGGACATGTGTATGGTGTGTGATAATTGTAATGTGAAACATTTCTCCATTAAAGGTAAGTATTATTGTGAGCCATGATGATACAGTTGTCATGGATATAGTATTCCAGCCTCCACAAGTGAAGAGTTACTCTGTGGACATGTGTATGGTGTGTGATAATTGTAATGTGAAACATTTCTCCATTAAAGGTAAGTATTATTGTGAGCCATGATGATACAGTTGTCATGGATATAGTATTCCAGCCTCCACAGGTGAAGAGTTACTCTGTGGACATGTGTATGGTGTGTGATAATTGTAATGTGAAACATTTCTCCATTAAAGGTAAGTATTATTGTGAGCCATGATGATACAGTTGTCATGGATATAGTATTCCAGCCTCCACAAGTAAAGAGTTACTCTGTGGACATGTGTATGGTGTGTGATAATTGTAATGTGAAACATTTCTCCATTAAAGGTAAGTATTATTGTGAGCCATGATGATACAGTTGTCATGGATATGGTATTCCAGCCTCCACAAGTAAAGAGTTACTCTGTGGACATGTGTATGGTGTGTGATAATTGTAATGTGAAACATTTCTCCATTAAAGGTAAGTATTATTGTGAGCCATCATGATACAGTTGTCATGGATATAGTATTCCAGCCTCCACAAGTGAAGAGTTACTCTGTGGACATGTGTATGGTGTGTGATAATTGTAATGTGAAACATTTCTCCATTAAAGGTAAGTATTATTGTGAGCCATGATGACACAATTGTCATGGATATAGTATTCCAGCCTCCACATGTGAAGAGTTACTCTGTGGACATGTGTATGGTGTGTGATAATTGTAATGTGAAACATTTCTCCATTAAAGGTAAGTATTATTGTGAGCCATGATGATACAGTTGTCATGGATATAGTATTCCAGCCTCCACAGGTGAAGAGTTACTTTGTGAACATGTGTATGGTGTGTGATAATTGTAATGTGAAACATTTCTCCATTAAAGGTAAGTATTATTGTGAGCCATGATGATACAGTTGTCATGGATATGGTATTCCAGCCTCCACAGGTGAAGAGTTACTCTGTGGACATGTGTATGGTGTGTGATAATTGTAATGTGAAACATTTCTCCATTAAAGGTAAGTATTATTGTGAGCCATGATGATACAGTTGTCATGGATATAGTATTCAAGCCTCCACAAGTGAAGAGTTACTCTGTGGACATGTGTATGGTGTGTGATAATTGTAATGTGAAACATTTCTCCATTAAAGGTAAGTATTATTGTGAGCCATGATGACACAATTGTCATGGATATAGTATTCCAGCCTCCACAGGTGAAGAGTTACTCTGTGGACATGTGTATGGTGTGTGATAATTGTAATGTGAAACATTTCTCCATTAAAGGTAAGTATTATTGTGAGCCATGATGATACAGTTGTCATGGATATAGTATTCCAGCCTCCACAAGTGAAGAGTTACTCTGTCGACATGTGTATGGTGTGTGATAATTGTAATGTGAAACATTTCTCCATTAAAGGTAAGTATTATTGTGAGTCATAATGACACAGTTGTCATGGATATAGTATTCCAGCCTCCACGGGTAAAGAGTTACTCTGTCGACATGTGTATGGTGTGTGATAATTGTAATGTGAAACATTTTACCATTAAAGGTAAGTATTATTGTGGGCAATGATGATACAGTTGTCATGGATATAGTATTCCAGCCTCCACAAGTTAAGAGTTACTCTGTGGACATGTGTATGGTGTGTGATAATTGTAATGTGAAACATTTTACCATTAAAGGTAAGTATTATTGTGAGCCATGATGATACAGTTGTCATGGATATAGTATTCCAGCCTCCACAGGGGAAGAGCTACTCTGTAGACATGTGTATGGTGTGTGATAATTGTAATGTGAAACATTTCTCCATTAAAGGTAAGTATTATTGTGAGCCATGATGATACAGTTGTCATGGATATAGTATTCCAGCCTCCACAGGTGAAGAGTTACTCTGTCGACATGTGTATGGTGTGTGATAATTGTAATGTGAAACATTTCTCCATTAAAGGTAAGTATTATTGTGAGCCATGATGATACAGTTGTCATGGATATAGTATTCCAGCCTCCACAAGTGAAGAGTTACTCTGTGGACATGTGTATGGTGTGTGATAATTGTATTGTGAAACATTTCTCCATTAAAGGTAAGTATTATTGTGAGCCATGATGATACAGTTGTCATGGATATAGTATTCCAGCTTCCACAAGTGAAGATTTACTCTTTGGACATGTATGTGGTGTGTGATAATTGCAATGTGAAACATTTCTCCATTAAAGGTAAGTATTATTGTGAGCCATGATGATACAGTTGTCATGGATATAGTATTCCAGCCTCCACAAGTGAAGAGTTACTCTGTCGACATGTGTATGGTGTGTGATAATTGTCATGTGAAACATTTCTCCATTAAAGGTAAGTATGATGGGAAATTCTGTATTTGGACAAGCTCCTGAGATTTTAATGCTCGAAGCACATGTGTCAAGTCCAGTGGTGATAATTCACAGTGGATCCACTGATTTCAGTGGTTTTCTTTATTTAAACTCTAGTGGAATTTCTTTAAAATCAGCATTCACTTCAACATTTTTCTTTCAATTTCAAGCAAAGTTTGTCAAATGCTGTTCTCAACCCTGTTTTTGTTTTGTTTGATTGTTTAGTTGTCTAAGCCTTCAGATATTTTCCAAATTTCTGATGCATGTGAACAGATGTTCACCCTGGCTTCTTTTAAATTCAATAAACACCAGAATCTGAGGCATTAGATTATTCCTGAATTCAGTATTTTGAGGCTGACTTTGTATGGAAAGTGCTGAATGAAATGCTGAATTAGGGAGATTATAATAGGTTTTCCTTTTTTATATACAGTCTGTCTGACCATTAAAATTGAAATTGTGAATATTTAGTGGGCATTCTTCGAGTTTTAAGACTGGAGTTTCAAAAGTTCAGGTTTTTGGAAATTTTGAACTTTCACCCATGCATTAGCTGTCGTCCAGATTAACAGCTTTTTTGAGCAAAGAATTGTGAACATTTTCTTATCCATCAGTTAAAACATTTGTTTTGGGTTCTTAAAGGATCTTCTTATTGAGACTGTTCACAGCATATGTTTTTGTTACAAGTTACAAATGCTCATTTTTATCTTTGTCCTGCTGAACCCTGATTTTTCCTTTTTTGAAAAGACAGTAGATTCTGATCAGCTGATTAAGAAAATAGCTGAGGTCAATATTGGTATTCAATTGTGAATATCAATTTAAAATTCAGTTTCAATAGTCAATAACTGTTTGATTATACATTGTGTTTTTCTAGTAAGTATATGTATAGCAAAGTCTTTAATGTGTGACAAAGTTTACATTAGAACAGGCGATATATGGTAAACTATATATTTAATGGCTTGCATACAAATTAGTTACTTTTCTATGAGAAAAAGCGCAACACAGTAATTTATCACAAATGTTTTATGGACGGGAAAGACTATGAAAATCTGTCTATTTATAGGTCATATAATAATATAAGAATCTATTGTGAGAGTGGGTAGAAAAATCCCTCCCGAGGATCACCGTTTGGCATCATGAGGCTTGCCGTGAGGGACAGATTTTTCTATCCTATCCTCACACGAATAATAGATTCTTTTTCTTGCTCGGCATAAATACCATTTCTTAAATTGGAAAAAGATTGCTTCCAGAAGTTCCTGAATGCGCTGAGGTGTGACATATATACCAGGTGGTGATGTCATTTTAACATTACAAAGACATCACAGATCGATGTGCGGCTGCTCCTTTTTTATCTTTCCAGCTGGTTGGTACGGGGTATATGAAATAGAATATTCTCATATCGTTAAAAACAGCGGAAATCCCAATCTGGTGTACAAGAATGTTTAATATACAAAACTGCTTTAATTGACTTATTCCCTTCCTTTCAAGGTGAAGCAGAGAAGGCAGGTGTGGATTTAGTTTCCGTGGAGCGAGGCACAACACAGCCACTGCCAGGAGAATTGACAGATGCTACCGCTCAACATCTGATAAGATTTGATAATCTCAATCCCTTCACCTACACAGACAGGTCTTGTGTTGTCAAGAATGTGACGTAAGTAATAACCAGGGGTGTGGAAATACCATGCCCGGCTTGTCTGACATGGTCCTATTTCATTCAGAACAAGCTAGAAATTTCTATTTACTTTTCCTGGGACAGATTTAAAGAAAATAATACAACTCTTTATTACATATTGAATAATAATTATGCACTCATGTGTTGTGTTGAACACAGTGTAGATTCTGATCACCTTGCCTCTTCAGAAGTCAACTGATCTGAATCTAAACATTTTCAATAGAATTTATATCTGTTTTCATACTATTTTTAAAAGAGTTTATGCATCTCTATTGTTTTAGAACAATAAGGGCTTAATTAAGGGTTTTTTTGCATTATTTATTCTTTGGGACAAGTAAAATGTTCCCTAGACGATAAATATCTTATGGCAGTTTACTTGTCCCTCAGCAAGTATCAACTTTTGCTATTTCTACACCCCTGTAATAACCACCATAATTGAGGGGCACATTGGCTCAGTGGTAGAGTACTTGACTCGAGACTGAGGGGTTGCAGGTTGGAGCTTCACCAGTGTCACTGCGTTGTGTCCTTGAGCAAGACACATTAATCAAAGCTTAGTACTGGTTCAAATAAGTAAGTAAGGGTGCAAAGATCAGGAATCGATACAATCAAGTACCACACCTGACCCAGGATACCAATTTGAAAGTGACAAATTCACAGTAAGACACCACAGAAAGACCCGTCCTGACATAACTGAAAAATTGTTGACTGGGATGTAAAGAATCAAATCAAACAAACCACCATAATTGTCTTACTATGTCAGTGGCATCAAGTGGATCTGTAAGGAAGATATATACTATAAACAATTACCATGTTGATTTAAACTGTATTTGTTTTATTTGTTACATTCATTTTAAATAGCAAAGTATAAAAAGTATCAGTATTGGAGAACAAGCTAAGCAGCATTATACCTATCCTCTCCTATGTCCATGTTGAACCTTGTTTTGAAAAAAAAGTGTAGAGCTAGATCAGCTGATCACTAGTGATCATGATCCACACTGTTTTCCACTTTTTTTTGCTAGTAATAGGAACCCTGCTTATTTGCATGCTAAGCTACCAAGTAGCCCGGGCATAGCAGTAAAACTAAATTTCTAACCATATTTCCGATGATAGACCTCTGCAGATCCGTAAAATGATGTTTGACTGTATATTGGACGATGTACCTCCCTAAATAACAGTTTGAGTATGGTTATCTCATTCTAATGGACTTTTGCAGTTTTGTACTTCAACAAGAGCAGAATCTAGGGCGAAGATTTGGTACCAGTAAAATGCATTTAAGCCCCCCGGTGGCTTAGGCTGCTGTCCGTTCTAAGGCGGTGGTTCTGTTGTTGTTGACTTTCTGTTTATTGTTACTCCCATTGTGGGAGTCTGTAATTGTTCTATGTTTTGTTGTACGTTACTTTATGTCCATTTTAGTATTGCAATCATCTTGATGGGGAAGAGAGAACTGGTTGCTTTGCTTAATTTGTCTTCCTGGTGTCTCGTGATGGTTGAGCGGCTCTTCCTCACGGTGCCACGGGGTTGTCTGCAGTTTGTGATTGTGGTATTTCCTGATCATACTCATTTACTATTTTTGTATCAAATATGAGTATAGCATGACGCATAAAGCCTTATGTCATCCAAATAAATAATTAATAACATCAAACTAATTTTCAATGTTATTCAATCAGATGTCGTGTTACAAAATCAAATGCATTATAATGGTTGCATATGCAGTAAGTAGTAAAATCTCGTAAAATGGCAGGACCATGTGGTTTTATAGTCAAATGAAATACTCTAATTTGTTATAATTTTGATGGGATCCTTTTCAGATTAAGGATTGACACGTAGCTGTCCCTAAAGTTGTTTATATTAAAGCAAAGATTATAGACTCTGATCAGGAGCAACATGATGCAGCATTTTATCTAGTTCTACATCTCGCTATCTTGCCACTAGCAAGACTGTAAGAAAAAAATTCCTAATCTGTTGCATGCAATTTACTATTTTTCATTTTTAATACCATGTTTTTATGAAATGTTTTTTTTCAGAAATGTCAGCCTTCCATTCCAATGGATGATTTACAAGCCCCAGTTTGATAGTCCGGGTTCCAACTCAGCCAGTAAGAAATATGACCGGGTACCAGATGTAGACTCAGTCTTCAGTATTCATCCACCAACAGGAGTTCTACCACCAGTGGAACAAATGGAGTTTAAGATAACATATGCCCCGCCCATTGTAAGTTATTTGGTAGTTTCTTAGATCTAGATAACCAGACATTTTAAGCATAAAATTGTGACTTTTTCCTTACCCATCATTGTAAACCTGTGTTGTGGGTGCTCACAGTTCTTTTGAGTACCCACAACATATGCTTTGGTTGAGAAATGAGAAAGTAATTTTTCAAGTTTACACTCTTATCTGGAGAGTTGATAATATTTTGCATAATTTGAGTAAATCTAATTATGCAGCCTGTTCTGGAGACTTGAACATGTTAAAGAATATGTTTCAAATAGTAACATAATATTGATTTACCTAATTGGAATAATCATGGAAGAGAAAGAACCATCTTATATGTGAAAGTAAAAAAAAATATTGAATCATATCATTTGAATGTTAAAAGGGGAAATCCCATTTAGGGGAAATCCCATTTTTTTACTGAAACTAAAACTACTGCATAGGTCTAGACAAGCAACTTTTGTTTGTGTAAAGTTGTGATTATTTTCTCATCCATAGTTTAAATATGTGTTTTTGGTGCTCAAAAGAACCTTCTCACTGATATGTTTTTTTGAGGACCTACACTATACATTTTTGTAGAGAAATGAGAAAGTAATTTTTCAAGTATGCACTCTTATCTAGAGTGTTGATAATGCTATGTATAATTCCAGTAAATGTGGAAGTGACAATCTCATCTTATTATTGAAATTAAAAATTAATGACTAGCATAACTTGAGTAATCATAGAGAGAGAGCCTCAGCCAATATTTTATTACATATTGAGCAATGTTTTTAGAAAGTCCCATCTTATTGCTGAAATCAAAAAGAGCTCAGTGGCTCAGTGGTAGAGAGTGAGACTTGGGGTCAAAGGGTCCTAGTTCAAAACTCACCAGATTCACTGTGTTGTGTCCTTGAGCAAGACAATTTCTCTTCTAATCAGTACTAGGTTAACCCAGGAAGATAGGAAAACTTCCGGACATGACTAAAAAATTGTTGACTAGGGTGTAAAGCATCAACACAAACAAACAAAAGAAACATATTACTTGAAAATCACAACAGTATTAGGTTTTCAAAAATTGAATTTTACTCTTCTCAACATTGTCTCCAGCTATGCTAATCATGTATTGAGAAAACCTACCTTTAGGGTTTATTTTAAAGGTTAATTGTTCCTTAAAAAGCAAGTGAGTCTGACATACAAGCCTTATTATACAATCTGCAACAAACTTGGTCAAAATTGGATATAAAATAAGAAAGATAGAGCAATTCCGACGTATATTAACCTAATGGAGGCCAACATTTTGAATATCTCATTAACTTCCTGTAAATTTTGAAAAACCACTAAAATCCCTCTTTTCAATGTAAACTGTAATTTTTTTTTCAAAATTATTTATTTTTGACAAATGGATGAATAAAAATGCAAACAAAGTACAAATAAATGGCAGAAAACTAGATATTCTGTTTATGCATATTAAATTAGGGCTGCCCTCAATTGCTTTCAATTATCTACTATATACAAACATCTGTAACTTTTTTATTTTTCATTCAATTTTTATCTGGTTTGCGGCATATGGCATGATTTAATAAGGGCTTGCATTTGCAATGCACTTGTTTTGAATGTAAATGTCCCTTTTAAGGTAACACTCAAAGTCTCTGCTAAACAACAGAAACTAGTCATAAAATTGTAGATGTGGATATAACATGACTGTATGCCTCTTATCTTATCTTAGGAATCAGCAACAAATCATCTGCTTTTGTCATCTGCTGAAATACTTAAGAAGCCTCTGGGTCAAACAGTATGGACCCAGATAAGACTAGAAACAGTCTGATCTGGGTAAAAAAAAATGAGCATGATCAGGAAATACCACAATTACAAATTGCAGACAAACCTGTGGCATTGTGATGAAGAGCCACACAACAATCACGAGATACCAGGAAGACAAACAAAGCAAAGCAACCAGCTCTCTCATCCCCATCGAGATGATTGCAAAACAAGAATGGACACAAAGTAACGCACAACAAAACATAAAACAATTACAGAATCCCACAATGGGAGTCAACAATGAATCAACAACAACAGAACCACTGCCTTAGAACGGACAGCAGCCAAAGCCACTGGGGGGCTTAAATGCATTTTACTGGTACCAAATCTTTGCCCTAGATTCTGCTGTTGTTGAAGCACAAAACAATGTTAAGCTCACATGGAGGATTCCTAACTATTGCAATGTATCATCAACACTGTTTACCTCTTTACTTACACTAGTCAACAATGTTAGCAAATATATGTATTATGATTATCCTCTACTTAGTACTCACTAGATCATCCTAGGAAGATCTGTCCCAATATGACTGAAAAATTGTTGACTGGGATGTAAAGAATCAAAGAATCAAACAAAAAATACATGCATCAGATGCCTTTATTTTACAGGTGCTTTAAGGGTTAATGATTTTATATGGATAGTTAAGTTTTCTTCTAATTTTCTGTAGAAATATTGTTATAAAAGTTATATATATTTATTTTCTGAATTAACCCTATATAGATTGGTGAAGAGGAAGTACGCTAATTATTGTTTGATGATTTATTCTTGCTTTATCATGATTGGCTAATAATTGTGAGCTGTTGAAGAATAAGCTTGTGGTGGCTGGCTTCATCATTCTGTAATACAAATTTCTCATTAGCAGGCTGTCATCTAGTACTACCGGTACAATATGCTTCTTTATGCCATGCTACCTTCAGCAGAATTCAAAATGTTGTTATTGTATTCATTGTTTTCCTTTGCTTAAAGCCTACAGTTGAATGTATATTCAACAGTTTGACAATCTTATTGGAATTTGTTTTAAACTGTATTAACCCTAAATATTCTGATACTAAAACTCAAGGCTATTGAACTATTAACCTGGATGTGTAAAGCACATTTGAGCCGTGACATTAGATTTCCAACAATATGGTATGTGTGACCAGCAAAGGCTCAGACCAGCCTGCACATACGCGCAGTCTGATCAGAGCCTTTGCTAGTCACTTCAATATTCTATGAGAGTTAAGCTATTGACTGAGATTTCGAGATCCTAAGCTTAAAAGGATGCTGCAGGGGCTCGTCTGAGTCTACACATGTCAAAATGCCATATTTTTGGAAATCACATGCCATGGCTCATTTTCTGATTGGAAAACAGTGGAGACCCTGGTTTAGCCCTTTACACTGTTTGCTGATGCCTATCTGTCTGAATATCTAGGGTATATACAGTATTAACTCATTGATGCTGAAATAATATAAAGCTTGATGAAATGCTTTGATGATTGAGTGAATTTCAATTTTTATGTATCATTTTCACTATTATTTTTCATCTCAGCTGAGCAAGAAGCGCTTAAAGTGAGCTTTTGGGATCAGTGACTGTCTGTTGTCTCACTTAGTCAGTCTTTATCAATTGTCATTCGTCATCAACAATTTGCTTTTAACTACAACTCCTCCTACACTACTGGACCAAAATTTTAATTAAACTTCGCAAGTAAATCCAATTTGACCTGTCGAAAAACATAGCCGCTAATGAACTTGGTTTATTGCAGCGACAGAAGCTCTAAAAATCTTCTTATCCAATCAAAATAAAAAAATTAGACGGCAGAAATGGTTACTGGGTGACCTTTTTACAAATATAGCTATTATTATATATTTGATCTGTCAGAAAAACATGGCCACTAAATGGCGTGACCAGTTTCCCTTATGTACCTACAGTGAAACCTGTCTAAAGTGGCCACTCAAAGGAAGACCCAAAAGTATATTTTCAAGACCCATAATTGCTTAATGCAGGTCGAAAGCATTGCTGAATGCTCCAAGGGGAGCATTGCTGAATGCTCCAAGGGGAGCATTCCCTTAGGAGCATTCTGCAATGCTTTTGACCTTCATTAAGCTACCATTTGTCATTAAGAACTTTGTTTTGACTTTTTTAGTGGCTGCTTTACACAGGTTTCACTGTATATATGAAACTTAAAATATCTTCTCTGAAACCAATGGCAAGAATGAACAACAAGTTGGCAGAAATGGTCGATAAACATTATAGTTTGCCCCAAATAAAAAATATATCATAGATCTCATAAGGCTCCAAAAATCTTGTTTGCATTTACAGTACTGATCACATGATTTTGGAGCTTATTTTAATTTTATATTACCTTTTTACTTTTTCTTTTCTTCAGTATTTTCCTCCTGTTGTTTCAGAAGCACCACCCATTAAGGTGTAGAAGTTAGATAAAAGTTCATAAAACTCAGAATATGTACAGCACCTGGTCTAAAACTCTTCTAAAACTTCAATAAACTATATACATTTTGGGTGGAAGTTAGCAGCCATTATTCCCGTTGACCCAGAAGTTTCAGTCTTTTGAGATGTACTTTGTAGAAAAAAGTTCTTGACACCTTTTCAATGTTGTTAAGTGACTCAGACAGTCCTGGTACCAGAGGCGTAACATAATCGGGACAAATCAACACTTTCAGGATAGTATCCCAACTCTCAAAAGTACTGCACCATACACTGCCGCCTGACTGTTCCACCACTATCTGCTTCAACTTTCAACACTGGACATGCGGATATCATGGAAGGCTGGACACCGAGTAACCATATGATAAAGATCCTCATCTTCAAGGCAGCATAGCTGACACGTTGAATCTATAGTCTTCCCGCTGAATAGATGTCTATTTCATTGAAGAATGTAAGCCCCTGTAAGAATTCTAGCCTTGATTACACCTTTTCTGACCTCTGCCTCTGAATCCAAACTGTTCCACACGAGATGAGTGTATCCTATCCTCAATGAACCCAAATAATGTTATGATAAGACCTGGTTGATAAAAAACATCTTTTTACTTGTGAGTTTCCTGAGCGGGCGTAATGGCCGCCAACCTCCTCCAAAATGGCGCTTTTTTGCAACAGATATTTTGTCAGAGAAAGTTTCAATTTGGTGACGAATTACGTCTAAAAGAACTCTTGTGGATTAAATGAGCGTATATACAGTTAATTGTGAATAAAACTAAGCTAAAATATTTCACAGGTGCACTAAAACATAAAATTTTTCAAGCAGTTAAAAACACGTCCTTCTTCAACGAGCGCCAAATCTTTATTACCATATTCTGAAATGCTATTTTTTTTTGTATTTCATGAAAATGGGATATAAAATAACAAAAGTATGCGTTTATTTATGAAAAGTTAAAAATAGTTTTTCAGACCTTCTAATCATCTTCCAAACTGATGCTAAATTGAACATGGTGTATTTTAACTAATAGAGTATGCAGTATTTTCAAAATGGTAAAAAAACTTTAGCATTGAATAAAACAGAATAGAACTAGCTGCCTAGCTTGTTTATACCAAGAATATCTTTGCGGTGGTTCATGAATAATAATGAACTTGATCGATGTCATAATTTTAATATTTGATCGCATATACAGGTACAATGATATTATCTTTGCAGTGGTTCATGAAAAATAACGAACTTGATAGATAGCATAATGTTTATATTTGATCGCAGATACAGGTACAATGATATTACAGTGAGCCACTTTAGTTACGCACCACTTTTTCAGGGCTCACATTTTTTTACAAAAATGCTTGAATCGAACATTCTCTATGATAATTTATTCATTGACATTTTATCTGTTTGATAACATCGAAAAAAAATATTGGAATCACTCATGCGAATCATTCTGCTACTCAAAAGGCAATTTTGACAAATTTTGAAAAATGCACGTGCAAGCAGAACGTCTATATTTTCTATTTTTGTTTTGTGCTAGGCATTATCCATGGTGATCGTTGTGACAGAAAAACACCAAAAACAATTCATTTATTCAAGTAAAACCACTTTTTTCGGTCGTTGAATTTAGTCACATCGTTACTTTTTGAAGAAATGCTCGTTTTAACGTCATATTAACGTCAGTTACAATAATCAAACTGGGTTTTCTTCGCAAACTATTTTGTAATGAGTCACTTGTTGACATAGAAGTATCAAAACATTAAAACATCTTATCATTGACACGTCTTATAGCCTTGGTAGTAGTGACGTCATCACTAACGTCAACACCACAACACCAATTAATCCATTATTTTCTTTACGAAAATAAAGGGCGGATACATGGTTTTTTAAAATGAAATCATAAAACAAGTGTTTTGATAACTAGTTTACTCAGAATCATACGAAATTTTAACTAACTTAAAAAAAGTACTAAAACCAACTTTTTTCAAACCTTGGTCAGCTGGGAACCAAAATAGTAAAACCTTAAAAAAACTATGAAGTTAACAATCACATTCCAGTCTTAGATATTGTCAAAAATAAATCGGCTCTTATATCTGGCAAAGCAGAAATTCGACCCTGAAAAAAGTGCAATGTGATCTGAGTTTCAATTGAGATAATGCAATGTGAAATGGTGTTTTGAGGGTTGTGCACTTGAAAATCCATTTTCTCCTTCGTTTCTGATCTGATCACAATGAAATTTCAATGGCTAAAGCAAATATAAATGCGCTTTACGTTGGTAGTCTCAGAATAAAAATATCACATTTCTTTTCCGGGTAATTTTACATTTTATAAGTGGTGCGTAACTAAAGTGGCTCACTGTATTTGCTGAACATGTCTGAGATAATTCATTATTTTGTGAATTTGTCTATACATTTATAGGTTGATAACTTCCACAGTGTTCTACATCTGTTGTTGAACATGGTATCACCTTCTATTGAGAGTATGTCTCATAGTAATGATGATAAAAATAAATCAGATGATGACAATATTTCCAAGATCATTTTACACCAGAAGGATAGTAAGTACACATTTTTAATTTGTATTTATAGTAGCCCTCTAGAAGCATTTACTTGAGTTTCATCAGAAAAAATACCTAGCCTGATCATTAAACAATACTTTATACCATAATAAAATTATTACACGTTTGATGGAGAAATCTCATGATTTATCAAAAAATTAAAGCTGTAATTTCGTTTTTGTCAAGAAAGATTTATTTCTTCTAGGAAATAAATCTCTTTAGCCTGAACTCCTTTTCCTAATCACAAGTGACCCAAGGCATCAATGAGATGAAACACATGTCATATTCAAATTCGTTTTATTATTTAGAATTTAACAAACATAGCGCTTCTCTGCACTTTAGACGTCACAAACATTAACAAATGACGTCATTTACACATGCGATGACATTGCATAACGTTTCTGTCTTCCAACACTGAAACTGGAGGATTGAGGTACAAAAATGAAAAATTCTAGAAAAACAATGAATTTAGTACCAAATTGTTTGTTACAATCTAACTAAGAAAATGACTACCCACACTTTATGTTTTGTTCACTAATAAAAAAGTTACAGGTGTTTGAAAATCTGAGGTAGCCTCAATGAAGAAGATTTCTAAAATGGCAGACTTCCATTTTTTCAGCATGGAACAGCTGATGTTTTACTACTCGGCTTAGAAATAGACATGTCATGATCCCGCTGGTTTTGCCACATCGTATACTGAAGTATTTTCTTGATCTGAGCAAGCAGAATACATGTTATATACATGTTTATTGAATCATTCTGTTTAAAATATAGGATTTATAAACCTAGGCAGGTAAAAATCATATAAAGAAACTTGTGCTTGTGTACTCATTTCTTTATCAGATTTTTAGCACCCTCAGTATATAAATCCCATATTTTAAATAGAATGATTAATAAACTCTTTGTAATATAGCAAGTAGAGCTTACTACAGTGGAGCCTTAGTAAGTTTTTTCCATGCTAACTGCAACGTTTGGCCATCGGCTGCTAATGTTGACAAACAGTTTGGACCAAGATCATGCAAAATTTCATTAGGGACTGCATTGCTTAGATAAAAACAATCTTCAGGGACAGAAATATTTAGTAATTTAGATAATTTTGACCACTTACCCCATAAAAATACAAAATGGATATTCGCAATCTTATTGTATCAACCTGTATGACAGGCCCCCAGGTAAGAGTGTGTAACTGAAAATTATTTTTCTTATTTCTCAACCAAAACATATGTTGTGGGTACTCAAAAGAACCGTCTTGATGAGACGTACTTTTGTGCACCCAACACACATGTTTAAACTGATGAATAAGAAAATAGTCGCAATTTTACGCTAAAAGTATTTAACTGGCCCTAGGGTATGAGATGATCTATTACGAGGGTCAGTCAAAAATAACTGAAAGTTGATGCATATCTCTTACGTATGCTAACGTACACTAGTCAAATTTGGCACATGCATGCAATAAACTGTCCTGCATCCAAATATTCAAAATACAAGACCATGCAAAGTATAGATTGTTGTTGCTAAGCAACCCAAGAATGTGAAAAAACGTCATGCGTTCACGCTGGAATATAGCGTTGCCATGGAAACACTATGCAAAATTTAAATTACATCAACTTGTGTATTTGTTGCAAATATAGTGTTTGAATGTATTTTGTTAAATCCAACAACTGAGATTGAGGCATTGGAATTTTAGTACATAAATAAAAGGAAAATTGACTAAATTTTAAGAAAATTTCACCCCAAAATATACCCCACCCACCAGTAACGGTTCATTCTAGAGCAAACTTATCAACTAAGTATCATATCATATGACCATTTCATTGTATTTAGTAACTGGTTTTAATATCTGAATACATATCTTGAATATTTCCAGGAATAAATGGTTGCCATAGCAACAAAATCTGGTGTTTTTGTTAAAAATGGAATTTCCATCGATTTTGTTTGCTAGGCAACGAACATCGCATGTACTGTATTTACCTTCTATTTCACTTCTTCAAAACATTGCTTACACATCGTTTGACACAATTGGCGAGATAAAAGGTCCGTTATTATACTGTTTTAGATTTTAAATGATTTTAAATTCATGGCCTCTTAGCCAGAAGCGTCGTCAGCGCAAACGCACATCGCTGAGGGACGGTCTTCGGTTGCCTAGCAACAGCACATTGAAGATTTAAAGACGTCAACTTTTATATGCAATGAAGCCCGAAGGTTCATTCTATATGTGTATTAAGTTTCAGTCAAAAGTGCCTACCCAGCAAAAAGATATTAACCAACTCTCAGTTATTTTTGACTGACCCACGTATGGTCTAGGGGCCAAATCTCAAATTTTGAGTTCTGTTGCACCCCCCAGGAAGAAAAAGTTGGTTACTATTTTCAGTCAGGGACATGTCTGGGGGCCTCAGAAACCCATGTTTTACTAATTTTTCTGTGGTCAATTTTCTGTAAATGGCCTGTAATCATTGTTACCCCACAAACATTGAAAATAGCAGTACACAAAATACAAGACTAATAATATATTTTATAATAGCATCAATGAATTTATTTGAGGTTAAAATGTTTAACCTAGTCATAAACATCAATTGCAGACATCTGGGAGATGTGTTGCAGCTCGTCAGCGTAACATATGTTACTTTTTATACAAAATTGCAGATAATGACTTTATAGACTGCATATAAGAATGAACCATGTTCCCCAGCCACAGGAAGAGAAACTTGGTTACTATTTTCAGTCTGGGACATGTCTTGAGGTATTCGAAACCCATGTTTACTATGTTTTCTTCGGTCATTTTTCTGTAAATGGCCTGTAATTAATGTTACCCTACTAACATTGAAAATAGCAGTGCACATCATACACGACTAATATGATATTTTCAAAAGTATAAATTAAATTATTTGAACTTTACATGTTTAGGCTGGTCATAAACATCAATTGCATACATGTGTGAGATGTATTTCTGCTTGTCAGAGTTACTTATGTTACATTTTAACGAAATTGCAGAATCTGCAGATAGTGACTTTATAGATCGCATATTAAAATAAACCATTTCCCCCAACCTTAAATGTGTATTAAGATCTCTATTCTAATGATGAAAGTCCATTTCCACATATTTTAGACTATTTACAACTTATATCTGGCAAAGGAAGCTGAAAAATAAATATTTAAGTATGCTTATGAGCACGTCACTTCTAAAATTGGTGTAGAGATTTTCTATCTGACATTTTACATTGCATTGGAATTTACAATGTCTTCTTCACCACTTTCACAATGAAACGAAATAATAACTATAAACAAATTCAACTGCGATGGATAGTTTGTTGCTGTATATTATCAGGTAACGTAGGAAACAACATTGTCCCTTGCATAAATGGATAAAAATACTAATTTAAAAAGAGTGGAAAGTAGACTCAAATTTTATCTGGGCCTGACAACAAGCCAGGCTCAGAATATATTTTAGTCTTCTCTCCACATATTATTTAAATATTTTCAATGATGGGCAAATTATTCTAAATAAACACTTATTTAAAGAGAGTTTTGTAATTTTGAACGATTATTTTACTTTGATATGACAGTTTACAGGTTTTTAATCAATGAAACATGCCAATATGTATAATATCTACTTCATAATTCAAATATTGAACTGAATGTTTTACTACGTTTCCTGTGTTCTGTTTTACTACGTTTCCTATTGTCAAAGTTTCATAATAGGCCTGTAAACTACGTTACCTACTAAATGAGGATAGAAAATGTGTAAGCCAGTACAAATTACATGCTAATAAGCATATTTATAAGTTAATTTTACTACAGTTACAAACAATTAACAGCTTCAAATATGTAAAAATGGAAATTTACCATCTAAATTATAAATTTATGGTTGGGAATATGTTTTGTTCTAAAATGCAATCTATAAAGACATTATTTGTAATTTAGTATACAACGCAACATAAGTAACGCTGACGGGCAGAAACATATCTCACAGACGCATGCAATTGATGTTTATATCTAGCTCAAACAAGTAAAGCTAAAATAAGTTCATTGATACTATTGAAAAAATGTCCTATTAGGTGTGTGTCTTGGTTGGCCTTTTGGCGACTAAGGCTCTTAACAAGGTTATTCAATGATATATACACATGCTATGAAAGAATCTGTCATTCACCACATTGCAGCAGCTAATAGCTTGAGTGTAAACCCAGTCTATCATCAGTTTATCTGAGGTCATGTCTAATGTTTGGAGAAATTACAGCACGAAATGTTTATCTAATACAAATTACGAACATAATCAATTGTTTAATGTCTGATTTGCTTGATGTAGAAAAAATCCCTAAGGTGGGAAACTCGCTTGTCCTTTCATATATAAATGCATCTGTGTTTTAACCATATTAGTTTGCTGAAACAGTGATTCGTTGCATATAAGGCTGGTCTTTACGTTAAAGTTATCCACTACATGTATAAACCAGTGCTATATACGAGATTAGCTTGCACTTGTAATTTGTAACACTCATAATTTGGAGAAGGAGATAAAACTCATAACTCATAATTTGTAATCTTAATATGGCATTACACTTAAAATGAAACTGAAATACTTTTCTTTAACCAGAAACAGCCCTCAAAGTTAGTATTAACAAATATATACATGGATATGGGTGCAAGAATGAGTCAGTTTATGACTAAAATTATGTTAAGGAGCTGTTGTCAGTAGTGCTCACAATTTTTTATGGTTTTGTATACAATAAGGCTAATTCAGAAATTTTTGAAACCAACAAACTGATCATAAGTCTCTTACTCCTCATGTGTAAACATGTATCAGTGTTATAAATAGCTCAACAAAACCCAAAGGTGCAAAAAGAATAAAAAAGGAACTTCCTTGTGAATAATGTAAGAAAGCTAACAGCTGCGGGTGAGTCATGGCACTACTTTTTCAACAGACACTCATTCGACAATTTTATCTGTGATTATCAGAATTTCAAACCATTTTGTTGAATTACAGTGAGTCATGTTTATGATTAAAGCTTTAGAATAATTCCTCAAAATGGACTAAAAAATAAAGCTTCACTAACTGACAAAACATGTGCAATTAATGTTAACATGAAAGAGCTTTGTAATTAATGTTACCACGTTATATGCTTTTAAGAGTATGCGTATCGCTCAGGTTGCTTGACCTCAATCTTGCTTGGTTAACAAACAAAATTATTTCTTTCGAAATTGCTGTATTATATAATAAGATAATAAGCATTTTGCAATATGATATAACGAAATCGTTCAACAAGAGAATAAACGATTGCAATTGTGTCAGGCCTAGGGATACATTGATTTTTTTTCAAAATGAAATTGTCAACAATGCAAATTAATGTATTAAGCATACAAGAAAAAAAGTAAATGCTAGATCTACATAGCATCAAGTACATTTTGGTATAAATCGTGCTATTTCTATACTGATAAGTACTTTGATTGATATCATAGTTGTAATTTTTAAAAACGATAGAGGAATTTTAGATTCTAACAAAATGCAGCCAAGACCTAAAATGTTCTGTGTTTCTTCCTCACGGTACCTTTGTTTGATCTACAGTCTGTGATTGTGGCATTTCATGGTCATTCTCACTTTTTAGCAAATATGTTTTTTTCAGGCTTTTTTAAACTACTTCTACTGGCAAAAAAGGAACACATTGTCGCAGGAAAACATATTTAAGCTAAAAAATGACAGCGTGTTGTTACATATGTTATGGGTTTGACAAATATATGCACATAGTGTAAAGGGTTAATATCTTGTAAAACAGTGAATCGCCAAATTTGGCCAATTTGTTACCCATTCAAAGAAGGCTCAGCTGGAGCTTTACTAGTTTTAAGATGTGTCCTCTGTGTAAAGTCGACAGAAAGCTCCTGCTCTGGAAGACACCCACACTATCATCATGCATTGCCACCAGATGTAGAAAATATTGCTTTTCTATTTAAATCTACTCATTGAGGTACGGTATATTCAGACCAATATTTGAATCATCAAGTAAATATCATGTTTATTGCTATGAACCATTGATAAACAAATCTGCAAATTACCATACATGTATCAAAGTAGCAGGATCAAACAAAATTACAAAATTCTCTTAGATTAATGTTTATCTTAAATAATTTGTCTATTAATGAAGTTATTAAAATATGTGGAGAGTAGACTCTGCGTGTCGTCACGCTTAGGTAAAAAAATGAGTCTACTCTCCACAACTTTTAGTATATACATTTCCGCAAAACACCATTGTTGTTACTTACGTTACCTTATTTATATATTGACAGAATTAAATGCCCATGGTAGTAAAACTTGTTTTTAATGCTGTTAATCTATTTCATTGTGACAGAGACGAAAGAAGACATTGTACATTCCAATGCAATGTATATGGTTGAAATAGAATAATCTGTATGTCAGTAGAAATGATATGCTTATAAGCGTATTTTAAAATTTATTTAACTACAAATTATATCCGATTAGAAATTAATAATAGATTCAAATATTGAACAATGGAAACTCATCATTAAAATAGGAATCTTTATTGCACATTTAAGGTTGGGAACATGGATTAATATAATATGCAATCTATACAGTTATTATCTGCAATTCCGTAAAACAATGTAACGTAGGTAACTCAGACAAGCAGAAATACTAATCACACATGTATGCAATTGATGTTTATGTCTAGCTGAAGCATGAAAAACACAAATAATTCCATTAATACTATTGTAAACTATCCTACTAGTTTTGTATTTCGTGTACTGCTATTTTCAAAATTAGGGTAACATTGATTACAGTTCTTTTACAGAAAACTAACCTTAGAAAACTTACTAAAACATGAGTTCCTATAGCCCCAAGACATGCCCAGACTGAAAATAGTAACCAAGTTTCATTTCATGTGGCTGGGGAACATGCTTCATTCTTATATGCAATCTATAAAGTCATTATCTGCAATTTCGTATAAAATGTTACATACGTAACGCTTATGAGCGGTAAAACATCTCACAGATGTCTGCAATTAATGTTTATGACTAGATTAAATATTTAAACCTCAAATAAATTCATTGATACTATTTTAAAATATATTATTAGTCTTGTATTTTGTGTACTGCTATTTTCAATGTTTGAGGGGTAACATTGATTACAGGCCATTTACAGAAAATTGACCACAGAAAAATTAGTAAAACATGGGTTTCTGAGGCCCCCAGACATGTCCCTGACTGAAAATAGTAACCAACTTTTTCTTCCTGGGGGGTGCAACAAACTCGCAAAATAGCCCATATATCTCAGTTTGGCCCCTACACTAGTAGAAAAGAAAGGGTTAAAAAGTCTTTTGTTATAAATTTTATTTTCCAATAATTCCACAGAATACAATTTTCTGTTGATGCAAAGAGGTTCTCATTCATTAGTCAGTTGAGTTTTCTTCATCCCATATTTCACTGATGTGACAGCTCTTGAGATTGAGATGAAAGGGGAGAGCACTCCACTTAATGTGGTTCTCCACCCCTATGCTACACATTAATCAGTTGAGATTTCTTTATCCCATATTTCAGTGGCACCATTTGTTGATGTGACAGCTCTTAAGATTGAGGTGAAAGGGAAGAGCACTCGACTTAATGTAGTTCTCCACCCCTATGCTACACATGTGCCAGGGAAAAACCTTGTTGGAACAACGCTGAAGAAAATGATAACGGTAACTAAATAAATCTTTTGAGACATTGTAACCATGGCCTTTAATTAAGAATACGTATCAAAAAATTATTTTTCTTATTTCTCCACAGAAACATATATTACTCAAAAGATATATTTCAATGAGATAGCAAAACATTTGTTAAAAATGATGGTTAAGAAAAAAATATATAATTTTGAATATAAAGGAATGAATACTGTTGGAGTTACAGATTACACAAACTAGGCATCCCCTAAGCATTTCGGACAAAAAAAAAATGTCTAAGTTCAACACCTGTCAAAAATGAGAAAAAAAATTAAATGTGCACAAAATAGGAGGTGTACATCTTCAATGTATTCACAAAAGATAGGCTGCACATGTTCATTGTGTGAACAATCATAGTAGTAAGTATGAATATAAAGGAATGAAAACTGCTTGGGTTACAGATTACACAAACACCCCCTAAGCATTTCGTATGGGAAAATTTCACCTGAAAAATTTCTGAAAATATCTAAACCTTGGTTACCTATTAGCTAGTACTCCTCCATAAATCAACAGAAAAGTCAAACACATTTATATAGTGTCATCTGGTGCTCAGTAAATTTTTTAACCCATAGCCCACCACAAGTTTTTGTCTTGAAAACGTTGTCTGCTTTTTATGCCTGCTGCATATATTCAAGTGTACTATAGGCTACCTAAGAACATAAACAGATGAGAAGAGCCCACATAAAAGTCCTGAATAGCGGCAAAAGGGTTAATAAGTTCTCAGTATTGCTCATAAAATGTATGCTTGAGAAGTCTTTATTTTTATTATTTTCTTTATGGAGCTATAATTGTCTTGTAGATGGCAAACCACAGCCATTTAACCATCACATTCCAGTGGGAGCCTTATATAGAGAAATATATCCTGGAGGTCGAGCCACTGTTTGGGGAATTAGGTAAGATTGCTTACAAAATACACCATGTATTTATCCTAAATACACTGAACAAAATTTCTAATTTGTGTTTTTTTAAACCCATTATTTCTGGCCAAGCGCTAATAACATTGAAATGAATTTTCGCCTAAATATGTGCAGTTTAATGGGCAAAGTTAATTAAGCAGTCTTTCAGAAAAGTTGTCTTACAATCCACAGTTTTTTGTTTAAAAATGCAAAAAAATGCTTTTATGAAGAAAACTGGTTTTGAGTGAAGTTTTATATCAAATTTAAGTGCAGCTGGTAATAATCTGGTCTAGCCGACTTCAAATAACACCAAACACTCAAAATTTCGACTAAACAAGACTTTTTACGCATGTTTTATAAATATCACATTTTTCGAGATTTTTAAAATTCATCAGTAGCTCATGCTAAAATTGTTATATGCATTTTATTTTATCTGAACAAGAATGGCCTAAAAGAATAGAGCTTGATTCGTCCATTTTGTGATGACAAACATTTCACTGCTGCTGTGCACTTCCAGTTTTAATGTAAATCTTAAAAAATCATTTTGACGACACTTTTTTTTTTTTTTTCAATTTCCAAACTTGAACAGTGACGTCTTGTAGTAATGAATAAATGCTGAAAATTTCAATGCGGTGTTGCAGATAATAAGGCGTACAGAACAGTGCAAACTTCCTATGTAAATTGTATGCATAAAGCTGAATTTCTATAATTTTGCTGCTGGTAGTGTTTGTCTTCATGTTATTTAGTAACAGAAGCGAGGAGTCTGAGTGAAGCAAAATATTTGAAGCTTGCTCATCTTAAATCACGGCAGTCAGAAACGTCTTCAAACAAACAAAAATACAAATGGATAGCCTCTCTGTGGAATATTTAATATTGTAGAAAAAATGTGACTTTTTGAAATGAGGTTACCTTTACTCTAACATCGTCTGTGCAAGAAGTACCAGTCATTTTTAAATGCAGAGCCTTGGGAAAACTGTTTGATTTATAAAAGCATGAATTGTGTATAACTGAATCTTACTTTCAAAACTAGCGTAAAATTGCAAGGTGACCAAATTGAATTAAAATTTTTGCTAAGTGTATAGAGACATGGTTATCCTTTGTATAGGGTCACTATAGAATATTAGAATATTTGAGCTTTTTTCATAAATGTTACCTAAATATGTAATTCTTTAGTGTTTTATTGATTTTAATACATGGAGTCATGCGATAGAAAACACTAAAACAACTTAAAATTGTGTTGTCTTTTTTGTGTGTGAAAATGGTTAGAATTTGCCGTATATACATGAAGTTATTAAAGGCTTCACTTACTTTGCAAGAGACCCGAATTATTCATGATTCCATGAACATTCCAAAAATTGAATTAATTTCTTAGATAACTGAAATGCAGCAGGTTAACAGAATAACAATTGGTTTAGGAGCGCAGTGGCTCAGTGGTAGAGTGCTAGACTCGAGACCGAGGTGCCGCAAGTTCAAGCCTCACCAGCGTCACTGCGTTGTGGTCCTTGAGCAAGACACATTTATCCTAGCTTAGTACTGGTTCAACCCAGGAAGACCCATCCCTGTTTAAGTGAAAGATTGTTGATGGGACGTAAAGAATCAAATCAAACAAACAAAATCAAACATAAGAATTGGAAAGGAGTGTAGTACATATAAATCTCCAGCATGGCAAGGATTAAGTGTTAACATATTAGGGGTGTAAATCTTGTTATTACCCAACTGTCTATATACAGAGTAATTGTCTATCTTTTGCTATGTCATGAGTCACTGAACTATTAACCAGGCAATATTTTCGACTATTGACTGGCACTATACCATGGCCTGGTTTCCAGCTTCCCTGTTTAAAACACACCGGTGCTTATCAGCCTGGGCGACAACAATGCACGTATGGTTCGTTTATGAAAGGAGACGTTATGCAACAATGGTGAAAATGAGGCATGGTTTGGCAACTTTGAACTCCGTTGTTTATGGTCAGAAACATAAAGTGTGGGTACTTGTTTTCTTAGTTAGAACGAGCGCAACATTTTGAGACCTAAAATTGAGCAGATTTGGTGAAATTTTCTGTTTTGCAACAAAACTGCATCGTCTATAGCAACTCCATTCAAGGAACGCTGCTAAGTAATTCATCAAATGGGTTGGGTAATTAATAAAACAGTTATTTCATGCCTGTTTGTAGTATAGTCAATACTATTACCCCTCGGTACCATGGACGACCTGATACACTATTACACTCAGCCTTCGGCCTCGTGCAATAGTGCATCAGGTGGTCCACGGCACATCGGGGTAATAGTTTTGACTATATTGCAAAGAGGCATGAAATAATTGTATATTGTTATTTGAATGTTTCAGATCCTGGCATGGCTATGGACATGGGACTATGTATCACTGGTCCAGAACCTGGGAAGATAGATCATACTCTATACTGTCATGTAATGAACCTTGAAGAGCCACTCCACCTACAAGTTCAGGCAGAGTTTAAGGTACTGTTAGCCCTTTATGCACTAATGGAATCTACCTTCTAGTTTGATATAATAAACCTGGGATGGTCCATCTCAGGAGCAGTAGTACCAAAATCGCAACACATACCAAGGAACAGATATTTAGAAAGCACTTCATGTTTTTAAACAAAAAAAAGATATAATAAAGATAATGATTGGTTATTTTGTAATTAGTTTAGACATTTTGATTTTATACCCACCTTGACACATTTAACTAAGAGCTCATCATCATCATCATCATCATCATCATCATCATCATCATCATCATCATCATCATTCATATTTAATATACGGGCCAGAAGTAATCATCTCCCAAGGATGGGGGGCAGTCTGACTTGCCTTCTTTTAAGGTATCCTCAGGGGTTGGAGGGTCTTTGGAATCGAAGAGATAAATCTTAAGAAAATTCTGGATATTAACACAACAGCTGAGTACATTGCATATCAGAAATTGTAATAGTCAACATTGAAGGATTTGATCATAAGTGTGGTGATTAAAAGGCTGACCTGGCCCGAGGTTATAAAACTTTTTAAGCTGAGCATGATATTGTAATTGCTCATGAAAGGTAAAATGGTGA
Source organism: Loripinus fragilis (assembly GCA_964019695.1). NCBI lineage: Eukaryota > Metazoa > Mollusca > Bivalvia > Lucinida > Lucinidae > Loripinus > Loripinus fragilis. Next base: position 86,479,163 of record OZ026527.1, on the reverse strand, counting down.
AAAATAAAGAATATTCTTGCTTTAAATCCTTCAAATGCTGTATTTATTGTTGGCATTTTAACATTTATGAGCAGGATAAATTTCATGCTCAGTTGAGTTGAGAATGAAAACAGTTTTATAACCTCTGGATCTTTGTTTGTATTTTCTTGAATCCCTATATAATAACATTGCAGCTTAAATCATTGTTGTTGCTTTTAATTTTTTCAGGGACCTGAGATGTCTATTGATGAACCAGACATCAACTTTGGCCTGGTGAGACTTGGTCAGACTGTGTCTAAGGAAATTACTGTGAACAACATGTCTCAGATTATCACAACATGGTCCATTCAAGACAGTCCAGAATTTGCTTCCTCTGAGGATGATATGGTAGGTTTAAGTCTTTGACTTCTGGGAGGACTTTAGGTTTAAGTCTTTGACTTCTGGGAGGACTTTTGTTGTTTGCTTGTTACCATTGAAGCAGTTTGGACCAAGAGTAGAACCACCAGAATGATTTTCCTGATCTTTATGTCCCCCAAGCATAAAGGTTTTGTTGCGAATCATGTGGACGTCAGAGTCTGCGTCCCCGTAGCTTCTATACTGTGCGCTAACCTCTGAACACGTTGATGGAATTTGACCAAGTTTGCATAGATACATTGTTGGGAGAGGGGAACAAGTTGATTAGATTTTGGCCGTCTTGACCTAATTTTCAAGGTCATAGCTGCACTTCAAAATGTCCGAAATATGGTTTCCGTGCGTTATCTTCTGAACTATTGGATTTATTTTGACCAAACTTGCATAGATACATTGTTGGTAGAAGGGGAAGAGTAGATCAGATTTTGATGACCTTGACCTAATCTTCAAGGTCACAACGGCACTTTGAAATGTACGAAATAGGGTTTCCGTGCCGTATATTCTGAACCAGTAGATGGATTTTAACCAAACTTTCATAGATACATTGTTGGGAGGAGTGGAAGAGTTGATTAGATTTGGTGACCTTGATCTAATTTTCAAGGTCACATTTGTACTTTGTAATGTCCAAAATAGGGTTTTCATGCATTATCTTCTAAATAAATTGATGGATTTTGACCAAACTTGCATAGGTACATTGTTGGGAGAAGGGGAAGAGTTGATTAGATTTTGGCGACCTTGACCTAATTTTCAAGGTGACACCGGCACTTTAAAATTTCCACAATAGGGTTTCCGTGCGCTATATTTTGAACAAGTGCATGGATTTTGACCAAACTTGCATAGATACATTGTTGGAAGAATGGGAAGAGTTGATTAGATTTTGGTGACCTATAGTTCATTTTCAAGGTTACCATCCTATAAAGACTAAAAATCAGCCTTTTACTGACACTATCTCCCGAACTTATGGTTCAATTTTAACCAAACTTGCGTAGATATATTGTGAGGAGAGGGTTAAGAGTTGATTAGATTTTGGTGACCTTGGCCATATTTTTAAGGTACTACCAGCACTTTAAATTGTCAAATTTTGATCAAAATAGGGTTTTTGTATGATTACTCCTGAATTGAACAATGGATTCTAGCTAAACTTTATATATTGTATCATTTCAAGGTCACCTCATTTTCCTTAAAAAACCCCAGTAAAATCAGCCTTTTCTGAGCTCTGTCTTCTGAACCAGTGGATTGTTCTCCACCAAACTTGCATAGATACATTGTTTGGAGACAGAAAAGAGTTAATTAGATTTTCATGACCTTGACCTTATATTCAAGGTAACCACAGTACTTTGAAATTTCAAAGCTTGACCAAAATTTTGTTTGTGCATGCTCTCCCTTGAAATAATTGATGGATTTCAGCCTTTATCATTGTGACACAGCATGCTTGCCGACTGAATTTGCGGTTGGGGGGACATAGTTTTCCTCTAAAAACACTGCTTTAATCCAAATTGTTTGACATTCTAGCTGATAGCATCCCTAAAAGAAATTTTAGAAAAAGTTAATTTTAAAGAAAAGTCAGCAGATGACAACAAAAATAGGAAAATTTACCCAGCATGTAAAGAGTTAAATAAGGATAATCACAGGTTTAGATAAACAAAAATTTCAGCGTATAATTGTTAATATTTTTTTACCAATAATTTTTAGCATATGTTTTGGGTGCTCCAAAGAAGTGTCTCATTGAGACGGTTCTTTTGAGTCCCACAAATAAGAAAGTTAATTTTGTGTTATGCACTCTTAACTTAAGGCCTGTTAATACTCTGTTTATTTTGCAGGCCTTTAGTGAGTTTACATTTGAGCCATCTGGCGTGGAGTTGAAGCCTCTGGATAATATTCTGTTTATTTGCAGGCCTTCAGTGAGTTTACATTTGAGCCATCTGGCGGGGAGTTGAAGCCTCTGGATAATATTCTGTTTATTTGCAGGCCTTCAGTGAGTTTACATTTGAGCCATCTGGCGGGGAGTTGAAGCCTCTGGAGAGTAAGAAGGTTAAGGTCATCTTCCAGCCAGTTTCAGCAAAGTCAGTGAGATGTGTCATTGAAGTCATGGTAGAAGATGGAACTGATTGGAAATTGATCAACATATTTATACTAGAAACCTGCAGTAGGTTCTTTGATGGGAATACTGACAATATATGTGGACCCAGCTTTCAGCAATGTCTGCAACACAGATACCTCTATCATACTCTTTTTAACCCATTCATGCCAAATGGATTTTCCCACTGTTATCTAATGGACCAGTCCATTTCCGTTTTAAGGGTTGCTGGGTAGTATTTTCCATTTTTGTTCTAATTTTGAAAGAAAATTCTGTAAGCAAACAGTGGAGACACTGATCAGATGCAGCATTCTGTGGTGTCTGATCTGGGTCTGCACTGTTTGCACATGTCCCACAAAAAGGACACTAGGCCTAAATGGGTTAAAGGCTTTAGATGGCTTAGGGTATAGGGGACTTTCATTGTCATCATAACTATGGTTGAAATAATTTTACATCATGAAGAAAGCCATTAGTTTAAAAAAATTCTTCTTCTTCTGTCACACAAGTATGTTTTGTCCACAATATTATCCATATTTGATTCACTAGAGACACTAACTTTGGTTACAATCACTCTTCAAACCCCACAATTGATCCATTTTCCAGCAATGTAGATAAGCCTGTTCGTAGAATTTTTTTTTTTTCACAGCGTTTTCACATCAGAGCAGAAGATAGAATATCTGAATCAAAACTGAGATGAATGATCAAGGAATATGAGAACTTTTTTGGTATCATTAGTAGCTAAGGATTGTATTAACCCTTGTATTATACTAATGGATTATTCCTTCTGGTTTGATACAATAAACTTGGGATAGTTTGTTGTACATATTTAGGGGTGTCAGGTTATAATTTTTAAAAAAAGTATTCTTTTGTCTGAAGATCAGTTTTACCTTTACAAACAGTGTAGACCCTGATCAGCTTTATGCTGCATTTCATTAGGGTCTTAACAGTTTGTAAAAGTACTTGTTTAGGGGTTCCCCGAATACAAAGGGTTAACTTGACATCAGATGTTTATCATATTATTCGTATCAGATGAAAAATCCTCATTTTTAAAGGAAATAGTCTCTCAAATTAATACTTTTATAAAAAGGCAGTTTAATGATGAACCTAAAATAAAAATTTTGAACACTTTTGTTTTTCCTTTCTCAAATAAAATGTTTGCTATTAAGGTTGGAATTCACAAAATGCTTTTCTGAAAAGCAAACAGTACTGTTTGCCTAGGACTTTATCGCAGGTGACTACAATAAAACCTGTGTAAAACGGCCACTCAAAAATAGACAAAACAAAGATCTTAATGACAAATAGTAGCTTAATGAAGGACGAAAACATTGCAGAATGCTCCTCTTAGAGCATTCTGCAATAATTTTGACCTGCATTAAGCGATAATTGGTCTTGAAAACCAATTTTTGGTCTTTTTGAGAATGGCCTTTTTACACAGGTTTTACTGTAGTGTACAAAACTATAAAATGTCAACGGTAATCTTGTTTTCTGAACAGCAACATATCCTGCTTTGCTGAAGTACAAGTGGCACAAGTATGCCTTGAGCGATGTGAACTGGCTATTCCAGAAATCTACAAGAAAGTACCAGCTCTAGCAGCCATAAAACTAATCAACCAGACCCTCCTGCCCACAGTGTTTGAATGGGGAGATGTAAGCTCTATTTGATCCTCTTGCCCAAAGTATTTGAATTGGGAGATGTTAGTTCTATTTATTTACCCTTTTTTTTAGGAAGACAAGTCAGACCCCCACCCTCGGAACTCTGGTCTGTTTAAAATATGGTTTATGGAAACCTGCAAAGGAGTACTTTGATGATAAGTGGTGACCCAGATAAAATACGGCAGAATGCATGTGGCTGGCATGTTATGGTTGGATGAATTTATTGCAGTTACAGCCCTTTGATAAAATCTTTTCCATTTGAATTCTCAGCAACTACTGACCTGATACCAACAAAACTTCATGAGAAGCTTTAGTATGAAGAGTTGAGACACCCACAGCTCTAGATAATTGGGGTATCTAAATTTTTTCTAAACAAAAACATTTTTGATCCAGTTCATGAGATTTTATGGGAGCACAGTGGCTCAGTGGTAGAGTGCTTGTCTCGAGACTGAGAGGCAGCGGGTTTCAGCCTCACCGGCGTCACTGCATTGTGTCCTTGAGCAAGAACATTAATCCTAGCTTAGTACTGGTTCAACCCAGGAAGACCCGTCCCTTTATAACTGAAAGATTATTGATGGGATGTAAAGAATCAAATCAAACAAAGAAACAAAAATCATGAGATTTTGACAATTATTGCACATGTGAAAAGTCTATAATTCTTGTTACATGCATGCACAGCAATTTAGTAGGCACGAAAGTATAAAATTTGACATTTGACCCGTGACATGTGATTTCCAACAATGTGGCATTTTGACAATTGTAGACTCAGACGAGCCTGTGCAGCCTCCTTTTAAGCTTAGAAACTCCAAACGATGTTCGGTCAGTAGCTTAACAGTCATAGAATATTCAAGCGACTACAAAGGCTCTGATCAGACTGCGCGTATGCGCAGGCTGGTCTGAGCCTTTACTGGTCGCACATACCATGTTAATGGAAATCTCATGCGGTGGCTCATTTGTCTTGATCCAGGTCATTACATTGTGTGTGGGAGCAGTGAAGACTAGCTAAACTTGTACTTGCGCAGGAATGTCTTAGCCTTTGCTACTTGCATATGTGTTAACCCATAAAGGGCCACCTATAATTTGCAGCAGACGACAGTTTCAAATTTTGCTGCTTTTCAAAAATAACAAATAAGACATGATATTTCTGAGGATTGTCTGCTGGCAGACTATTCTCTTGAAATATCATTCCTTATTTTTTTTCAAAAATTAGGAATAATGTCAGAAAATTTGTCGTCTGCTGCAGTTGTGATTGGCGCTTAAAGGGTTAAGTACACAAATCTCATGAAATGGCTCATTTATTACTGGAACTTATTTTGGTGACCTTGATCAAATTGCATGTCACCCAGAAGTGGGTGGGGGACATAATTTGTTTTTTTTCTTAAAACTCTATTTGTTTTTTTGTTTGTTTTGATTCTTTACATCCCCTCAACAATCTTACATTAAACAGGGACAGTTCTTCCTGGGTTGAACCAGTACTAAGCTAGGATAAGTGTGTCTTGCTCAAGGACCACAATGCAGTGACGCCGATGAGGCTTGAACCCCTGGCCTCTCGGTCTCTTAAAACTTCATTTTTGTGTGTAAATATATTTCAGCCTGTTGGAGATGACACAGAGGACTGTAGAATTGAGCTGGAACCCAGATGTGGAGTGCTGGAACCCAGAGAGGAGAAATCAATTACTGTACACTTTATAGCTAACAGAACGGTAGGTAAATGTGTTATTGAGAGAATTGTAGGATTGAGCTGGAACCCAGAAGTGGAGTGCTGGAACCTAGAGAGGAGAAATGAATTACTGTACACTTTATAGCTAACAGAGTGGTAGGTATATGTTTGTTTGATTTGATTCTTTACGTCCCATCAACAAACTTTCAGTTAAACAGGGATGGGTCTTCCTGGGTTGAAGCAGTGCTAAGCTAGGATAAATGTGTCTTGCTCAAGGACCACAATGCAGTGATGCTGGTGAGGGTTGAACCAGTAGCCCCTCAGTCTTGAGTCAAGCACTCTACCACTGAGCCACTGCGCTCCCTTGGTAGGTATATGTGTTATGGAGAGATCAACTGTTATGACACTTCTTCTGAACTTGGATGTATCCAATCCTGTTTTGGATCTAAAATATATAGATGAATTTAAATGAGTGCTCTTGTATTATTCGATTTATTAAACAAGTTGAGGTAAAGATATAAAATTCTAGGCTCTAATGAGCTTTTGATCACTTTTCTGTGGTAAGTTTGATAAATTCAATACTACAGGAGCATGGATTTTAGATTCTAATTGTCATTTGACAGTATGATTACTTTGAAATCACATATTTTGTTTGAAAACTTCAAGATTTTACCATATATGAGACGCTATTATGGACATTATTTCATAATATTGTTATGGCACATCAAGTCATTATGAGTTTGTAAGAAGACAAGGAGCTGTCCATAGACACTGTAGCCTCCCCTTTATATTCTGTATCCATAATGACACTTCCAGGAGAGGGTATAACTAATACCCGAAATTTCTCTGATGATGCACCTCTTAAATAGATCAGTGAGAAATATCACACCAATACGGCCATTATTAAGGCACCTTAATCACAGATCAGTGAAAACAAATCAGAGGACGTCATCCTAAAAAAGGTACTTCAACAACAGCAGAATCTAGGGCGAAGATTTGGTACCAGTAAAATGCATTTAAGCCCCCCGGTGGCTTAGGCTGCTGTCCATTCTAAGGCGGTGGTTCTGTTGTTGTTGACTTTTTGTTTATTGTTACTCCCATTGTGGGAGTCTGTAATTGTTCTATGTTTTGTTGTACGTTACTTTATGTCCATTCTAGTATTGCAATCATCTTGATAGGGAAGAGAGAGCTGATTGCTTTGCTTAATTTGTCTTCCTGGTGTCTCGTGATGGTTGAGCGGCTCATCCTCGCGGTGCCATGGGGTAGTCTGCAGTTTGTGATTGTGGTATTTCCTGATCATACTCACTTACTAAAACATACCAAATTAAAATAAATTGTCAACCTAACCACTAATGATTGTTGGTTCTGTTTTTCCCTTTTATTAGGAATGTTATGAAATGTGTTATTATTTTATCGATTTTAATGATTTTAATAACAGTACTGTAATGTACGGTATACTATACACTGAGTACCTAGTGGATAATTGGATCTTCAAAGATCTCAGAATTCCCTGTAAAATTTACAGATTAACCCTTTCCATCATGAATATTCATGCTAGGCTCCACCCACTATGAATGATTATATAAATAATTTCTAATGTTGCTACATAGAACAAAGAAATTATTGGCTATGTGCACTAGTGTAGGCTCATATCTAATCATAATCAAAAGATATTTGGACACCCCTTTGCAAAGATGTCTGTTTAGACTTCATGCGACATCTTATCCTTTTGTAAATGTAAAATGTATCTATATACGTATACATGTTTTCGTGGGGAGATTAATTGACTTTGTTAAACTTAATGCAAGCTATATTCATACTCTGTATGTTTAATGCTTCATAAATTTATGTTATGTTATGTTATATTTCCATGCAAACAGAGTAGACCCTAATCAGACAGCTCTTACAAGAGCTGTCTGATCTGGGTCTGCTCTGTTTGCAAAAGCGTTATAAGGTGTATCTATGAGGTAAAAGGTCAAACACTTTATACCTTATCTTTGGAGTGTTCTATGATGTAATTTCTTTAAAAAAAAGTTGTCTCTAGCAGGCAAAGAGTTCAGCCTTTTTCATGTTATTAATAACAGCTAAATGTTAAATATAGTAGGCAAAGTGTATTGTGTAAATGAAAATTAAGATGCTTATCTTCATTTTGCCTTCTTTTTCAAATTTTCAATTTTTCCTATAACACAAATGGACATTTTTCATTAAAGTTTTCTCAGGAACACTTGATTTAGAATTATGAAATCTTTAACAATTTTGTCTTTTCTCTGAAAGTTTTACAACCTCTAATGGCTACCGCTTTGCTCACTTCTTGCTATATTCTTTGGAGTGTTCTATGATGTAATTTCTTTAAAAAAAATAGTTGTCTCTAGCAGGCATATATGTTAATATGAAATAGGCACACCTAATGGGCAACCAACCGCTATTTGATCTGAGAGGATAGCACAGTATACGGTATTTCTTGTGAGTCGGTACTCGTGTGAGTATAAAAAGTAAGGAAGAACGCAAATGTCAGGAATCGATACAATTAGTATCACAACTGACCCAGAACACCTTTGGGAAAGTGACAAAAGAACAAGAAAACGTCACATACAGAAGCGCCTTGAGGGTCAGCTCAGACTCAGACAAGCCTGTGCAGTCTCCTTTTATGCTTGGAAACTCAAAATGATGTTCAGTCAGTAGCATTACACTCATAGAAAATTCAAACGACTAGAAAAGGCTCTGATCAGACTGCGTGTATGCGCAGGCTGATCTGAGTCTTTGCTGGTCGTACATATCACATTGGTTGAAATCTCATGTCGCGGCTCATTTCAAAGGCGCGACGATGCACGTGGCAGTTGGCGTTTGGCTCAAGACGTTATCACGTCGTGACGTAATGTTATAAGAATTGTGACGTCACGTCGTGGGAATCACACAGCAGCTTGCCTGAAAGAGCTATCACTACCGTTCAAGCTCCTGGTGATAGAAAAAATCCCTCAGTCTTATGGCTAAAATATGACTTCAATGACAACAAAACCTGCGTCTTCTCGATTCAGTTTTACTTTTTGCATTTTTTCAATGTCAACGATGATCACAACATATTTTTCAACAGTAGAATTAGGCTCTTAGTTCGATCTAGATTGGTTCCCCGTATCGACTCCATATAGATACCGGAACTTGGCGATACCGAAAATATTTCCTATTTATATTTGAAGATTGTGCGTGAATAGAACAGAACAGAGCCTCTCTCTAGTCGTAAAGCAACCAACCCTCGTGTTGCCCCACTTCGCTGGGCAACACTCGTTGGTTGGTTGCTATTAATAACAGCTGAATGTTAAATATTTTAGGGCGATTTCTCTGACTTTAGAATACCATGTAAGATAGAAGGAATGGACTCTCCTCTGATCCTGTCAGTGACCTGTGATGTTAAAGGTCTCTCTGTGACTTACTCAGTCTCCCAAGATGCTGAAAATACAATGTGAGTAGATCATTTACTGAAATAACCAATACAATCAAAGTACATGTTTAAACTGATGGTTAATAAGAAGTTTATCACAATTCTAATGCACTCGATTTTATGACGTGACGTCTGATTGGATAATGTCAAAAATTTACGACCATATTTTCTTCGATATACTGTCTGAAATAGTTTGATGTCATTAATTATATCACATATCCCTGGATGATGTGCGGCTTTATACAGCTTGCAATGCTCCAATTTGAAAAGAGACTGCAGAATTGCATTAGAATGGGGATAACCATATTCAAAAATTTTCATTTGGGGAGGTATATCATCGGATATACGTTCGGAAATCACTAAATTTCTAGGCGTATATCAAAAAATATACCTCCCCAAATGAAATTTTCAATACAGTTATCCCCTAATTCATGCTCAAACCATTTGTTTATCTGGATCTTTCTAAGCTCATAGAAGTCAAATTGGTTGATTTAAATTTTAAGATAAAAATGGTTGGGAGTAAAATGACCCGATAATCTGGGTAAATACACAAGAACTCAATCATAGACACAAAAATAGTGAGTATGATCAGGAAATACCACAATCACAAACTGCAGACAAACCCGTGGCATCATGAGGAAGAGCCACACAATAATCACAAGACTCCAGGAAGACAAAGTATAACAAAGCAAAGCAACCATCTCTCTCTTCCCCATCGAGATGATTGCAAAACTAGAATGGACACAAAGTAACACACAACAAAACATAGAACAATTACATAATCCCAAAATGGGAGCAACAATCAACAACAAATCCACAACAACAGAACCACCGTCTTAGAACGGACAGCAACCAAAGCTACCAGAGGGGCTTAAATGTATTTTACTGGTACCAGATCTTTGCCCTAGATTCTGCTGTTGAAATACAAAAATGTTAAGCTTGCATGGAGGATTCCTAACTATTTCAATGTGTCATCATAGAGAAACAATATAATTAAATTAATGCACTATGATGAAACAGAGAAAAGGGCTCACGACTCAGAGATAGCCAGAGCTAAAAAAAACCTCAAGTTGAGCCACCATGGGCCCAGCTACAGCCAAGCATCAGGCACCAATCCACCGATTAAAGCTTTACCTTAGAGCCATCATTGAGTCTGAGGCCTGACCCACCGTCGTGCAATTAAAGAGGAAAATAAACTGTGGCTATAAACCTTGATTGGGTTTACAATCAAACATGCAGACTGTAGCATGATATCCAAGTTATATCCAACTTTTTTTATAACGTTTGATAAAAAAAATTTAATTGATCACTAAAATTGGGTTTTCCAACAATTCTTTTGAATTTATAAGCTAAATCACCATAAAATATAGGTTCTGCAGAATATGATTTTGAACCAATATTGTAGTTAACAATTAACTCTGAGTGTCTGTGGTAGAATTTAGAAAATGCTTTTTGAATTTTATGTAAGCTGCTAAAAGGTTATTCCTTTTTAGGCCAATGGAATTTTCCACAAACTTTGAGACAGTCATGTCAGGATGGTCCATCTTATATATTGAGGAATCACGGATATAATTTCTCCCAAAAAATTGCACATTGTATTTTTTTTATATAAAGATAGATTTTGTCTTTGCACACAGTGAAGACCCTGAAACATGGGGCCAGTAAAAAAAATAATTTGCGTAAAATTGCGATTATTTTTTTATCCATTAGTTTAAACATGTTGAGTACCCACAACATATGTTTTGGTTGAGAAATAAAAATTAATTTTCAGTTACGTACTCTTATCTTGGGGTGTGCCTTGAAATAACACATTTTGCGACATTTCATCTGGGCTTCACTGTTTGCCAAAGTGCCCATTTATGCATTGAAGTTGCAGGGAAATGCACGAATGTAAATAAAATTTATATCATATTTCAGAAAAAATGAGAATATAGAACTCAATTTTGGAGATAAAGTTGAACTGGGTTCTGTGCCAAAGTTGTATCTTCATGTCCAGAATAAAACAGCGATTACAGCAAGATATCATATGGGGATGGAAAACTTCTTCTCAAAGCCACCTACCCCTCCAGATGCCAGCAGAGATGAAGTGGGAAGGCCGAGTAGGTAAGTAAACACTATTTGATGAGTGGTAGAGGACGTCTAAGAGATATGGACCCTTGTCCCACTGAGTAAATTAATATGGCATATTCACTTTTGATTTCCAGGCAATTAAGTTGCATAAATTCAATTAACTCTTTCCCAGATGAATATTCATGCTAAGCTCCACCCACTATGAATAATTATATAAATAAACTTTTGAGTTTGTACTAGAACAAAGAAATTACTTGTCAGAGTAAGAAAGAGGGCAAAGATCAGGAATCTATACAATCAAGTACCTAACCTGACCAAGGATACCAATGGGAAAGTAACAAACTCACAGTTAGACATCACAAACGAGAGCCAAGAGGTCAGCCTTTTCCCAGCAGGTGACCACAAGGCATCAATGAACAGACGCACACGAAAGCATAACAAACACAAGACAGAAAAACATGAAAGATCCACGAAAGAAGTACTGCCTTGGAACGATCAGTAAAAATATTTTACTGGAGGGCTAAAACCAGTTTCATGGCGCCAACCTCACACTTAGTTCAGATGTGGATCAAGACACATATATGTTTGGTTTGCATCAGGTCAACTAGTGTAGAATCATATCATATCATATTTCCATGAGCAAACAGAGTAGACCCTATGGCCTAATCTGTTTGCAAAAGTGATATTAGGTAAAGGGTTAACTCTCTGCATTCTGGGTAATTTTATATACAACACTTTAATGTAATGTTATCCTGTTAACCTGCAGCATTCCAGTTGTAAGCATGTGTTTTAGTCAGAGTGGAAAACAGAGCCAAACTGATCAGATGGCTTTGTCAGAAGCCAGCTGATCTGGATCAAGTTTGTTTTTTTTTTTAAAAAAAGGATAAATTCCAGTTCAGCATGACAAGGGGTAATACAGTGGATTCTGAAGCTGCATAGCAAACAGTGCAGATACTGATCAGGTGATCTGGATATACACTCAACCGGGCCATTTGTCTGTCTGACTGCAGATCCAGGGGTCACAAGTTCGATCTCGGTCCGGTCCCATACTTTCGTGGAGATTATAATATAGGGTTGTTGTCAGTTACAAGCAAAAGTATGTGCACGAAGTACTGGTTGACTGCTTGTTCAATCTTGCCCAGGAAAAAAGTGTGGTTAGGTGAACTCACCGTCCTGCCATGACCATAGCTGTTGACTTGGGACGTAAAGCAACAAAACAAAAAAAAATTGATATACACTGTTTTCGTAAGAGAATATATCATTGTTCAGACGAACGATAGTAAAAACTGTAATTTCCCTTCCTTTGTTGCAAAATTGAACATACTAAATGGAAAAGAAAAACAAGTGGGTGTGTGTATTCACTTTCAGATTAGGGATCATAGCCATATTGAACATTTTCATTTGGGAATTTTTATTCTGATATGTTTACTTCAAATGGAGGCATGAACGAAAAACAAGTGAGTGTGTGTATTAGATTAGGGATTTTAGCCATATAGAACATTTTCATTTGGCAATTTTTATTCTGATATGTTTACTTCCTGGGGAAGCATCACCTTCTGAACTATGCATTTTTTTTCAGTAAGTTCCCATTTGTTTTAAGGTCTTGACTATGCAAAATGTATATATACACTCAGTGGCCATAAGTGAGTACCCAAATCAGCTTACCAGAATTTGACAAAAAATTTGGTCTGAAACAATGGTCCTTTCTAGCCAATTAAGACGATTTCTTCAAATGATTATTGTCCTGGATAAATATACAGGGTATATGTTTACGTCATCACCAAAGTGTATGCTGTCATCATCTGTTGCTATGGAGTAATTGTGTTTCACAAACATTGGCTCCATTTCTTCAAAAAAGATAGCAGGTGTTGAAAAATTGCTGTAAAAATGCCAGATTGTAATATTCTTTATTGAAAATTTGCAGAAATATTTGAAATGTACTGAAAAACATTCTGTTAATGTTCAAATTTGTATAGACACTGAAAATAAAATAATGCAGAACAGAGAACTGGATGGAAAATAATGCCATGAAAATGATCCGACTGCAGTATACTTTGGCTGTAAAAAACAAACTAAATAAACAAATGCAGGTATATGGGGTATGTATGTTTTGTGAGGTATCATAACAGTGTTCAAATTGAAAATAATATATTTTGAATAAATGTTGATGGATATAAGCTATGGTTGGATCCAAAGAAAATCTGCTTATTTTTACTGTCAGTCCTGATATTTGTGCCACAAGCAGCATAACCAGTGATATAATATTTGTGTAATAATTATTTTCAGTTGAAAGTACCATTTAGGGTAACATTTTTACAAATATTAATTTTTTTAAGAAGAACTATTCTATGATTTCGCATGAAAGTTGGGTACCCCTCATAAAGCAAAATTTGACCAAGGGGTTAGGTATTGCTGGGTGCTGTCTTTTCGGTTGGAAAGAACGAAATATTTAAAGACTAATTGCTTCAAACACTCATATATAGACCCTAGAAAGACTGATTCTTCTTGTTAAGTTACCATATGGATTCATTCAATAATTTAGATTGTTGGGTTGGGGTACAAATACCCCACCCACCCCTAATACGGAGATGAATAAATTAGGAAAATGTGAATACATCTTGGTCACAACTCATGATTATAACATATTAGCACCATTATCACCAAAAATAAGCTATATCGATAGCCATGTAAAAACAGAAGAAGTTTAGAACCCACATCGAATTTTCAAACTGTTTCAGAAATCAGGGTGGTTGAAATGTATAACACCCACAAACTCTAGGTGATACTATTTCTATAAAAAACAAGCATTCTTAAGTTGAAAAATAGCAAATAGTGATAAGTTTAAAATTTCAGATAATTTGCATTTCTCGTTTTCAAATTATACAAATTTCAAATGTACTTAAATTTTCGCAAACAAAACAACATTTGCCATTATGAGAACTCACTTATGGCCACTGAGTGTACATGATGAAATTGATTTTTTGATGTTAAGATATATCGTAGCCTCAAATTATCAACTTTTCACACCACATACTTTCAAAAGCATCACAATATAGTAACTGGTGATCACTGCTGCCAAATTTTGCCAAAATATATGCATTGCTTTTATTTTTAATTCTCTTCAGTACAAGAAGAATGTTGCTGGGTAGGACTCCTAACTTAGCTGACCCCTTCAGTAAAACCACAGTCAAAGCCACTGCCGGTAAGCAGGATTTTGTTTTATGATTTTAGCCAGACCATAAGATCATATGGGCCTCGTCGCAAGAAAACCTGTCTTCGGGGGTTTGCGAAAAACACGGGCAGACCAGCCTGCGCATCCGCGCAGTCTGATCAGCGCCTTTGTTATTCGCTTTTTGGAAAGTATCATAGGTAAACTTGCTACAGGTTAAATTTCAATTTTCTAGATAGTCTCTGTAGCTGAGGAGACGGGTTTGAAACTCGTTTGTCAGAAACCCCGAAGACAGGTTTTCTCGCTACAAGGCCCATATCATATATGCATTAAGTAACAGGTTTAGATAAACAAAGCATTTTTGAGCGTAAAATTGGAAGTATTTTCTTACCCATAACTTTTAGCATATGTTTTGTGTGCTCAAAAGAACCGTCTCATTGAGACAGTTCTTTTGAGTACCCACAACATATGTTTTGGTTGAGAATCTAGAAAATCGTTTTTCTGTTACACACTCTTTTATGCTTGTTTGTGTCATTATTATACTAGAGATTCAACTTTTTGAAGCGTTTTCCCGAAGTTTTCAAGCAACAAAATGACTATGCTATAATAGAGATCAAACATGTTTTTCTGATACATTAAATTGTGTTAGGACCCTCGGGGGCTGGTAAAACCCTCGGCTTTTCAG
This sequence comes from Loripinus fragilis, assembly GCA_964019695.1. NCBI lineage: Eukaryota > Metazoa > Mollusca > Bivalvia > Lucinida > Lucinidae > Loripinus > Loripinus fragilis. The sequence continues at coordinate 86,464,023 of OZ026527.1, read as the reverse complement.
GGCCTGGTTACAACACCACACTCAGGGCGCAGCAGATGTTAATGCATAGAAAATCATGTTGATCCCTGTAATAAAATATACACAAGTGTTAGGTTCAGCGGACTATATGAATATTGTTTGGAGATGACAATACCAAATATTGTTTGATTGAATTACTGTAAATGTTTTAAAATTCTGAACACTAGTTGCCTGCCAAAAAGGCATAGACAAACAGGGCACATTGAGATAAGTCTGTTCAGGGTCTTCTCTGTTTGCTATTCTGACATGCATTTTGTGAATTCTAGCCCTGATAACCAAAAATTTTTTGAGTACAGAGAAACGTGTTCCAAATTTTCAAACTTTTACTGAATATAGTCAAAATAAGATACAAAGAACAAAGTTATGAAAGAATCTTTAAGTTTTATAGAATATTTTATTTCTGACAGGGTATAAATGTTTTCATGGAGTTGACATTGAAGCACTGCATGACAAAGCCAATTAAGTGACTGCCCAGTTTGACAATTTTCAACTCAACTGAGCTACTCATAAAAACTAAAATACTGACAAATAAAGAAGTTTCTTGCTTTAAGTCTCTCAGATGTTGTATTTATCATGCTTATAAATGTTAAAATGCCACATTTGTTGGCATTTTAACATGGATGAGCACGATAAATTTCATGCTCAATGAGTTGAGCATAAAATCTTGCATCATTAACAACTAAGGCTGATCAGTCTTGCTGGATCAGCCTTTGTTTGGCTGGTTTTAGAATTGCTTTTGTCATGCCATGGCTTATAAGGACAAAATCTGTCTTCGGTATTTCCAACCAGGTCATGCTCAAAACATCCTGCTCAGCTACAGAGACTAGATAGAAAAAATTGAAATTGCTTTTATTAAGTTTTGTTTGTTTGTTTGTTTTGTTACTTTACGTCCCAAGTCAACAGCTAAGGTCATGGCGGGACGGTCAGTTCACCTAACCACACTTTTTCCTGGGCAAGCTTGAACAAGCAGTTACTCAGTACTTCGTGCACATACTTTCGCTTGTAACTGACAAAAACCCTTCTTGAATGATTCAGCGGAAAGGAGGAGAATGACTGTAGAAATTATTTCATGATCAATCTCCACGAAAGTATGGGACCGGGCCAGGATCAAAGTCGCGATCCCTGGATCTGCATTCAGACTCGCATCTGTTGCCAGACACGTTACGGACTGCGCTATGCAGCCTGGTTTTATTAAGTTTTGATATGATACTTTCAAATATATGAATAACAAAGGTGATTACCCGAATGGGCAGGCTGGTTTGTGCTTTTGCTGTTTGCAAACTCCAAAGGCAGGGTTTTTTGTTTCAAGGCCCATATATCAGTGTAATTTATACCATATATTTCAGGAGAGCAGTGGCTCAGTGGAAGAGTGCTTGACTCGAGACTGAGGGGTCGCGGGTTAGAGCCTCAATGGCGTCACTGTGTTGTGTCCTTGATTAAGACACATTAATTCTAGCTTAGTACTGGTTCAACCCAGGAAGATCGTTCCTGCATAACTGAAAGATTGTTGATGGGACGTAAAAAATCAAATCAAACAAACAAATGAGCCACAACATGAGATTTCCAACAATTCAGCGATATAATGCATAACAGATTAACAACAACAACAATGTGGTATGTGTGACCAGCAAAGGCTCAGACCAGCCTGCACATACGCGCAGTCTGATCAGAGCCTTTGCTTGTCGCTTGAATATTCTATGACTGTTCAGCTACTGGCTGAACAGCACTTAGACTTTTTTAGCTTCACAAGAGGATGTGCATGCTCGTCTAAGTCTGTTCATGTCAAAATGCCACATTGTTGGAAATCTCATGTCGTGGCTCAAATACCATATATTTCAGATCTCAGTTCAGCATTATTATGTCAAGGGAAAGGAGCATCATTTGTGCCATCACCTGCTACTGGAGTTCTTTCAGTGAAGAAATCATAGAGGTCTCTGCCTATAGTGATATGTGGGGAGTTTATACTGACAATTTAATCTGTCAGGTAAGTTCATATATACATACTAGATGTTCTCTCCCCTTTCAGTGAAGAAATCATAGAGATCTCTGCCTATAGTGATATGTGGGGAGTTTATACTGACAATTTAATCTGTCAGGTAAGTTCATATATACATACTAGATGTTCAGCTTCATTTTATGTTCGTGAGATCTACTTTTAACCAGTTATTGGCTAGTGACTCATGTATTTTGAGGTATAATTTAAGAAATTAAACTAGACTTACCCAGTAAGTCGACGTTTGATTGTAATTTCTTTGTCTATTGCGCATTCAGGGTTCACACAGAGATGACGAGATGCTATTCTAGGAAATCTGGGTACGGGATGTAAGGGTGGGTGTGTGAACCCTGAATGCGCAATAGACAAAGAAATTACAATCAAACGTCGACTTACGGGGTAAGTCTAGTTTAATTTCTTAATTTCATTGTCCTATGCGCATTCAGGGCACACAGAGATTTTAGAGTTGCTTCAAACATGTGTGAATAAAGGTAACCCAGTTACCCCAATTTGAATTTATGTACGACAACAGTAGTATGGTTGCGTGAAATCTAATGCCTAAAATCATGTTGAAAACTAAAACATAATATAAAGTACATAAAAAGGCATGTAAAAGGGTCGGCTAGCAATAAAGTTATTACAGAAACATTTTTGTTTCTTGTGCCAAAGCTGCCTTCTTCATAGTCTAGAAATGTTTTATGACCTATCTTTGGATCCCTCTAATAAACATTGTTGAAGGTTAGCAGCATCTTCGACTGGTTTATTATAAAATCTTCGAAAAGTACTATTTTGAGACCAGCCCACTGTTTTCAAAATAGTACCCACCGGAAGACCTTTAGCGAAAGCTGCTGAAGTTGCTGCTGCTCGTGTACTATGAGCTGTAAATTTCCCTGTGTCTATGCCAGCTTCCTGTAATACAGTCTTAATCCACCGTGAGATGGTACCACGCGCAACTCCTTTATGTGGTGCTTGTAAACTGATGAATAGTTTGTCATCCGATCGTAACTTCTGTGTACTATTTAAGTAATTTTTCAAACTATGCACTACACACAAGTCTCTGTCTTCTGAATACTCCCTTAACCTTATATGATTCAAATGGAAACCCGGTCTGGATTGTTTCATCAAATCAGTGATTCGAAATTCAACAAAATCTGAGGGAAAAGAGACATCCTGGACTTTTAGCATATGAATAAACTGACCTCTTTGAGCTGTTAAGAGGGCTAACAACATCACAGTTTTGTGAAATAATTTTTGCAGTGATAACTCTTTTCCCCAAGATTTCATATGGGTTAGCACCACATCTGGGTTCCATATGGAGCTATATCTAGGAAGATTTGGTCTTTTGTTATATATCCCCTTCATAAATCGTTTTATGAATGGATCCTCTCCTAAATTAACTGATTTCTTGGAACATATGCATATGAACATACTTAAAGCAGAACGTGCTGTTCCTATCGCACTGTATTTTAATCCTGAATCAAACAGATACGTGAGAAACTCAATTATCTCTTGAGTAGAAGGTTGAAATGAATTAATTTCTCGTTCACGTGAAAATCCCAACCACTTTTGAATGTATCCTGAGTATTGTCGCCTTGTGGACGATCTCCAAGAGTCGATGATGATATGGATAGCGTTTGATGAAAAGCCCTGTTCTTCCAGGGTTTTCCTGATAACGGAAAAACACCCAACGTCATTTTCTTCAGTGGATATTGTCTTTCTGGGTTGTGTGGCAACGTTAGAATTTGTGTTGCTTTGGGTAGTCTGTAAGGTTTGTCTGCCAGTAGACGTAAGCAAGTTGGGAACCAATGCTGAGTTGACCACATTGGAGCAAGTAGAATGATGTCCGCCTGATCTTCCTGAACCTTCTGGAGAATTCTTCCAATCAAACTGAAAGGAGCAAAGATATAACCATAAAAATTTGACCAGTTTAATGAAAATGCATCAATGGCCCTGGCCTTTGGATCTGGTCTGTATGCAACATAATCTGGTAATTTGGAATTAAGCCTTGATGCAAATAAGTCTACATTGATATCTGGGAACTTCGAGTATATCGCTTGGAAAATGTTTGTATCAAGACCCCATTCTAGGTCGTCATTGAATGACCTACTTAAAAAATCTGCGTCCACATTTTTTGCTCCTTGAATGAAAGCCCCGCTTAACCAAACATTCTGTTCCCTTGCCCAATTCCATATGTCTATTGCTAATTTGTTCAATTGTTTCGTTTTGCCTCCAAAATGGTCAATGTACGACACACCACAAATATTGTCCATGTTTATTCGTATATGTGAGTTTTGTATGTCTGCACATAAGGATTTTAGTCCCAGGAAACATGCTTTAAGTTCTAAAATGTTTATGTGACTTTCTCTCTCCGCTGCAGACCACTGACCTCCTGTCCGAAGCCCAGATGTCTCATTAAATGCACCCCAACCTAAAAGAGAGCTGTCTGTGTATAGAACTATCTGAGGTGTACCGTGATTAATCAATTTATAAGATGTCTCCAAATTGTCCAACCACCACTGAATATCAGATTTATTGTCATCAGTCAGTATCAGAGATGCGTCAAAATCTCCTTTGTTCGACCTTAACTGCCTAGTTTTCTCCTTCTCTAGCCCCCTATAATACATTGGAGCAAATATCACTCCGGGTGCGCTTGCTACCATTTTCCCTATCAGAACAGCAAAATCTCTAATTGACATTCTAGTAGCTTTTAAGACTTTATTGCACATATGTATCAAAGTGTCAAATTTTTCTGGAGTTAATTTAACTGTCATATTTCTGAATTCAACACAAATCCTACAAACGTAATGATTTTAGTAGGTTTAAAATAGGATTTGTCCGGATTTATGGTAAGACCAAGATCATCCATGAGTTTTGATGTCCTTACTACATTGGTTTTACATTGGTCTTCAGTTTCGCCTTGTAAACATGAATCGTCCATGTAAATACAACTGATAAAGCCTTCTTCTCTGAGTTTCGCAAAAACCGACTTCATGAGTTTTGTAAATACGCGAGGTGAAGACCCATATCCCATAGTTAGCGATGTGAATTGCCATTTCTCTCCGTGCCAAAAGAAAGGGAAATATTTTCTATCTCTTTGGCACACTGGAATAGAGAAATATGCTTGCTGTAAGTCTATTGTACAGAAATAACAGTCTTTGGTCATGTTGTCTATTGCTGTCTTTAATGTTTGCATTTTGAAATGTATTTTTCTACATATTTCTGATTAAAAAGTTTCAAATTTAATATGATGCGTATGCCACCACTCTTCTTATATCGCATGAAAATATTGGATATGAACTCGCCCTCTGAATTTGTATTTTCCGGTACTTTTTCAATTACTTTTTTATGCAAAAATGTTCTGATTTCTTCGTCAATTAATGCCGATTCAGATGCATTAAACACTATAGGCCTTGGTAAATGTTTTTGGTATGGTGTAGTGTCAAGATTCACCCTATACCCACAAATAGACTGTAAAATCCATCTGTCAGATGTAATGCTGGCCCATTTATCTTTACAGAGTCTAGTCTTCCCCGCCACAAAATTCTCTGGGGTATTGTTTAATTTCATGTGCCAGTCATTGTTCGTACTTACAGTTAACGTTTCTCTTTTCTCATTCCCTCCATCCGACTTTTGAATGGTTTCTTTGCTCGATTCTGAGGTCTGTGGTTTTGGGACAAGCCCTTGTGAAAATACTGGTTCTGGTCCCTTCCATATGCTTTGGGGAATTTCTCACCATAGTTTGTAGACCTCTTTTCATAATTGGAGGAGGGTTTAAACGATTTCTTTAGTTTCATTCTCTTCGCCGCCTCTAGTTCCTTCAGATCATTGTCAAGCTTATCTCCAAACAGTTCAGTGGCTGACATTGGATATTCTCTGTCACATATTTTGTGATATTTAGTATCTAGGTCCCTCTTAAATAGTTCTCTGCGTTTCTGATTTGTAGCAGATACGGCGGCACAGAATAATTGATATGATTCCTGAGCAAGTTTCCTTAGCTCTTTCGTTGGGAGATCTTTGGGTTGTTTCTTGTGCTTGCAGAAAATTTCTATCTGTTTAATTACAGGTACAATGGCATAGCCAAACATCCCTAACATTTTCTGCGTTGCAGCATCCTGTGACCTCGTCTGTGCATGCAGAGCACTGATCTGGGTATTTGTAGATTATTGATATTGTCAGGTCGCTTGTGTCTTTTAGTACCTTTATTGTCTCATCAGATGGAGTTTTCCTCAAATCATCGTTTAAAACATCTGCGATTTTCTGATCTATGTTTGGGCCTGTCTCAGCGGTCTGCTGAAAGGCAGCCTGTAGGTCAGCCAACATGTCTTCGTCACTCACCTCGCCCTCTTCCAATGCTTCATCTTCCTCTGAAGAGTCTAATATGGCATCTAGGGACTTTGACTGATTATTTTGTTGCTGAATATCGTCGTCGTCTGACGCCGAAAAATCATCTCCGTCGGAATTAGGGACAAGAGGTAGTTGAACTCTCTGTTTTTTGGTGTTTGTATCCGTACGTTCCGACGATAGGGGTCTTTTACGAGTTAATTTAGCAACCTGAGTCGACAGCTGATTCACTCTTTTGCTTATTTTGTTAATCAGATCGCCCTGCTTTTCGTACGAATCTAGATTTTTTTTTTTAGACGATCGAATACTTGATGACTCCAGGGCGCAGCCATATTGTTTATGTCTCGCGAAGTCTCCCGCGTTTCTCGTGAGACTTCAGAGCGTCTCTGTTTACCCATTGGTTGATTTGGCTGTTCCAATATACGAACTGGCTGTTCTATCTGTCCTACCGAAGATGGCTGTTCAGTCGGCTGTTCCATTAACTGAACGGACTCACCCAGAACGGTATGCGACTGAGAAGTTTCGACACGTCGTTTCTTCTTATTATCGACCGATCGTCGAAGTTCCGCTATCAACGACAGCTCACTGCATGTCGCCATTGAGAAATCTTTTTTATCTGTGTCAGTTCAATCAACCGATTCACGGATTCTAGATATGAACACAACTTGGCATTCAGCCATTGTCTTTGAGATCTCGTAAAAATGTCCCCAAAACGTTTTATGCGGGTGATCTCGGCCCAAATCACAGCAAAAGTGTCTCTGGATCTTGATATTCCGAAGAGTTGTTAGTTTGTAGTAGAATTCGTCTTAAACTCGATTAAAATCGTCAATTTTCTTCCTCTAAACTTTGTGAACTTTCCTTTGTAAAAAATAGCCTCGTTCTGAAGATTTCCTAGAATAGCATCTCGTCATCTCTGTGTGCCCTGAATGCGCATAGGACAATGAAATGGCATCTAAAATACAGCATTTACAGGTACATGTAATCTGCATATTTGCCTATACGATACATTCAAGGACCATCAGGTCAAAGTCCAGTCTGTTCAAGTATGTCTGACATTGTTTAAATAATACTTGCCAAATGGCAGAAATACCAAACACAAGTCCGACATATGCCTTCAAAAATGTCCCAGACAGTCAGGATCTATGTTCCTAAGTAAATTGGAGTTTCCCAGCAACTCTTCTTCTGTCTATTAAAGAAAGAACTTGGTTAAAACTGGAAAAAAGGTCAGACAGAATTTCCTACCTGTTTCTGATGTCTGGAAAGTTTTAGACTCTACCAGATGGTCGCTGCCAAATAGAATCTCTGAAAATGTAAGGATTTAATGGAAAACAGTGTAACCGCTGCTCAGACTGCTTCTGATATAGATTACGCAGGCCAGAAACTTGACATACAGCCCTGACACCTTATGGTCCCAGTCTTCGGCGTTTCAGACAAAGCTAATTTCAAACCAGTCTCCTCAGCTACAAAGACTAGCTCGAAAATTGAAATTTCACCTGTAACAAGTTTACATATGATACTTTCTCAAAAGCGAATAACAAAGTTGCTGATCAGACTGTGCGGATGCGCAGGCTGTTTTGCGCCTGTGTTGTTTGCCAACCCCTGAAGACAGGTTTTCTTGCGTTGAAGCCCTTATCATATCAGTTTTATTCTGAAGTTTAAATGTTTAAATGTGCTTATTCAAAATAAGTGATTCTGAAGACTTCAAATTAAGGAAATTCAACTGTTGTGAGGCCTTTAGTTAAGAGTGTGTACCAAAAAATTAATTTTCTTATTTCTCAACCAAAACATATGTTGTGGGTACTCAAAAGAACCGTCTTAATGAGACAGTTCTTTTGAGCACCAAAAAACCTAAGTTTAAACTGATGAGTAAGAAAATATTTACAGTTTTACGCTCAAACATTTAGTTTATCTAAACCTGTTGTTGTTATTGTCTTCGTTGTTTCAGATAGGAGAACTTGAAGAGACAAAAATCCCGGTGTCAATGACAGTTGTAGGATGTCCTCTATCCTTCCAGATGACAGCTTCACAACCAGACCTTAAACCTGTAGTCAGGTCTGTTCCATTATAATTCTCAAAGAATTTCTAGGGATAAGGCGAGCAATCTCCCTAAACGAGACGTTCCTTTTATTTTGTTGAAATAACGACTGGAGAAACTAGGTACATTCAACAAATATATATATACAGGCCGTCGATGCACCATTGCCCCCGAATTTGTATATTTAAAACGGAATTTTCTTAATGCATGTAATAACTCTACTTCTTATTGAATGAACAAGTTGAATGATAAAATATAAGAATTTCTTAATACAATACACAGTAGGTCTAAATTTTATTTAAAATGATGTAGCAAACCTACTGCTTTAAAATGACTTTGCAAACCCACCCTAAACAAATTTGAGCAGGGCTACCCTGAATACAATTTGCTTGAAATTGACTAAGTTAAAACACTGAAAAAAAAATGGGCAGAAGTTCCCCTATACATACTGTTATTTCTTTCACCCCCAGTCCTTTTCCACGGCCAACATAAAGTGGCGGAAAAGATAGAAAACTGAAGAAGTGGGGTGGGGTACTTGGAACTTCAGAAACTTAGACCAAAGTACCAGCTCCTTCTGCTGATAGATGAGAGACAGATAAGATAGTCAAAATAAAATCTTACCTCTTAAATTTTCCATCTCACTTTAGTCCCATTCTCACAAACAGATGTACCAAATTAACTTAGTCTAGCTAGTTGAATCAGCTGTTAGCTATTTATCTTTTATGCATCCGAAGAACAAGTTTCAAATGTTGTGCTTACAGGGGAAATTATCTGTTAAAGCAAAGAAGTAAACCACGTCTGATATGCCGATCATTAGAGTGCATAACACCCCTGGGCCCTGCTAATGCAACGGCAGGATTTACATCAATAAACGCACGACCGATACGTCAACAGTGACCGCCAATAGTCTGTAACATCCGTTGCACACCCCGCTAATTTTTCGCAAATGTAAACCCTGAATACACATCCTGTGCAAACAGTTTTTACCAACCAGTCCATTACGCGATTGATTTTTCCACTAATGGATTTGCGCATCGGTAATTACGGCTTAAAAGAACCTGATTCACTCCCAAAATTTCATCAGACATACCGTCTGCGGCTGGAGAACTAATTACCGGACTGCGCCAATCATTACCGGAAATGTCAGATGGCCATTGGGGAACACTGAAAACATTTTGATTCTGCTTATTGTTGTTAGTCTGTCTGCTCATTTCTGTCTTCTTTATTTTCTTTATTAATATCAACGCTAAATCATTAGTGAAAGTTGTTGTAAAATAAGTACCAGCGGGTCCAGCGGTTGCTGCAGTAGTAGTAGTAAATACGTAAAAATAGCCAAATGCACCTTTATGGTTTATGTACAGTGCATGCTGTATTCGCCAATGTCACGTCACTCAACTTACAAGTCGTAAAAGACAACTGATTTAGCTATTCGATGAGCCGAGACTCCTATGTTCAAAATACATTAAAATTTTGCACCTATGCCAGACTGAGAATGCATGTGGGGATCCAGATGGTGAAACAGGGGGTCCATACCCCGCTCCCCCCTCCCCCCACACACACACTAGTGTTTTATCAATTTTAATGTATGGCCTTATATCACTCACAGACGCGACGTCATATGATAATGTGTTTTTTGCTGCAGTAGGAATTGTTGTTTAAGAGGGTAGTAACAGGTTTCTTTTTTTTTATACAAAAAATTGCCACATAGGTAAAATTTTAATCTTATAATTCAATTTTCTTTCTAGATTTGGCAGCTATTTAGCCGGGACATCAACTTGTAAGAGAACTGTGCGAGTCAATAATACCAGCCCTTATGGTAAGCAATCAAGGAAAATAGTGCATAGGTCCAGATAAGGATAGTTAGAGCACCTAAAATTGAATTTATTTTCTAACCCATCAATTTAAACATGTGTTTTGGATGCTCAAAAGAACCATCTCATTGAGACGGTTCTTTTGAGTACCAATAACATATGTTTTGGTTGGTTTAAACTTCATTTCTTTGTATAAATGCACAATAGCAAAATTACAAGCACTTAAATGAATAGTTACAAGTTTTATACAAAAGGGGTTCAGGAGGAAGTCAAGTGACTTGTCAACTGTATGTTTTGGTTGAAAAATAAGAAAAATAATTTTCCAGTACGCACTCTTATCTGGGGCCTGATTGTAGTCCAATCTCGTTAATTCAAAGTCCTCAGGACCAAAGCTTTTATTTCCAATTATCAGCATAGAGAAATTGTTAGTGTATAAGTAAAACACTATTTTCCGCAATAACCCAAAGTCTGCATGTGCGATAAGCACTTTTCTGCCTACATGTTATCTGCTACCATGATAAAAACCATAATTCATGTCTTTTGAATGGAAAGCACGAGATGTTCATTACATGATGTCAGGTGACACAACTTACATTTTTGTAGTTCAAATATGTTAAAACAGTGAATTAGAATATGTGATTAACAGATTATCACACATGGTTTTGGTTATAGCCTCACGACCCCATTTGGGCAAGAACCAAAATTGTGTTATAACTTCTAATTATTATACCGCCGCACACTTTGTTTGTGGTGGGTATACTGTTTTCACGTTGTCCATCCGTCCGTCCGTCTGTAACGTTTTGTTTCCTTAATATCTTGAAGAGTCATAGCTGGATTTTCATCAAACCTTGCAAAAATGTTGATATATGCAAGACAAATACTTTGGACAAAAAACTAAGGGCTAGGGGCCAATTCTATTAGAATTATTTCCCTTTGTAGTTCTATATGCTATTATAGGCCATACATGGGCCGATCAACTCCTATCACAGCTTTTGATGGAACAATTTGATACTTTTCCCATGCAATGTAGACACATTGAACATATGCATGAAGGAGTCTGGTTCAGAAAAAATAATTTTTGACAAAATCATAGACAATTTTTCCCTAATAGGGCTTTTGTATATGCATAGATGGTGCCTTCATGGGCCGATCAACTCCTACCACAGCTTTTGATGGAGCAATTTGATACTTTGCCTATACAATATAGACACATTGAACATATGCATGAAGGAGTTTGGTTCACAAAAAATAATTTTTTAACAAAATGACAGCTGTGGGAACTTAGACATTTTTTCCTCAATAAGGCTTTTGTATATGCATAGATGGTGCCTTCATGGGCTGATCAACTCCTTAGAGCCACAGCTTTAAATGGAGCAATTGGATACTTTGCCTATACAATATAGACACATTGAACATATGAATGAAGGAGTCTGGTTGAAAAAAAAATTCTTTGACAAAATGACAGCTATGAAAACTTAGACAATTATTCCTTTATTGGCTTTTGTATATGCATGGATAGTGCCTTTATGGGCCAATCAAATCCTACCACAGCTTTTGATGGAGCAATTTGATACTTTGCCGATACAATGTAGACACATTGAACATATGCATGAAGGAGTTTATAATTTTTGTTTGCACAGATTCTACGGAAATATTCTTTTCAAAACTAAGTTCTGCTGCACTGAACTATAACTTGCCAAGTTTTTTCACTGACTCTTACTGTGCGGAGGTATCTAATAAGCATTGCTTATTGACTTTTTTTCATTTTCTTATCAATTTAAACATATATCTTGGTTTCTCAAAAGAACTGTTTCATTTAGAAAAATAATTTTAAATTGCACTTTCTTATCTGGAGACCTGTTAAAGTTGTTCAAAATTTAGAGTTAGCCATCAAATAGTGAAAACACCTCAAAAATGAAACTAGGGACAGTAGAAAACCGCTAGTCACATGTTTTATTCCACCACTGAATAACAGCCACCTGCATAGATTACACTTTACCTATTAGCGTCTTTTGCTGATAGCTTTTGCAAATAGTTTGGCCCCATAAAATATTGTACTATTTCTGAGGCTTTATTATTCCTTATTATTCCTTATTATTACATGTCATAACATGTTACTCACTTCTCTAATACACTGTGTTATCATGCGAAGAAAGACCCAAGTTGAAAGTAGAGAAAAAATACACCCTAAGTTCTTTTTGTAACACAAAGCTTTATCATGCACAAAAGAGATAAAGATGACAAATAGAAGCTTGGTATACGTAAAGCATTCAGTTAGCTGGATTACCAGGGCGAATTTGCCCCGGTAAAATTGGTTTTATACAGTCTCTTGTTACCTACGAGGTCAGTGTAGCAGTCTATATCTGTAATTCCTTTCAAAACCTATTTTTTGGGGGGTACATAAAACAAACATGTCAGTAAGACTTTCTTTATGCACCCAAAATGTGTGTATTGATAGGAAATTATAATTTTAAAATCTTCATAAATATGCCATGTACTCGGATTCTATTGTATCCAAAATTGAAAATTGAATATGCAAGCATTATTAACTGTCAAAAAGTAAGTGAGTATGATCAGAAAGTACCAGGATCACACACTGCAGACCAACCCACTGCACCGTGAGGAAGAGCCACAGAACATTTATAGTACAATACATCTGTAAGACAATAATAGCAAAGCAACCAGCTTTCTCTTCCTCTTCAAGATGATTGCAAAACTAGAATGGACACAAAGTAACGCATAACAAAACAAAGACAAACACAGAACTCCCACAAACAATGGGAAGTACATTAAACAATATATTAACAACAACAGAACCACCACCTTAGAACAGATAGCATTCTAAGCCACAGGGTGTGTGGGGGGCTTAAATGCATTTTACTGGTGCCAAATCTTCGCCCTAGATTCTGTTGTTGTTAAAACACCAAATTGTTTAGCTCACATGGAGGCTTCCTAACTAATGCAATGCATCATCAAAGAGAAACAATCAAATCAATTTAAAACACTATGATGATGCAAAGCTCTAATTGTTGAGTTTTATGCGCAAATTTTGAAGAACTTTCTGAAAGCAGCAACTATTGAAATCTGCTGATACCCTTTGCAAATAGTTTGGATGCAGATCAGGTTTGAGAGAATGTAACTCCAATTCTAGATCCAAACAGTTTAACAATCTGATAGTGTTCCTGAAAGATTTTTTGAAAAAAAATCAATGTTGAAAGTCAGCAGATGACAACAAAAAAGTGAAAAATTACCCAGAATGCAAATATTCAGGTGAATTTCCTTGTGTTTAACAGATATCCGTGATAACTGGGAAACACAAAATTGTGGTTGAGGGTGACAACAAATTCAAAGATCTCATTCTGACTTACAGCAAACTTTTAACTTTAAATGAACTACATGACATTGTTTTTACCAGATATCCATGTTGACCGGGAAACACACATCGTGGTTGAAGGTGACAAAAAACTCAAGATCTCACAGTGACTTACAGTAAACTTTTAACTTAGAATGAATGACATTGTTTTTAACAGATATCTGTGTTGACTGGGAAACTCACAATGTGATTGAAGGTGACAACAAACTTACAGTGACTTACAGTAAACTTGTAACTTTGAATGAATTACATTGTTTTTACCAGATGTCCGTGTTGACTGGGAAACACACAATGTGGTTGAAGGTGACAAAAAACTTACAGTGACTTCTAGTAAACTTTTAACTTAGAATGAATAACATTGTTTTTACCAGATATTCGTGTTGACTGGGAAACACACAATGTGGTTGAAGGTGACAAAAAACTTACCGTGACTTATTGTAAACTTTTAACTTAGAATGAATTACATTGTTTTTACCAGATATCCGTGTTGACTGGGAAACACACAATGTGGTTGAAGGTGACAAAAAACTTACAGTGACTTATAGTAAACTTTTAACTTAGAATGAATAACATTGTTTTTACCAGATATCCGTGTTGACTGGGAAACACACAATGTGGTTGAAGGTGACAAAAAACTTACCGTGACTTATTGTAAACTTTTAACTTTAAATGAATTACATTGTTTTTACCAGATATCAGTGTTGACTGGGAAACTCACAATGTGATTGAGGGTGACAGCAAACTTATAGATCTCATTACGACGTATGGTAAACTTTTCACTCTGAAGGATAGTGATGATAATGAAATAGTACCGCCAACAGAACATAAGTAATCTTCACAGATTTTGGCATACTGTAAAACTTGTGTAAAATGGCCACTCAAAAATAGATAAAACAAAGATCTTAATGACAAATGGTAGCTTAATGAAGGTCGAAAGTATTGCAGAATGCTGCAATACTTTTGACCGGCATTAAGCGATAATCGGTCTTGAAAACCATTTTTTGGTCTTTTTGACAGTGGCAGTTTTACACAGGTTTTACTGTAATCAAGGTGCAAAATGCAAAACAACATCTTGCCAAGCTTCCTGTACCATTAGCAGTGCAATGCTTATGCCTTTATGTGATCCTATTTATTTACATCATTATCTTCAATTGACGTCCAAGTAAGACTTAGTAGGGGAGCGCAGTGGCTCAGTGGTAGAGTGCTTGACTCGAGACCTAGGGGCAGCTGGTTTGAGCCTCACCGGCGTCACTGCGTTGTGGTCCTTGAGCAAGACACATTTATCCTAGCTTAGTACTGGTTCAACCCAGGAAGACCCATCCCTGTTTAACTGATAGATTGATGATGGGACGTAAAGAATCAAATCAAACAAAACAAAGTAAGACTTAGTGATGCCTTGGTGCAGTGATTCTTAATTACTTAGATGCAATATATTTTTTGACAACCTTTTTTGGGGGGGAAAAGGGATAGTTTAATCAACCCAATATAATAAAAAAAAAAGCAAGTGAGTATGATTAGGAAATACCACAATCACACACTGCAGACCAACCCATGGCACCATGAGGAAGAGTCGCAGATCAATGACAGAAACAAGAGATCAGAAAGAAAAAAACAAAACAAAGCAACCAGCTCTCTCTTCCCCATCATGCATGATAATTGCAAAACTAGAAAGGATACAAAGCAATGTACAACAAAACATGGAACAAACACAGAACCCCACAATGAGAGTAACAATCAACAACAATCAACAACAGCAACAGAATCACCACCTTAGAATGGACAGCAGCCTATGCCACCCGTGGGTTCAATGCATTTTACTGATACCAAATCTTCACCCTAGATTCTGTTGTTGTTAAAACACAATAATTGTTAAGCTCGCATGGAGGCTTCCTAACTATTGCAATGTATCATCACAGAGAAACAATCTAATCAAAATTAGCACACTATGATGAAACAAAAAAGGGCTCAAAACAGATAGTCAGAGCTAAAGAAAACCTCAAATTAAGCCAGGGTGGGCTCAGCCAAAGACGAGCATCAGGCAACAAAGCTGTCTTATGATCATGTAAGAATAGAATGTCCATGTAGGTCAGAGATAACTCACCAGGGGGTCCTAATTGAACCAGGGGCAAGAATTGGCGAGTCCCTGGTTATATTATGATCCCGAGGGTAAGATGAACAGGCCTGGGACATAATGCTTCATTTCATCAGGGTCCAAACTATTTGCTAAGACAAAAATGCCATTATGTTCTTGAGAAGGATTTAATTTTATTTGGAATTAATGAATTACCTATGACCCCTCAATATATAAAATGGACCATCTCAATTTTATTGCATCAAACCAGAAAGAAGAATCCATAGATGCATAAAGTGTTAAAATATCTCATAGGTTTAGATAAACAAAATTAATGAGCGTAAAATTGTAAATATTTTCATACCCATCAGTTTTAGCATATGTTTTGGGTGCTCAAAAGAACCGTCTCATTGAGACAGTTCTTTTGAGTACCCACAACATAGGTTTTGGTTGAGAAATAAGAAAATTATATTTTTGGTACGCACTCTTAACTAAAGGCCTGTATCTTATCGTGTTTATTATACCAAACAGAGGAGTATATCAAGAGATATGGCAAAGGTAAGATCAAGTGTTGTGGTATGGCTACATGTCTGCTTCTGTCTTGTGTGTGATAAATATTGATGAATTTGATGAATCAGGCACTGGTCAAAAGCTCATTAGAGCTTATGTTTCTCTGTTTTACTGTCATGCCGTCTTAAAATAAAATTTCTTATCTTATCTTATGAATGAGGCACATTTTAAAAATCACAGGAAAAGGAGCACTTAAATTTTAAGTAAAAGAGCGGGCTTTAAAAATTGAGTATCTTACACAAATTCTCATGTTTTATTGAATTTATTAAACAAGTTGGTGAAATGAGATAAATGCAAGTCTTGCCAAGTATTTTATCAATTTTTGTAACAAAGTTGATAGATTCAATATTACAGGAGCAGGAATGTTAGATTCGTAGTCATTTCTTTGAAAGTAAGAAAGGTGGCAAAGATCAG
Source organism: Loripinus fragilis (assembly GCA_964019695.1). NCBI lineage: Eukaryota > Metazoa > Mollusca > Bivalvia > Lucinida > Lucinidae > Loripinus > Loripinus fragilis. The sequence continues at coordinate 86,447,397 of OZ026527.1, read as the reverse complement.
GAATCGATACAATCAAGTACCACACCTGAAATCACTTTTTTGGCATGTAAACGTTTGTCATTATGTAGGCAAAGTTGTGATGGTTGCCATTACATAATGTCATTCAATAACATGGGTCACTTAGGCTTGAAAAATACTTGAATTAATACTTGAATTTAGAGGGCTTTCTTGAAAATAAAATCTGCCTTGAAAAGTACTGGAAAACCACTCAAAAGCTTTGAAAAATCCTTGAATTCTACTATTTTCTGTAGGACTTAGCACTGTTTATAAAGACCTAAATCAGTATAAAATTGCTGTGCCTTTATTTGTTGCAGCATATGCTGCACCAAATATAGGCACAACAATTTTATACTAATTTTCCAGTACTAATGTCTCCATTATCTCAGTCTAGCATTTCTGAAGTAGAATTTTAACACTTAGATTAGTGTTTTTCATCAACTTTAAGCCCTTGAAAACTGTTGAAGAGGCTTTTAGGAGTCATTGAAAAGTCCTTGAATTTTACTCATACTTGCCTGTATGAACCGTGGATAAGTAAACCACTAGTGGTTGATAGATTTTAATACATGGTGTTATATCACTCCTAGACGTTATATGATATATAACCAAAAATTATTTATTTTTGTGACATATATTTCCTATCAAAAGTTACGCTATTGAGTCTTAAAAGAGCTAGCTCTTTGATAATGTTTTTTTATGTTCTCTTCAGAAATATGTTGAAGCTGCATAGTCTGTAACTTTTTACCTTTTAATTTTAGAACTAATGTTTCTATTTTACAAGAACACAGTAAAAAAACTAAAATTCAGGTATACATTTTACCAATTTTGTAAATCTTAACAAATTATCAGTATCAAAACAGCTGCATTTATGTTAAAATTAGCTGTCTATAATTATTGGAGGGACGCAAATAATTACCAACAAGAGAAAACACACATGTTTTATAAAATAATTCACTTTTCCGTGCAGTTTTCAGCTTTTGTGAACAGGTTTATTGTGAAAACATAACTTAATTATACTTTGACAGTCAAATGATTTAAAAAGAAAATAAAATTTTTTGAAAAATGATCATAGTTGCAGACTTAGTCTCTTTAATGAGTTCTTTAGACAACTGTCTCTTTTAGACAGTTCTGTTAGAACTTATAGCCAATCTTTGATATAAAATTAGTAAAATAGCTCAGAAATAAGCATGGATATGGATCCAATGGTTTTCAAAAATATAACTTTGACTTAAGAAGGTACCTAGAACTTGATCTATTCTTAGAATACCATATTTGAAATTTTAGAAGATTCATTTTATCCGACAAAAACTTATTATTAGCAATTGCTGCTTCACTCATAAGCCTTGTCACACAAAAAGTATTAAAATGTCATTGTAATGGCAAATGTTAAAGTCAGTGTGCAATGGCCTATCCCCCCCCCCTTTTCAGAAATCCTGGGTCCGCCCCTGGTGTGTGAAAGTAACCAGATAGCAAGGGGCTTTCTTTGACAGAGACTGGTTAGGAGAAAGCATATTTTTGTCATGTGTGAACAAAAAAGGCCTTGATCAGCTTTAAACTTCTGACCAATGTGATTGTTGTTTGAGGCACAGGTTTAGATAAAACAATAATTTTCAGGGTTAAAGTGTAGATATTTTCTTACATATCAGTTTTACCATGTTTTGGGTGCTCAAAAGTTTTGAGTACCCACAACATATGTTTTGGTTGAGAAATAAGAAAATTAAATTTTCGTTACACACTCTTAGCTAAAGTCCTGTTGAGGTCTAGAAAGAATTGACGCTATGCCTACTATATCTAAATTTTAAATTTTGTTTATAGCATAAGCTGGCTTTTTGTGTCACCTGGCTGGGTCATGTGTGCAGTTTTTTGTTTTGTAACATTGCTCTACGTATAAGTTTGTGTGTTAGTTTGAGTGAACTACCATATTGGTCTCGATGCGAGAAAACCTGTCTTTGGTGGTTTGCGAACAACAAAGGCGCAGACCAGCCTGCACATCCGCACAGTCTGATCAGTGCCTTTGTCATTTGTTTATTCGAAAGTATCATATCTAGACTTGCTATGAACGATATTTCATTTTTCTACCTAGTCTCTGTAGCTGAGCAGGCTGGTTTGATTCTCACTTTGTGGGAAACCCTGAAGACAGGTTTTCTCGCAACGAGGCCCATATTTGGCATAATAACTTTTTGAAATACTATACTCTCTTTTGTAAACAGTGTAGTGCCAGATCAGTTGGCGGCTGTTGAAACCATCTGATCAGGATCCATACTTTCTCATTCAAAGAGTCAACCCATATCAATGGCTCAGTGGTAAAGTGCTTGACTCGAGACCGAGGGGCCGCCGGTTTGAGCCTCACTGGCATCACTGTGTTGTGTCCTTGAGCAAGACACATTTAACTTTGCTTAGTACTTGTTCAACCCAGGAAGACCCGTCTCGACATAACTGAAAAAATGTTGACTGGGACGTAAAGAGTCAAACCAAATCAATAATGAAGTCACCTCTCTGTGCGGACTGGAAACAGAAGTTCATCTAGGATAAACACTTTAACCCTTTACCCCATGATAGCACCTCTTGACGCCTTTGAAATACTATGTATTTGAAAATATTATGGAAAATGGAGTAGTTCCTCCATTTGAGCAAATGCTCCACTCTCTATAATATTTTCAAAAGTATTCAAAACTTTGCTTAAATTTTTCTTGAATTTTTAAATCTTGTCTAAAAATAGAAATGATGTCATGATCTAAAAATAGCCTATGGAGTAAAGGGTTAATAAAGTACTCAGTGTGTGCTTACAAGAGTGTACATGCTTGAAAATAGAGAATACTAGGTGAGTGTCTTTTGATATCAACTTTACCAGGCAAGGCTTTGAGAGCACTTGTTAAATCACGGGGCTTGCATTCAGGAAGCACAGCCATGTGAACTGGATATCAATAGAAAGGTACCTGGTATTCTTTTTATCAGTTTACAAGTTGGTTCACTCCTGAAACCAGCAATTATGACGTAGTTGCACCTCTTTGTCACAGAGCTTGGTCAAGTTGGCTTGCAGGTTAACTTAAATATACTAAATCAGTAAATTTACTAAATCAGTAAATTTGATAGTTCTTATCATTTACCGAGTATATTTGCAAGGTATCTGTTACGACAAAAAGCCGGTCAGGAAGGAAGAGGGGAAATTTAAAAACATCGACAACACATTAATAATACAATGACACCACCTACGCTATTATTTCTGGCTAGTTGACCATCCTATACTAGGGCAAGTTGCCACTCTAAGATCGTTTCAATTAGAATCAATCTTAGAGTGTCCTGCTCTAGATGTACGTCAACTAGTCAGAAATAAGAAACGTAAAGAATATAATTCACATACAGATCTAAGAAAAAACAAACTGGGCCCATCTTATCTTAAGTATCGCGGTATAGAATGCTTTCCCTTGATTTACGCGTTTCCCGAAAACTACATCTTCTTGGCCACACAATCGTTGACTCTAAGTCAATAGGCTCTGAGATACTTTATATCTAATCGTCACTTTGTACTGGGACGTCAGATTCATTTCTATGGGACTTCTTTTATAACCCGCGTATTTTGGATCGCGATCTTGACTCTTTAAGTCACCTGGTTTGTTTAATCGTGATTCCAGTCGGTTGGCTTATCAACTCATAGGGTATGTAGTTGATTTTTCTGGCTACATTGGAAGTATCCAATCCTGGGACCTGATCCCACGCTGTTCGTGGCCTGAGGGGACGACTATTAGGTGCCCTCAGGTTTCAGATACTATGGTTCACCAACATTCTGCCTCCAACGTAGGAGGGGATACAAATCAGAGATAATTCTGCAAAAAACAATCTACTTTTAGAATCTTGGTTACTCAGAATCACTCTGTTGCATCAAAAATGGAGTTGTTCGTTCCAAGTTTACAAAATAAAAATAATTTCAGTGGTCTTATGTTTTAAAACTACAGCCTAACCCTATAAGCGTGTGATTAGCCCTCACCTGTGGGTGTATGGCTAATGGCTCCCATGCGGTTATAATGGATCCGCTCTTCTAAATATCCACACTCAAATATGTGTAATAGAGAAGTATTTTTAGTGACTGGCCTATGTCAGTGCTAAACAATACCTCCTATGCCAAACGAACAAACACATACATTACAAAAATCTTCAGTACGCTATTGTAACGTCACCCTGGTTTGTGACGCTATCTCAGCCGAAACATCAAGACCCCGTGACCTTTTTTCCCTTTCAGGTCACGTAATCTAGATAGTTTCGAGGTTTACAAATACTGATACCAATTCTCTTTGAAATTCCAGAAAACGTTGAACATCTCCGCAAGCCTTGCAATTCAACAAGCGTTCTCGAAGCCTTGCCTGGTAAACTTGATATCAAAATACTCTCACCTAGTATTTTCTATATCTCGGCAAGCCTTGCAATTCAACAAGCCTTCTCGAAGCCTTGCCTGGTAAACTTGATATCAAAATACTCTCACCTAGTATTCTCTATATCTCGGCAAGCCTTGCAATTCAACAAGCATTCTCGAAGCCTTGCCTGGTAAACTTGATATCAAAATACTCTCACCAAGTATTCTCTATATCTCAGCAAGCCTTGCAATTCAACAAGCGTTCTCGAAGCCTTGCCTGGTAAACTTGATGTCATATTACTCTCACCTAGTATTCTCTATATCTCGGCAAGCCTTGCAATTCAACAAGCGTTCTCGAAGCCTTGCCTGGTAAACTTGATATCAAAATACTCTCACCTAGTATTCTCTATATCTCGGCAAGCCTTGCAATTCAACAAGTGTTCTCGAAGCCTTGCCTGGTAAACTTGATGTCAAAATACTCTCACCTAGTATTCTCTATATCTCGGCAAGCCTTGCAATTCAACAAGCGTTCTCGAAGCCTTGCCTGGTAAACTTGATGTCATATTACTCTCACCTTGTATTCTCTGTATCTCGGCAAGCCTTGCAATTCACCAAGCGTTCTCGAAGCCTTGCCTGGTAAACTTTATATCATATTACTCTCACCTAGTATTCTCTGTATCTCGGCAAGCCTTGCAATTCAACAAGTGTTCTCGAAGCCTTGCCTGGTAAACGTGATGTCAAAATACTCTCACCTAGTATTCTCTATATCTCGGCAAGCCTTGCAATTCAACAAGTGTTCTCGAAGCCTTGCCTGGTAAACTTGATATCAAAATACTCTCACCTAGTATTCTCTATATCTCGGCAAGCCTTGCAATTCAACAAGCGTTCTCGAAGCCTTGCCTGGTAAACTTGATGTCATATTACTCTCACCTTGTATTCTCTGTATCTCGGCAAGCCTTGCAATTCAACAAGCGTTCTCGAAGCCTTGCCTGGTAAACTTGATGTCATATTACTCTCACCTAGTATTCTCTATATCTCGGCAAGCCTTGCAATTCAACAAGTGTTCTCGAAGCCTTGCCTGGTAAACTTGATATCAAAATACTCTCACCTAGTATTCTCTATATCTCGGCAAGCCTTGCAATTCAACAAGCGTTCTTGAAGCCTTGCCTGGTAAACTTGATGTCAAAATACTCTCACCTAGTATTCTCTATATCTCGGCAAGCCTTGCAATTCAACAAGCGTTCTCCAAGCCTTGCTTGGTAAACTTGATGTCAAAATACTCTCACCTAGTATTCTCTATATCTCGGCAAGCCTTGCAATTCAACAAGCGTTCTTGAAGCCTTGCCTGGTAAACTTGATGTCAAAATACTCTCACCTAGTATTCTCTATATCTCGGCAAGCCTTGCAATTCAACAAGCGTTCTCCAAGCCTTGCTTGGTAAACTTGATGTCAAAATACTCTCACCTAGTATTCTCTATATCTCGGCAAGCCTTGCAATTTAACAAGCGTTCTCGAAGCCTTGCCTGGTAAACTTGATGTCATATTACTCTCACCTAGTATTCTCAATATCTCGGCAAGCCTTGCAATTCAACAAGCGTTCTCGAAGCCTTGCCTGGTAAACTTGATATCAAAATACTCTCACCTAGTATTCTCTATATCTCGGCAAGCCTTGCAATTCAACAAGCGTTCTTGAAGCCTTGCCTGGTAAACTTGATGTCAAAATACTCTCACCTAGTATTCTCTATATCTCGGCAAGCCTTGCAATTCAACAAGCGTTCTCCAAGCCTTGCTTGGTAAACTTGATGTCAAAATACTCTCACCTAGTATTCTCTATATCTCGGCAAGCCTTGCAATTTAACAAGCGTTCTCGAAGCCTTGCCTGGTAAACTTGATGTCATATTACTCTCACCTAGTATTCTCTATATCTCGGCAAGCCTTGCAATTCAACAAGTGTTCTCGAAGCCTTGCCTGGTAAACTTGATGTCATATTACTCTCACCTAGTATTCTCTTTATATTGACAAGTAAAGCACTCATGCCCCTATTGGTGCACACTTCTGTGCTTTATGGATTGATCAGCCTATAACAACTGTTACTCTGATTTGCAGTCATTATGAGCCGTGACACGTGATTTCCAATAATGTGGTTTTTTGACAAGTGTACACTCAGATGAGCCTGTGCAGCCTCTTGTTAAGCTTAGAAACTCCGAAGTTTAATCGGTCAGTAGCTTAACAGTCATAGAATATTCAAGCCACCAGCAAAGGCTCTGATCAGTCTGCACGTATGCGCAGGCTGGTCTGAGCCTTAGCTGGTCGCACATACCACATTGTTGGAAATATCATGTCATGGCTCATATATTGGTGCTAAATCATTGTTTTTACAGATTCATAGTCAATAACTTAAACTTGCATTCACACATCATACACAGGCCTTTAGTTAAGAGTGTGAACCAAAATATAAATTTTTCTTATTTCTCAACCAAAACATATGTTGTTGGTACTCAAAAGAACCGTCTCAATGAGACGGTTCTTTTGAGCACCCAAAACACATGTTAAAACTGATGAGTAAGAAAAGATTTACAATTTTACATTCAAATTTTTGTTTATCTAAACTTGTGTGTACATCTATCAAAGGATAAGCCTATTTCATGGCCTGAGCCAGCATCTACTTCCCTACTTTATGTGATCAAGTAATGAAGGCTCTGGCGAAGATGCCCAGGCTTGTTGCTCTGTTTGTTTGTTTGATTTGATTCTTTATGTCCCAGTCAACAATTTTTCACTTAGGTCGGGACGGATCTTCCTGGGTTGAACCAGTACTAAGCAAGGTTAAATGTGTCTTGCTCAAGGACAAAAGACAGTGATGCCAGTGAGGCTCGAATCCGCGGTCCCTCGGTCCGGAATCAAGCACGCTACCACTGATCACCACTGAGCCACTGTGCTCCCCCCAGGCATGTTGCAGTCTTGGCAGGTTATGCTGGCCAAATTTAAGGATTGAAATGCAGTTTTTCAGTTAATGCACTGGATCATGCAAAGTATTATTCAAAAAACTTAAAAAAAGGGATTTTATTTACAGTTTTATTGAGCCGTGACATGAGATTCCCAACAATGTGGTATGTGCGACCAGCAAAGCCTCAGAACAGCCTGGGCATACACACATTCTGATCAGAGCCTTTGCTTATAGCTTGAATATTCTATGAGTGTTAAGCTACTCGCTGTACAGCATTTGGAGTTTCTAAGCTTAAAAGGAGGCTGCACAGGCTTGTCTGAGTGTATTCTTGTCAAAATGCCATATTGTTGGAAATCACTTGTCGTGGCTGAATTGACTATTAACACTTGAAATTGTTTATATTTTGTAAGCATGTTGAGAGGTTTTAGATTTGAACTTCTTACATTTAGATTGTTTGGAAATTTTGAACTTTCACCCTATGTCACTGTATTTTAGGTGATCCCAGCAAAAAGCCATGCTAATATTGCATTGAGCTTCACACCATACCCCACAGCCGAGGTACCTAAAGACATGGACTGTATAGGATACATGCTTGGTTATATGAGTCTGGACAGTGAGAAAGCTGTAAGACAAGAGGGGTTGGTTACACGATCTCAGGCGTATGCGACTAGATATGACAGCCCACCTCAAGCCAGCACTGTAAGTGAGATACTTGCTTTAACTACAGTAAAACCTGTCTTAAGCGACCACTCAAAAATAGACAAAACAAAGGTCTTAAAGAAGGTAGCTTAATGAAGGTCAAAAGTATTGCAGAATGCTCTCTTGAAGCATTCTGCAATACTTTTGACCTGCATTAAGCGATAATTGGTCTTGAAAACCAATTTTTGGTCTTCCTTTCGAGTGGCCGCTTAAGACAGGTTTAACTATTTTCTTCCTAGAGGTGACTTGTTGCCTGCTGATAATCTTTGCAAGCAGTTTAGACCCAGATCAGGAATTAAAGAACATCTGTCCTGATCTGGATCCAATTCGTTTGACCCTCTGGTAGTGTTCCTGAAAGAATCTTTGAAAAAAAAAAGTGTTTTGGGAAAAGTCAACAAACGACAACAAGACATGAAAAATTTATAACAAGATTTCAGCCCCTGAAGTAAGAAAAAACAGTTGTGTGTTTTTCACGTGACCTGATTGTTGCAGTTTCTAAAAATAGATGCTGCAGACAGACTGACTCCTGGCTAAATGCCATTGATGATGGAAAAATGATAGGGGTGGTCCTAGTTGACTTTAAAAAGGCATTTGATCTTGTTGATCATGATATTTTGATGTCCAAACTTGAATTTTATGGCATAAAGGACAAAACACTCTCTTGGTTTAAGTCTTATCTATCACAGAGACAGCAGCAGGTCTCGATAGACAATACCAAATCAAGATTCAGACCAATAACATGTGGTGTTCCTCAAGGCTCAATTTTGGGACCACTTTTATTTTTACTTTTCATTAATGACGTGCCACTGTATACCAGCAATGTTTCTACAGATACGTATGCTGACGATACAACATTATATGATGTCCAAACTTCTCAAGATACCATTGAAAAGAATCTTCAGATAGCCTTGAATGAACTGCACAAATGGTGCAAGAATAGTCATATGGTTTTAAACTCAACTAAGACTAAAGTAATGCTCATAACCACAAATCAAAAGCGACATGGTTTAGATAGAGAAGGCCTCAATCTCAATTTTAATGTGGAGCCTCTGCAAGTGATAACTAGTGACAAGATTCTTGGTATTTTTGTGGACAATAATTTAACATGGAATGAACATATTAAGCACATATCAAAGAAAATTGCTTCAAATATATGGTTATTGTCTAGAATGAAAGTTTACTTATCACAAGAGCATCGCATTCAGTTTTACAAGTCATACATACAACCTCACATTGATTTTTGTAACATAATTTGGGGAAATACATCTGAAAGTAACAAACAAAAGATTTTGCGGATGCAAAAGAGGGCAGTTAGAGTAATACTTGATTATAATGTAGAAAACTCACACGAGGCTATGAAATCATTAAATATGCAGTCTATTTATGATCGTTTGTTTCTAAGAAAGGCCAAGTTTATGTTCAAAGAGTATCACAATCTTACTCTCACATATATAAGTGAAAACTATAACTTGCGTAGTAACTTCAACATATCCGTAAACCTCAGATCTGCATCAACAAGGTGTTTTGTGCCACCAAAACCAAGAACAGAATGCTTTAAGCAGAGCATAAGATATTCTGGATGCTTGATTTGGAACAGCTTGCCTGAAGAAGTTAAAAGTGCCGAAACTCAAGAAACATTCCATAAAAGATGTTTAAACTGGCTGTTGAATTAAGTTTGGCTGATAAGAAAATGATCACTCAACTGTTAACTGTTCCTGTATATATTTTATATTGTATATTTGTTCATTTTTTTCTATCTATTTACTTTTTTAGCTATGTTGGTTCTTTAACTTTCAATGAGTGTGGATCCTGATCAGCTGGCATCACAGAAGCTAGCTGATCTGGATCAACACTCATAAGAAATAGTAATAAATAGGCAGTATCCTTAATTTCTTCTCCATAAAATTATCACTCAATACGTTTTTTGTCAAAAGTTTATAAAACATATGATGACCTGTAAATAATTTAAAAGGTAAATCTTTTAACCCATACCATGCTGAAACTGGATACATCCTGTTTTGAAATCAGTATAGAACCAAATCAGTTGGATCCTGAAGCAAGCTGATCAGGTTGCATACTGTTTTCTGCTATTCTTATAATAATTCATTTATTTCTATTAAGTGGAACCCTGCAAGTCAGTTGTATTTAAAGTGGGATAGAGTGTAGTAAAGCATGGTAAGGGTTCAGCATTTGTTGCCTTGCTTGTATAAATTGACATGCTTAATTACTTACACTAGATGCTACTCTAGTACCATCATATTCATTTCTGAACTATTTCTGCTACATTTGTCATTCTTACCAGGTCTTTACTAAAACCTTTGCATTTCGTTTTGGTGAAGGCTTTAAAAGATTTAAAGATTCGTTTGAAGATGCAAGAAGTTAGTTCACATATTCATTCTAAAGTGTTCAAAAGTTGAATGGGTGGTCAAGGTAGTTCTGGTCATTTAACCAGCATTTTGTGACTCATGATGCAGCTGACCCTTTGCTGCAATTGTTGTCTGTTAATAACCTTTGCAAACAGTTTTGGAACCAGATCAGGACCGACAAAATGTTGAGCCAGATCTTGATCCTAACTGTTTGACTCTCTAATGGTGTCTAAGAAGGAATTACTCTTGTATATATCAAATTAACCCTTGTCCTGCTGAACCTAGATATATCCCGTTTTCGGAAATAGTGTGGAAACTGATCAGCTGACCAGGAATCACTTTTGTTCATTCAGTTCATGGTCTAGCCAAAATTTAGCTTTAAGCTTTGGGATTGTTCTGCTCAGTAGTACAGGGTTTAACAATTTAAATGTGATAGTTTGTGTAAACTTGTTCTATTTTGTGTGTGTACATATTATTTATTTTGAGGGACTCATGGAAGATTAGTTGTTCTACTAAATGTTGTCACCCTCTTTAAATAAAGACTTTACTTACTTACTTACTTACCTACTAGACATAACATTTAAAATAGTAACAAGTAAGATAACAGATAGATATTTGGTGTCAATGAAAGTTTTTAGAATGTTTAACATTCAGGTGTAGCTAGGTTGCTTGTAAAGGTCTTCGTCCTGGTAATGTGTTTCAGTAGAAAGGGGGTGATCTGGCTTACCGTATGGAGAGTTCATGAAAATTCCAGTATGGGAGATCAAATGATACATTTTTTGACATTGTTTTGGCCAGGGAATAGAAGTACAACTCCTCATACGAGTGTGACCTTGTCAGAAAGTTGATAAGATTACATTCTGAGTGTGACCTTGTCAGAAAGTTGATAAGATTACATTCTGTCTGTTAGAGATTTCCGTCAGTTAGTCCATTATTCTGTGATAGTAGGGGCCATATGAAGTTCAAAGTTTATAGGGGTCGTTTGCATCTGCTGTACGAGTCGCTCTTAGAAAAAAGAAATTGCTTGTCAGGTCCACTTGTGTAGAATCAGATATATCATATTTCTATAAGCAAACAGAGTAGACCCTGATCAGGCAGCTCTTACAAGAGCTGCCTGATCTGGGTCTGCTCTGTTTTCAAAAGCATTATAAGGCGTCTGTATGAGGTAAAGGGTAAAACCAAATTACCAAGCTCAATGTTATTAAAATGGTACAAGCACACGTCTTGCCTGCAACACAGAAGTCCCCTACTGTTGCAACCACAATTTCCATGCAACCACAAAAATAAAATGAGGAGCATAATAAGCACATTGCCACCTGTTCACATACAAAGTTTCATCAAGCTATCTTGAATAGTTTTTTTAGTTCAGTAAAATCTGTCTTTGTTTGATATGATTCTTTACTTCCCATCAACAATCTTTCAGTTAAACAGGGACGGGTCTTCCTGGGTTGAACCAGTACTAAGCTAGGATAAATGTGTCTTGCTCAAGGACCACAATGCAGTGACGCCGGTGAGGCTCGAACCCACGGCCCCTCGGTCTAGAGTCAAGCACTCTACCACTGAGCCACTGCGTTCCCTAAACAACAAAAAAATGTGTAAAACAACCACTCTCAAAAAGATAAAAAAAAATGTTTTTCAATACTAATTATTGCTTAATGCAAGTCAAAAGTATTGCAGAATGCTCCAAGGGGAGCATTCTGCAATACTTTTGACCTTCATTAAGCTACCGCTTTGTTTGTCTATTTTTGAGTGGCCGTTTTACACAAGTTTTACTGTATCTCAAGATCTGTAGGTTTATGCAACATTTTGACTATTTCCATTACCATAGTATCCAAATTTTCATGTAACATCGAAAAAATGACATGCATAATCAGCACATTTCCACCTGTTCACATACCAAGTTTCATCAAGCTGCCTTGTTTATCTTAGAATCCAGATTTCATTGGGCAGACGAACAGATGAACAGACAGATGGACATATAGACAGAGGGCAAACCCATAGTGTCTGCCAGGCCACGTAGCGCAGTCGGTAACGTGTCTGGCTGCAGATACGTGTCTGACTGCAGATCCAGGGGTTGCGAGCTTGTTTTCCGCCCGGTCCCACACTTTCGTGAAGATTGATCATAAATAATATCTACATCCTTACTCCTCCTTTCTGCTGATTCAAGAAGGGTTGTTGTCAGTTAGAGGCGAAAGTATGTGCACAAAGTACTGGTTAACCGCTTAGTCATTTTTCCCAGGAAAAAAGTGTGGTTAGGTGAACATGAACGTAGCTGTTGACTGGGACGTTAAGCATCAAACCAAACAAACAAAACCTATAGTACTCTCAGGTGTGAACACTGGTAGGGGACTAAGAATCAGAATTAAACTGCTGTTGGTATGAAGTAGAAACAAGCTTCTGAATTTATTAAAAGTATTTAATGTTTGCCGGTCTAGAATATTTACATTATTTACAAAAGAAAATTAGATTCCGAATGAGGCAATAAACAATGAAATGATACATGTAAATAAGCTACATAATCAAGACATCTAACTTCAATACACTACTTTTAAAGAAAAGACACCGTCATCATACAGTGACTCACCATTATTAACCTCCTCCCTTCCAGCACATAATCGCACCACTCTGTGGGTTTATCAAGGCTACGCTGAAATTTCTAAAATTTCAAACACTAGTTTGATACAAAAACGGTATGGACAAACAGTGCATACTCAGATCAGACTGCCTCTGAAGAAGCAGTCTGATCAGGGTCTTCCCTGTTTGCTATTCTGACATACATTTTATGAATTCCAGTACTGAAAAGCAACATTTTATTTGAGAACAGGAAAAAAAGTGTATGAGATTTTAGAACCTTTACCGCAATACAGAAAAAGAGCTGCAACATGAGATACGTGCAGTCTGATCAGAGTCTTTGCTGGTCCCTTGAATATTCTACGACTCTTAGGCTACTGACCGAACATCATTTGGAGTTTCTAAGCTTTAAAGGAGGCTGCACAGGCTGGTCTGGGTCTACACTTGTCAAATGCCACATTGTTGGAAATCACATGTCACGGCTTAGATATCATATTCTATTCTTTCAGTTTAACATTAGAGTGTGCAGATGAAGATGGGATGAGATATAGATCTGTCATGAGCAGCCTGCTACAAGAATATGGTGGGGTAAGCATCATGCATAAATTCACATGAAACAAGAAAAGTATAACAAGTAAGGGTTAATCCTAACCCTAACCCAAGAATATGGAGGGGTAGGCATCTTTGTTAAGGCCACGCATAAATTGTCATGAAAAAAGCGCAGGCTGATATGCACCTTTGTTATGCACCTACAACCGCATAATTTTTTCTCATGATTTGGCTTATAAATGGGTCTACAAGAGAGATTCATTATGTAATGGAAACTGGCTAATAAATTGAAAACGTTTATATTTGCACACATTATATTTATATTGGCTTTCATAGAAAGGTATTTAAAATAAAATTGCAGACATCCAGCTCTATTTCAAATTAACACAAGCTGCTTTCAAGATAGGATACTAAATACCTGTCTAAAATGGCGGCTCAAAAATAGACAAAACAAAGGTCCTTACCAAAAGGTAGCTTACTGAAGGAGCATTCTGCAATACTTTTGACCTGCATTAAGCGATAGTTGGTCTTGAAAGCCAGTTTTTGGTCTTCTTTTGTAGTGGCCACTTAAGACTGGTTTTACTCACAGTACACTACAAAAAACAGAATACTAAATGAGCTTATGATTTCAGCCTGTTTCTTTATGAGGTGAGTATCTATATATTGGTGATTAATAACTGCATATATCTTTAATATTCAATATGCTGTAATTTAATTGGCTCTTTCAATTGGTTTTGCAGCTGAAAGCAGAAAGCCTGTCAGTGAACAGTGTGATGTTGTCTAACCTGACCTTGACCCCTCTGACCTTCAGACTGGTACACAGAAACCATTCATGTTAATAGAACTTGATCCCTCAAGCAATAAAGAAGGAAACACAAGAGCTTAGTCTACAGACATGATCACTCTCAAACCAAGGCATAACCTTGTGGTAAGTTTCTTAAAGACCTTGACCCCTCTGACCTTCAGACTGGTTACACAGAAACCATTCATGTTAGTAGAGCTTGATCCCTCCAGCAACAAAGAAGGAAACACGAGAGTCCAGTCTACAGACATGATCACTCTCAAACCAAGGCATAACCTTGTGGTAAGTTTCTTAAAGACATTGACCCCTTTAACCTTTAGACTGGTTACACAGAAACCATTCATGTTAGTAGAGCTTGATCCCTCGAGCAATAAAGAAGGAAACACAAGAGTCCAGTCTACAGACATGATCACTCTCAAACCAAGGCATAACCTTGTGGTAAGTTTCTTAAAGACCTTGACCCCTCTGACCTTCAGACTGGTTACACAGAAACCATTCATGCTAGTAGAGCTTGATCCCTCAAGCAATAAAGAAGGAAACACAAGAGCCCAGTCTACAGACATGATCACTCTCAAACCAAGGCATAACCTTGTGGTAAGTTTCTTAAAGACATTGACCCCTTTAACCTTTAGACTGGTTACACAGAAACCATTCATGTTAGTAGAGCTTGATCCCTCGAGCAATGAAGAAGGAAACAAAAGAGTCCAGTCTACAGACATGATCACTCTCAAACCAAGGCATAACCTTGTGGTAAGTTTCTTAAAGAGATTTTTTCTTTCAAAACATGCAACACATGGCAACTTTTTATAGGAATTTCTAAAAAGCTTGTTTCACAATGGGTAAATATGGCCTTAGAACAAATATTAGTCATTTAATATGAATATGGTGCAATATAAAAGATAAACTACAGGAATTTGTTAGAATTTTTCAGAAGCAATACAATTAAGGCTTATGATCCATATCATTTCCCTTTTTATACTCCTACCTTCAGATGGCATATATATTTATACCCCCCGCAAACTTTGCTTGTGGTGGGTATACTGTTTTCACTTTGTCTGGCGTGCGTCCGTGTGTGCGTGCATCCCTGCGTCCATCCGTCCATAACGCTTTGTTTCCTTAATATCTTCAAGAGTCATTGCTGGATTTTCATCAAACCTTGCAAACATGTTCATATATGCAAGGCAAATACTTTAAACAAAAAAGTAAGGGATAGGGGCCAATTCTATTAGAGTTATTTCCCTTTGTAGTTCTAAATGGCTTTTTGTATAGGGTTTTATGCTTATGCTAGCTATTATAGGCCATACATGGGCCGATCAACTCCTACCACAGCTTTTAATGGAACAATTTGATACTTTTCCTATACAATGTAGACACATTGAACATATGCATGAAGGAGTTTGGTTCAGAAAAAATAATTTTTGACAAAATTACATCTGTGAGAACTTAGACATTTTTTCCCTATTAAGGCTTTTGTATAGGCATTGATGGTGCCTTCATGGGCCGATCAACTCCTACCACAGCTTTTAATGGAACAATTTGATACTTTTCCTATACAATGTAGACACATTGAACATATGCATGAAGGAGTTTGGTTCAGAAAAAATAATTTTTAACAAAATAACAGCTGCGAGAACTTAGACACTTTTTCCCTAATAGGGCTTTTGTATATATGCATAGATGGTGCCTTCATGGGCCGATCAACTAGTATCACAGCTTTTGATGGAGCGATTTGATACTTTGCCTATTCAATAAAGACACATTGAACATATGCATGAAGGAGTTTGGTTTGGAAAAAATATTTTTTGACAAAATGACAGCTGTGAGAACTTAGACAATTTTTCACTTATATGGCTTTTGTATATGCATGATAGTGCCTTTATGGGCCAATCCACTCCTACCACAGCTTTTGATGGAGCAATTTGATACTTTGCAGCTACAATATAGACATATTGAACATATGCATGAAAAAGTTTGGTTTGGAAAATTTTTTTTGACAAAATGACAGCTGTTAGAACTTAGACAATTTCCCCTTACAAGGCTTTTGTATATGCATAGATGTTGCTTTCATGGGCTGATCGTCTCCTACCACAGCTTTTGATGGAGCAATTTGATATGTTGCCTATACAATATAGACACATTGAACATATGCATAAAGGAGTTTGGTTCGGAAAATATAATTTTTGATAAAATGACATCTATGAGAACTTAGACTATTTTTCTGATATAAGCTTTTATATATAGAGCTTTCATGTGTGAATAATTTTGTGTATTTGATCTCAACCAAATGTTCCAGATTGCAAGCTTTAAGATCATTTGCACATATTCTACTGAAATCTTGTTTTCACAGATTGTACTGAAATCTTTTTTTCAAAAATAGGGTCTGCTGGTTTGAACTATTACTTGGCAAAAAATCACTTGCCAAAACTAAGTTTTTTCACTGACTCTTACTGTGCGGGGGGTATCTAATAAGCATTGCTTATTGACTTTTTTCATTGCTTTTGTCCATCCTTCTGTCAATCCTAACTTTGCATCCAAACAAATGCTGAAACAAAGAAGGGCCTAGCTAGTTTATCCTTTGCAGTACTTATGTTCTAGAGTTCACCAGATTGTCTTCTGACAGAAACATCTCACTATAGGCAGACTTACTAGAATTTCAGGATGTATATGGTACAAAGTATGCGTGTGCCAATGTTTAGGATAATATGCCAAATGTGAAAATTTTCTTTTATCATATGACGTGCCAATGTTTAGGGTGCATATGTCAAGTTAAAAAAAAACGTGTGAAAATTTTCTTTTGTCATATGACGTTGAGTCTGAGAGTGAAATAACGCCATGCATTAAAATCGATAAGTCACTAGTGGTTTACAGATTTTCAGGAAACATAATGAAATGACACTTTTAAAGTCACGCATATGGCAAAACCCTAACGTTTCCACGCCAAAAATATGATTTCAAAATAATGTTTATGTCATATGATAAATAGAATCTAACATTCATGCTCCTGTTTTATTGAATTTATTAAACTTGTTGCGAAAAAGAGATAAAATGCTCGGCAAGCCACGCATTTTATTTCTTGTTCTCAACTTGTTCAATAAATTCAATAAAACATGAGCACTCATGTAAGATCCTCTACATCCAGTATAGTTTTAAAATAGGTTTTGGTTGCTCAAAAGGATATGGTTCTTTTGAGTGCAAAAAAAATCTGTTCCAGTTGAGAAATAAGAAAATTAATCTTTAATCACACACTTTTATCCAGGGGCCTTGGTTAAATATGATAAATTTATCACTCTATTTTTGCAGGTTAAAGTGGCATTTCAGACTACATCAGATCTTTTGTCTGAGATAGCCAGTGACTACTTGAAAAATGAGGATGACTTGAGCGGTGCTGGTAGAAAGATTGAGTTAAAAGATAATCTTGTGGTGGAGTTCAACAATAAAGCTTCACAGGTAAACCCTGCCTTTAGAATGTTAGTCTTAGCTCATTTATTATAGTAAACATCAGATCTATTGTCTGAGATAGCAAGTGACTACTTGAACAATGAGGATGACTTGAGCGGTGCTGGTAGAAAGATTGATTTAAAAGATAATCTTGTGGTGGAGTTCAACAATAAGGCTTCACAGGTAAACCCTCCCTTTAGAATGTTAGTCTTAGCTCATTTATTATAGTAAACATCAGATCTATTGTCTGAGATAGCAAGTGACTACTTGAACAATGAGGATGACTTAAGTGGTGTTGGTAGAAAGATTGAGTTAAAAGATAATCTTGTGGTGGAGTTCAACAACAAAGCTTTACAGGTAAAAAAATAGTGAGTATGATCAGGAAATACCACAATCACAAACTGCAGACAAACCCATGGCACCGTGAGGATTAGCCACACAACAATCACGAGACACCAGGCAGTATGTGTACATACTGCCTTTAGAATATTAGTCTTAGCTCATTTATTATAGTGACATTAAAATTCACTATTCTTATCCTATTTTTTGCTATTTATACCCCCTGTACGAAGTATATAGGGGGTATATAGTTTTTGCCTTTTCTGTAACAATGTTTGTCTGTCTGTAAACTTTTTTTCCGTCAAAGATTTCTCAGCAACTGCTTGACTTAGGATTCTGAAATTTGATACAAAGCTTGTTGGACCAGCTCATAAAGAGATATTGTTACTTATCACATATTTGGGACACTATTTCCTGTGATAACCCAAAGTCTTCATACGCGATAGGCACCTGCCAACTGAATATCTGCCTGCCATGGTGATAACCGCAAGTCATGTATTTTGAACAGAGAAAGGTCATCATTCCCGGCATGAGAAGTTTTTAATTAGATGAGGTCAGATGTAAACAATTGGCGTGAGGTTTGTATGTCAATCGCGTTAAAATAGTGAATTGGAATATGTGATATTACAGAGTTTTGGTTATAGCCCTCAGTATGAACCCTTGACCATTATCAGCCCTTCCGCTATAGCTCTCCACTGATAATGTGGTCTCCGGTTGATATTTTCATGGGTGAAAGTTCAAAATTTCCAAAATCCTTAACTTTCAAAACTCCAATCTTTAAACTTGCAGTATGTGCACTAAATATACACAATTTCAGGTTTAAATGGTCAATTGTCTTTAGACAGACTGAAAATAAATTAGAAAAGCTATCATAATCTCCCTAATTCAGCATTTTGAGGCTGACTTTAAGTCAGCCTCAAAATCCTAAATTCAGGAATAATACTGAAAACTTTCACCCTTGTACTTTGGGAGATAACCAAAACTCTGTATGATAATCTCTAACTATCTTGTATGCAAGCAGCAAAGGCTCAAACGAGCCTCCTTCCTTGCTCACACACATGCACACACAGGAACACACACACACTATAAGGATGTTAATTTTGGCCTCTTATTCCATTTGCTAAAGATCGTATGATCTATAATGTAGCAAATATGGAATCTTGATATTATTTTTTCATTCTCTCATATCTGTAGTGATTTGATACCAAAGGTAAACTATTTTTGAAAAAAAGTGTGAAACCAGATATAAACTCAAGTGAAACAGTATAGATCCAGATCAGCTGGCTTCCTGATCAGGATCCACACTGTTTTCCAAACTGCATGCAAGTTTAATCCAATATGAAATACAGAATTGCAATTCCACTCTTTAAACTTGTCCCAGGGAAAGTAAATAGAAATTTCTAATTGTCCTGAAATAAACGGGACCAAGTCTGATATTTCCACACCCCTAGCTTTTCTGATTTCTACAAAAATAAATCTGTGTAGTTACTCATTGGAGGCCTAAAGAAATGATTCCAATGAGTACCTAAATAAAAGTATCTTAGGCAAATAAGAACTGTAGGATAAGATAGACAAATAAATAGAGGATCATACATGAGTGCTTGTGAATTTATTAACCAAGTTGAGGAAAGGAAATAATATGTGAGGTTCTGCCAAGCATTCTATTGTTTTCCCATGGAGTTGAATAAATTCAACTACAGGAGCACAAAATATTAGATTCTATTTATCATTTGAAACTAAAATTATTTTGAAATAGGATTTTAGCCTTAAAATGTCAAGATTTGGCCAAACATATATGGCATCGTTTTGGGCATCACTTTGTAACATGAACAATATAATTTGTAAATGACTAGTGGTTTATAAATTTTTATCATATGACACCGCGTCTGGGAGTGGAATAAAGCCATGCAATAAAATCTATAAACCACTAGTGGTTTACAGATTTATGGGAAACGTTATAACATCCGTTACAACGTTGCATACATAGTGACAAAAGTACGACATTTTTATGGCAGAAATGAGATTTCAAAGTAATCTTAATGTCATATGATAAATAGAATCTAACATTTAATCTAACATTAAGCCTCACATTTTATCTCTTTTCCCCAACTTGTTTAATAAAATCAATAAAACATGAGTACTCATGTAAGATGCTCTTTTTAATTCATGGTGATTTATCACTTCCAGAAGCGACGTCATATGGGCAGTGACACAAGAAAACCTGTCTTGGGGTTTCCAAATAACAAAAGTAAGTAAGGGTGCAAAGATCAGGAATCGATGCAATCATGTACCACAACTGACTCAGGATACCAATGGGAAAGTGACAAACTCAAGGTTAGACACCACAAACGAGAGCCAAGAGATCAGCCCTTTCCCAGCAGGTGACCACAAGGCACATATAAACAGTAGTGCACAAAGGCATAGCACAGACCAGCCTACGCATGTGCAGAGTCTGATATTCGCTATTTGGGAAGTAACATATATAAACTTGCTACAAGCGAAATTTCATTTTTCTAGCTAGTCTCTGTAGCTGAGTAGCCTGGTTTGAATCTTACTTTCTAGGAAACCCTGAAGACAGGTTTCCTTGTGTAGAGTCCCATATGATAAGCTGCTGTAATGTTTTATCAAAACCAATCCCATAACTCATCATGTTTAATTTACTTGAGGTACAAAGTTTGGATCACTCAGTCTGTACCAAGATGTTGACTGATTTTTGTTCTATTTCAGCTTGTCCCCTTACATGCTACATTGACTGTACCACAGTTAACTTTGTCAAAGGAGTCCTTAGATTTTGGTGTTTGTCTGGTGAGGTAAAGGTACAAAGTTTGGATAACTTCTGTACGAAGATGTTGACTGATTTTAATCTATTTCAGCTTGTCCCCTTACATGCTACATTGACTGTACCACAGTTTACTTTGTCAAAGGAGACATAAGATTTTGGTGTTTGTCTTGTGGGTCAAACAAGAGAGCTACAGTTGATGTTGTCTAACCTGACCTCTTCTCACACACAGTGGTCAATTTCACAAGGTCAGTAATAATTAACCGGTTCTTTCATGAATATTTATGCTAGGCTCAAAACCACTATGAATAATTGATGTTGTCTAACCTGACCTCTTCTCACACACAGTGGTCAATTTCACAAGGTCAGTAATTGTATTCTTAAAGTATCAGTAATAAACTCAAGATTTCTTGAACCCTTTCCTCATGAATATTCATGCTATGCTCCACCTACTATGAATAATTGATGTTGTCTAACCTGACCTCTTCTCACACACAGTGGTCAATTGCACAAGGTCAGTAATTGTATTCTCAGAGTATCAGTAATATACTCAAGATTTCTTTTAACCCTTTCCTCATGAATATTCATGCTAGGCTCCACCTACTATGAATAATTGATGTTGCCTAAACTGACCTCTTCTCACACACAATGGTCGATTTCACAAGGTCAGTAATTCTATCCTCAGAGTATCAGTAATTAATTCAAGATTTCTTTTAACCCTTTCCTTCATGAATATTCATGCTAGGATCCACCCACTATGATTAATTATATAAATAAACTTTTACATTTGTACATAGAACAAAGAAATTGCTTATCAGGTCCACTTAAAAAAATAAGTGTAAGATCGTATCTAATCATGTTTCTATAAGCAAACAGAGTGACCCTGATAAGGTAGTTCCTACAAGAGCTGCCTGATCTGGGTTTGCTCTGTTTTCAAAAGTGTTTGAAGGCTTCTCAATGAGATAAAGGGTTAAATACAGGAATTGAGAGCCATGCTTCATGATCATAGTATAAGTGATCTTATCAGTAAAATGCATATCAACACTAGGGACACAGAAGTACATGTAATATAGCTCATATATAATCAATAATCTCTCTGAAGCCAGAAACTCATTTTTGTTGTATTTATACTGTAGCATCATGGCTGTAATATTCCTCTGTTCCGTAAAAAAAGTAATTCCAATAATTTATAAAAATCCTAAACACCCAATAAACACAAGACAAATTGTACTTTCAAAGGGATGTTGCTACAAGTAACTCAATTACTCAAGGGGCATAAGGCTGAAGACCAGCAATTAAAATGCGTTTTCAATTTCAGTTTTAAAACAAGTTACTGAAAATAAATATAAAACAAATAATATGATAACAACATTTGTACCATTTTTTCTAAATCCAAAACTGGAAAGGGGGTATATAATTTTTCATCAACAAAATCATTTAGGCACGCTTTCTATATAGAAGATAGTAAGTGAGTATGATCAGGAAATACCACAATCACAAACTGCAGACAACCCCGTGGCACCGCGAGGAAGAGCCGCCCAACCATCACGAGACACCAGGAAGACAAACTAAGCAAAGCAATCAGCTCTCTCTTCCCCATCAAGATGATTGCAATACTAGAATGGACATAAAGTAACATACAACAAAACATAGAACAATTACAGACTCCCAAAATGGGAATAACAATAAACAAAAAGTCAACAACAACAGAACCACCGCCAAGGTTTGCAACTTGGCTAGTTCAGAACCTAACTAAAGGATTATCAGCTAGTCACCAGCTATTTGTTATTTTATAGGCAAAAGCCATTACATCCCTAGACCCTAGATCTAAAATCGGTTAAGGGATGATTAAATTGAATTCATAATAACTTATATCTATACTCTCATTATTATTTTTTCAGAATCTAAATCTGACACCTGTGCCGGGGACACATTTAGAGTAGAACCAACTCAAGGACTTCTAGAAGCCCACATTACCCACATCAGTGATAGCAAGATCCTGCTACGTGTATACTTCACAGCTAAGTAAGCTCTAATTTTTGTATCATGAACAAGTAGTAGCTTTTAATAAAGTAGCTGCAGTTAACTTACATCAGTGAAAGAAATGTGATTGAGCATACAGTAAAACCTGTCTTAGGCGGCCACTCAAAAGAAGATCAAAAAATAGGTTTTCGAGACAGATAATTGATTAATGTAAAGAAATGTGATTGAGCATACAGTAAAACCTGTCTTAAGCGGCCACTCAAAAGAAGACCAAAAAATAGGTTTTCGAGACAGATAATTGATTAATGCAGGTCAAAAGTATTGCAGAATGCTCCACTCCAGTGGAGCATTCTGCAGTACTTTTGACCTGCATTAAGGTACCTCATGGCTTTAAGACCTTTGTTTTGTCTGTTTTTGAGTGGTCACTTAAGACAGGTTTCAATGTATTGTGATAAAACAGAATATACTAATAGTAAGGCTCAATAATCAACTTCTCTGTTGTTTTAGTACTGATGGATTTTCCCATTCATACCAAAACATATGGGATCATCCATTATATGAGCGCGGATCTTACAAAAGGGTCCTCCGGGCATTTTAGCAGCTTTTGTGTAATCAAAATTTCAAAAACTTCTAAATTTTCAAGATTTTGCATGTTCTTAAGTAGAGTCAAATTGCTTTGTACATGTAATACAATCAAAGGCGCAAACAGTTCTGATAAAATTAAGTGATATGTATAATGTATGTTGCCATGGCAACAGCTGTGCATATGGACTACACACTTCCTATAAAACAGGGTACTTCATTTTAAATGCTTTTATAAAAAAGGGATGTGCATATGTGGGCTATTTGTGCAGTCTATGCAATTGCATACACATCAAATTTAAAGAAACACAGAGCAATCTTGAAATATTGCTCCTAGGGTCTTTGTATTAGCATCATATTTTAACACAATGACGTTGAGGTCAGAATGTTATTAACAATGTTAAGTGACGTCATGTTTAAAATGCATCATCTGTACAAGTTTAAACGCTCATATCTTTGTAGTTTGAAAAGATAATCTCTTCAAATTTTTCCTAATTGTTTACAACAGCTAGATCTTTCTTTCTCTGTGTAAATATCTCACTTTTGACTTTTATTGCCAGATGGTCCCTTCTGTCAGATCTTGGCTCATATATATTTAAGGGGGCACATGTTGGAATTCCAAATTATGTTTTTCTGTACCTGAGTATAGACCCAGAGGGAATGCCAAATTCTGAGGCATTCCATCTGGGTCTCCACTGTTTGCCAAGGTACATGTTTGCAGGTTTCAAGTTTTCAAAGAATTAACCATTGGAAATCTTTAAAACTCTTGAATTTCTTTTATTTTCATTTGG
The DNA here is from genome assembly GCA_964019695.1 of Loripinus fragilis. Taxonomy (NCBI): domain Eukaryota; kingdom Metazoa; phylum Mollusca; class Bivalvia; order Lucinida; family Lucinidae; genus Loripinus; species Loripinus fragilis. The sequence goes on along the minus strand of OZ026527.1, from coordinate 86,423,209 downwards.
TCAATGTCATTATACCCTCGGTACTATGTATATCGAGGGTATATAGTATTTGTCATTTCTGTAACTATGTTTGTCTGTCTGTTAGTAAACTTTTTTGCTGTCAAAGATTTCTCAGCAACTACTTGACTTAGGATTCTGAAATTTAGTACAAAGCTTGATAGTGATGAGTTGTATTGTGTAGCAAAAAAAAAAAAAAAACAGCCACATATTGCTTATTAGTCCCTTTATTTGTTCATTATTCTTTCTCTCCAATGAAAATTTCTGTCACAGATTTCTCGGCTCCAGTAGGCTCCTATTGGAGCCAGTGTTTTCAAATTTTGTGTACACCTTCAGGTAGGCAAACGTATTGTGTAAATGAAAATTAAGATGCTAATCCTCATTTTGCCTTCTTTTTTCAATTTTTCTCTGTCGCTACTATATGACACATATGGACATTTTTTATCAAAGTTTTCTCAGAAACTACTTGATTTAGGATTATGAAATCTTTTACAATTTTGTCTTTTCTATGAAAGTGTTACAACCTCTGATGGCTACCGCCGGGGGTATGTGAGTTTGGCTCACATCTTGCTATATTTTAGTGTAGCATTAAAGGTAAAGTGATCATGCAACAGACTGATCTTAGAATAGATGTTGCCATCATCAGTATACAGTAAAACCTGTGTTAAACAGCCACTCAAAAAGAAGACCAAAAATTGGTTTGCAAGACAGATAATTGCTTAAGGCAGGTCAAAAGTATTGCAGAATGTTCCAAAAGAGCATTCTGCAATACTTTCGACATTCATCAAGCTACCATTGTCTTAAAGACCTTTGTTTTTACTATTTTTTTTTATTTTTGAGTGGCCGCTTTAGGCAGGTTTTACTGTATTACGAAATGTACGTTCTCTAATGTTTTTATGTCCATCTTATGGCTTTGATATGTTCTGTCAGAGCATGGCTCCAATGGTTTAAATTATTAGGATTTAAGTTGTTTTAAAACATTTTCCAGTTGATCTTACCACCTATTTTGGCGCCTTTTAAAAGCAAATAACCCTAAAATGCCAATCAGACTGTTGCAGAAAACAGATGTTGTGATTCGTTCTTGATTTTCAGTAAAAATTAAACTTTACAGTTCATGGGATATGAATAAAATATCATTCTTATTTGAGGGACAAAATTTAAACTGTTGCCTGGTGCAAAGCTTTGGAAGTTCTTTAGATGTTATTTATTTAGCAGTGCATCTGTCTTGAAAAAGACAAGGCCATCATGCTGATAAACTTGCATTCAGAGAGAAGGGTTTGTGACATATCATCTTTAATGTTTTATGGAGAAATGACCAAATTATTTCAATTACCATAAAATACTCTCATTTATCATATCTGACAGGTAGCAATCAAAACACTCTGAACAATCGATGAAGGTGGATCACAAATCACTAGAAACAGTGTTTTCGAGTGTCGTCGCCAGTCAGGCAACAAAGGCAATCAAAAACTCTGTTTCTAACAATCTTAGATCTATGTTCGTCGAATGTATTAACATTTTCGATTGCCTCCTATCTGAAGTGTTTATTGAATACAGGCCTACTGAATACATAGCCATAACAATCCAAAACAAAGGCTAATAGAGATAATTTACAGTCGGGCGACAAACGGCAATCAAAAACTCTGTTTCTAGCGATCTTAGATCTATGTTTGTCTATATTATGACCGTTTTCAATTGCCGCCTATCTGAAGTGTTTATTGAATATAGGCCTACTGAATACATAGCCAAAACAATCTGAAATAAGGGCTACTAGGTATGATTTACATTTTACATGTTTATGTTGAAAAAATAATTTTGTTTCCACACCGAATATGCGGCAATCGAAAACTCTCTTAACAAATGAGGAGCGCTGCAACCAGTGTTTTCGTTGCCAATTGTCGCCAGCCAGGTGACTAATGGCAATTGAAAACTCTTGTTTATAACTATTTTTGGTCTACTTTCGCCGCTATTATTGACGTTTTTGGCTGCCACCTATCTGGTGTGAATTTGTTGTACCCTTCATGATATTACGGTGGACATTTCTGCATACATTTGAATAAAATCATATGGAACTGCTCGTGCTTAAAAGGAAGGTATATAACAATGACGATACAACATTTTTTTCCGCGAAGCGGTTCGGGCTGCAACACATCATCACACTCAGCTTTGCGAACGTTAATATACTGAAAAGAATGTTTTATGCTCTTATTAGTACAATAAGTATGCATTTGGGAAACACCTAAACAAGTACTTTTGCAAACAGATGAAAAACACTGTTTGTAAAGGTCAAAAGAATACATATATTTTAATAATTATGACCTGACACCCCTAGAAATGTACAGTGGACTATCCCAAGTATATTGTATCAAACTAGAAGGAAGAATCCATTAGTATACGAAGGGTTGATACTATATTGTATTATTTTTTAGGCATGCTGAGGACTACGAGACAGTATTTACAGTACATGGGGTACTTGGGGAGACTCCCAGACGTTTGTACATCAGAGGTCAAGGCTCCTATGATGGAAAACATGAAGCTATTCTCAACATTTAGATTGACTATTTTAAAAAGCACTTAGTTACATGCTTTTGTTGTCTACTGACTTTTTTTTCAAAATTGACATTTTCAAAAAATTATTTCAGTAACTCTAGTAAGAGTTTAAACAATTTGGATCCAGATCAGGACCGAGTTTCTGTCGGTCCTGATCTGGATCCAAACTGTTTGCAAAGATTATCAGCATATATGGGCCTCCACGCGAGAGAACCCGTCTTTGGGGGTTTGAAAACAACAAAGCCACAGATCAGCCTGCGCATCCGCGCAGTCTGATCAGCACCTTTGTTATTTGCTTTTTGGAAAGTATATCTAAACTTGCTACAAGCCAAATTTCAATTTTCTAGCTAGTCTCTGTAATTGAGGAGACTGGTTTGAGTCTCGCTTTTTTCAGAAACCCCAAAGACAGGTTTTGTCGAAGCCCATATAAGGGCTGATACCTATGTCTCTGCTTCAACTTATGGGTGAAAGTTCAAAATTTCCAAAATCCCCAACTTTAGAAATTCCAATTTTTAAACATGCAGTATGCCTAGAAAATACCAATTTTTTTAAATTTAAATGACATGAATTGAAAACAAATCAGAGAAGCTATCATAATCTGCCTAATTCAGCATTTCAAAATCCTGAATTCAGGAATATGTGTTTCACACAAGCCACTAAACTTTTTGAGGTTTGTTTAACATGCAATTTTTTTTACCTTAGTGATACTGCAAATTCTAGAATGGACGGACTTTAATGGTTAACTTTTCAAGTAAACAGTCCATTGTTTAGAAAGCTCTAGGCCTTTCCAGCTTGTTAGAAATGCAGTCTTAAGAAAGAAAAAATAAAAACCTGTAAAGTGATAGCTTGCTCTACTGATTGTGGGCCGCGTAGCGCAGTCGGTAACGTGTCTGGCTACAGATGCGTGTCTGACTGCAGATCCAGGGGTCGCGAGTTTGATCCTGGTCCGGTCCCATACTTTCGTGGAGATTGATCATGAAATGGTTTCTACGGTCATTCTCCTCCCTTCCGCTGATTTATTCAAGAAGGGTTGTTGTCGGTTACAAGCGAAAGTATGTGCACAAATTACTGGTTAACCGCTTGTTTAAGCCTGCCCAGGAAAAAGTGTGATTAGGTGAACTGATCATCCGGCAATGACAATAGCTGTTGACTTGGGACGTAAAGCAACAAAACAAACAAAATGCTCTACTGATTACAGCCCTGTTGTGTCTAGGGTTGTGTCTTTACAATTTCAATGTTGGAGAAGCAATTTCTGAGTGTAAAATTGTAATTATTTTCTTACCTATCGGTTAAAACATGTATTTTGGGTGCTTAAAAGAACCGTCTCATTGCTGACTTTTTTTTGAGTACCCACAACATGTGTTTTAATTGAAAAATAAGTAAAATAACTTTCAAATACACACTCTTATCTGGAGGTCTGTAAATTATAGTCTGATCCATACCTATAGACAGACTGATCAGATCCTTCATTTTCCTCATATTCATGTACATTGTACTTGAAGAGGTCAATTCTTTTCTAACATTTAAAGCTGCATAGTCTGTAACTGTTGATCTTCTAATTTTAGAACTAATGTTTCTATTTTTCAAGAACACAGTAAAAAAACTAAAATTCAGGTATACATTTTACCAATTTCGTAAATCTTTACAAATTATCAGTATCAAACAACAGCATTTATGTTAAAACTTGACTGTCTATAATTATTGGAGGGACGCAAATAATTACCAACAAGAGAAAAAAACACCTGTTTTTATAAGATAATTCAGTTTTCAGCTATAATGTACAGATTTATTGTGAAAACTTAACTTAATTCTGCTTTTACAAATGATTTAAAAATAAGATAAAATTTTTCGAAAAATGTTCAAAGTTACAGACTATGCAGCTTTAAAAGAAAGCATTATGAAAAAAAAACTAGTTTTTTATAAATAAGTCTGTGACATTCTAGCAAAATAAAGAAATTTGGTAAATATTGAGACTTGCCTGTCCAATGTCCTCAAAAAGTTGTGGTATAGCAAGGACTTTAGTTATGAGTGCGTGACGAAAATTTAATTTTTATTTCTCAACCAAAACATATGTTGTGGGTACTCAAAAGAACTGTCTCAATGAGACGGTTCTTTTCGGCACCCAAAACATATATTAAAATTGATGGGTAATAAAATACATACAATTTTACGCTGAAATTTTTTGTTTATCTAAACCTGTGGTAGAGCGCTGTACAAGGGACAGGTGATAAGACATTAGGAAACAGGCAAAAATCATCATACCAAAGATAAATAAAAGTTGAAATTCTAAATGGCACAAAAACAGCATCCACTGCAAGGGTTAACATATCCAGCGAAAACCTATAGGGATGTAACAATACATAGGACTATCCATATATCACAATAGTAGCCTATGCAATGTAACTACATCGATAGGAAAGTGGCAATGCCAATAGTATAAGCAATAGTCTTTTCACTATCGCAATAGTTTTTAGCCATAGGGATTTTCACTTAACTGTTTGGTTAGACACCAAAAAAAGGTAAATGGAAATGGGATGTATATAGTGTTGCCTCCTATGCATTCAGCAAAATAAATGGACTTTGGCAATATTCTGAAATGTTTCTCTTGTTTCCGTACAAAATCGACCATATTCTTAATTTTCTCCTTCAAACAAACATAAAAGTTTCAGACAATAGTATCACAATAGTGCTATGGTAGTCCACAATAGTAATAGTATTATAGGTTCGCAATGGTACTTCCTGCAATGTCAATACTATCGCAATAGTCATTTTTGGTCGCAATAGTCACCCCTTAAAGCCTATGCCTTTGAATTTGTTCCATTTTTATGGTAAAAGAGCCTTGTCACAGCCACATCATCTGAGGCATGCCATGCAAACCCTTGTTAATACAGTTGATGGCAGATTTCCGGTATTCCAATGGGTACTAATTGTGCTCCTCTTGTTGCAGATTTGTTTTTGTTTTGTTATGAGAGAGACTTTATGTTGTCTCTGTCAGACAATAATCAAGCTGATATTATTGAAGCTTTTAACTCTACCTCCAGATATTTAGATGACTTGCTTAATATTGATAATCCTTATTTTGAACAAATGGTAGGTCAGATATATCCCACGGAACTTCAGTTAAATAAGGCGAATTCTTCTGATACTGAAGCTCCATTGTTGGACTTGAACTTGTCAATAACAAATGGCATAGTTTCTTCTAAAATTTATGATAAACGGGATGATTTTAATTTTGAAATAGTAAATTTCCCATTTCTTGATGGAGATATTCCTTCCTTCCTATGGTGTATATATTTCTCAGCTTATTTGTTTTGCTAGAGTGTGTTCTAATGTTGATGACTTCAACAACAGAAACTTATTTTCAACTGCTAAATTATTAAAACAAGGTTATAGATATCATAAAATTCGTAAAGCATTTTCTGAATTCTACCACAGACACTCAGAGTTAATTGTTAAATACAACATCGGGTTAAAAACTCTTCTGCAACAAGGCATATCAGAACCTATATTTTATGGTGATTTAGTTTATAAATTCAAACGAATTGTTGGAAAACCTAATTTTAGTGATCAATTCAAAAAGATAGTAAAAGGTTATATAAGGGTTGGATATAATTTAGATGTCATGCGACAGTCTGCATGCCTAGTTTTAAACCCAATCACGGTTTTTAGCTATGGTTTCCTCTTTAATTGCACAACGGTGGGTCAGGCCTCAGACTCTATGACGGCTCTGACGTAAAGCTTTAATCGGCGGGTTGGTGCCTGATGCTTATCTGTAGCTGGACCCACCGTGGCTCAACTTGAGGTTTTCTTTAGCTCTGACTATCTGTGAGTCATGAGCCCTTTTTTTGGTTTCATCATGGTGTAGTAATTTGATTAGAGTGTTTTTTCCATGATGATACAATGCATTAGTTAGATGGCCTCCATGCGAGCTGATTATTAGCTCACCTGAGCCGAAGGCTCCGAGGTGAGCTATTAGTATACCAGTGACTCCGGCGTCCGTCGTCCGTCCGTCCGTCGTCCGTCTGTCCGTCCGTCCGTCAACATTTTCAAACATCTTCTTCTCTGAAACCACTGGGCCAATTGAACTCAAATTTCATATGGAGACTCCTTAGGATGGGGGAACGAAAGTTTGTTCAAATGTTCCTGGTCACATGACCAAGATGGCCGCCATGCCCATATATGGTAAAAACCCTTTAAAAACCTTCTTCTCCAGAACCAGAAGGCTGATGACCTTGGGACTTGGTATGTAGCATCGGGGATGTGGAGCCTACCAAGTTTGTTCAAATAATGATCCTAGGTTGACCTTGACCTACTTAACGTCAAGGTCAAATTTGCTTCCTAATAGATTTAAATGGGAATTTTTTTGAAAAGTTGATTTTTTGAATACTGTTAAAGCCAATGTGATTATTCTTACTTGATATGTTGAAACTAATGAGACAATGGCTATAAATAAGTTTCAAAGGTCAAGGTTGACCTTTGCCCTTTCAGCCAAGGTCGCTCATATTGTGGTCCCATCAATATATTAAAACATAGTTTTCTCACAAACCATTGGCCCAATTGAGCTTAAATTTCATGTGAAGACTCCTTATGATAAGTCAGTCTAAATTTATACAAAATATTTTGGTCACATGACAAAGATGGCCGCCATGCCTATATATGGTAAAAACCTTTTAAAAATCTTCATCTCCAGAACCAGAAGGCCAGTGACCTTGAGGCTTGGTATGTAGTATTGGGGATGTGGGGCCTACCAAGTTTGTTCAAATGATGATCCTAGGGTGACCTTGACCTACTTAACGTCAAGGTCAAGTTTGCTTCCTGATGAATTGGGAAATTTTTTGAAAGTTGATTTTTTGAATACTGTGGAAGCCAAAGTGATTATTCTCACTTGTTATGTTCAATCTAGTGTCTATAAATAAGTTTCAAAGGTCAAGGTTGATCTTAGACCTTTCAGCCAAGGTCGCTTATATGTCTCATCAACATATTAAAACATAATTTTCTCAGACAATTCTTGGCCAATTGAAACCAAATTTCATATGACAACTCCTTATGATTGGTTAGCCAAAAATTATACAAATTGTTATGGTCACATGACTAATATGGCCACCATGCCCATACATGGTAAAAAACTCTTTAAATCTCTTCTTCTCTGGAACCAAAAGACCATTGGCTTTGGGACTTGGTATGTAGGATTGGGGATATGGGCACTACCAGGTAAGCACAAATGATGAATCTAGATTGACCCTGACCTACTTTATGGCAAGGTCAAATTTGATTCCTTATGCATTTATATGGAGAAAATCTTAAATTGTTCATTTTCTATAACTAATTTTCTATAAATTCATAATAGTTAAACCTATTCTGTCTATTGAGACAATGGTTTATTAAGTACCAAATGTCAAGCTGACCTATGACCTTTTATCCAAGGCCACACATTTGGACTGCCACATACCTATCTAAACATCTTTTTCTCAGTAATCTCTGGGCTGTTTGATGGATTATTCATTAGATTGTTTAGGTAACTTGACCAAAATATATATGGTAAAAGCAAAATTTGTTCCATTTTAAGTTGTAGTTGACCTTGACCTATTTTTTTATAAGTACCAAAGTTCAAGCTGGTCTTTGAACTTTCATCCAATGCCGCTCATTTTGTACTTCCACAAACATATCTAAACATCTTTTTTCAGAAACCACTGGGCTCTGAACTCAAATGTCATATGGAGTATTCATTAGATAAAACAGTATAAATATGACATTTATTTCAAGTCACAATGCTCATATATTAAATATTCCATGGAACCAATGACCTTGGGTCTCTGTATGTACATGTATCATTAGGTCTTAGGGATGTTATTAGGGATGTGGGCCGTACAAAATATATTAAAATAATAAGCCTAGGTTAAACCTTGACCTAGTTTCAGTATGAGGTGAGAGCTTTAAGTCCTGGTGTTTCTTTTTCTTTTTCCAGGTAACTCTATGTAATTAATGATCACAAGAAAGAAAAACTGGAGGTAGAGTGTGAGCAGAAGAGAAGTACTGAGTGGGGAGGTAAGTATACTTGCAAGCCCTGTCTATGTGCAGGCAAATGGAAGTCCTGACCAAATGCAGGCAAATGCAAGTCCTGACCAAATGCAGGCAAATGCAAGTCCTGACCAAATGCAGGCAAATGGAAGTCCTGACCAAATGCAGGCAAATGCAAGTCCTGTCCAAGAGCTGGCAAATGGAAGTCCTGACCAAATGCAGGCAAATGGAAGTCCTGGCCAAATGCAGGCAATTACAAGTCCTGACCATGTGCAGGCAATTCAAAATTGGCAAAACTGGCAAAACACATCTAAAGAAAATGTGAAAGAAAATGCTAAAGAAATTATGAAAAAAAAATGCAGATGCAGGCAAATGTGTGAGCAGTCTTAGTAGCTATATAAAGAGAAAGTCAAATGACATCTGTTCGGAAATTGTAACCTGGTAGTTATTCCATTCATGAACTGCAAGTCTTAGACATATAATTGTTGGCAGTTTTCACCAAAACAATGAAAGACTTTCAAACCAGTCCCGTGGTTTCCAATGTACTTCTAATGCTTTATGCATGTTAGTTTACTCAGCTTGTCTGGACATAAATGATGGATTAATATTAGATAAGATTCTTTGTGAAGGAGATTCTCTATATATGAACATTGTCAGTAAATTGAAAAATGATGGAAAATTCATTCAACCTCTATTAAGCCTGGATGAAATTCCAGATGATATTGAAATTGAAAAAGGAAAGTTTACTGTGGACAAGCAGCCTATCGTAAGTGGCATTCTTGTTGACTCTTTTGGTGTAGATCATGGTTTACCATCACTTCATTGTGTCCTTCAGTCAGCTTTTGGAGGTGCATCATCTGGTCTTTTGATAATTGGAGCTATTTGACAGTATTTGTTCTGCTGAAGTTAAGAAAGATCACTTGTATAAAGTAATCACACTCACCGTCCTTCCCGCTTCCTGTTGTGTGCATATCTCCTATTGTTTGAGGCAGGAATCCCAGTTTTGGTGTGTGGATGCATCTTGGGATAGCGGAGTGTTGGTTACCATTTTTGGGTCACTCTGAGCGTGACCTTGACCTCTGATCTAGTTTTTAGAAAATTTGTGTCCGAAGCATATATCTTATATTATTTGAGGTTGGAATCCCAAATTTGGTATGTGCATACATCTTGGGATGATGAAGTGTTGCATACCACCCTTGGGTCTCTGTGACCTTGACCTCTGACCTAGTTTATAATATAGGCATTGAGGCTGGTGCATATCTCATATTCTTTGAGGTAGGAATTCCAAATTTGTTGTATGGATGCATCTTGGGATGGCAGAGTGTAGCATACCATTTTTAGGTTGCTGTGACTGTGATCTAGTTATAAGGAAAATGGTGTCCGGAGCATATCTCTTGTATTATTTTAGATAGGAATCCCAAATTTGGTGTGTGGGTGAATCTTGGGTTGGAGGAGTGTCGCATACTCTTTTCGGGTCACTGTGACCTTGTCTTCTGGCCTAGTTTTTAGAATGATTGTGTCCAAAGCATATTTCTTATATCATTTGAGGTAGGAATCCCAAATTTGGTGTGTGCATGCATCTTGGGATAATGAAGTGTCATGTACCACCCATGCGTCACTGTGACCTTGAAATCTGGCCTAGTTTATAGAATTGGCATTGAGTCTGGTGCACATCTCCTATATTATTTGAGATAAGAACTCCAGCATTGGTGTGTGAATGCTTCTTTGGATGGCGTAGTGTCACATACCATTTTATGGCCACTGTGACCTTGACCTCTGACCTAGTTATCAGAATAATCATGTCGGGAGCATATCTCTTATAATAAGCGAGGTAGGAATTCCAAACTTGGTGTATGGATGCATCTCTGGATGGTGATATGTCGCTGACCATTTTAGGTCACTGTGACTTTGACCATGAATAATCGTGTCTAGAGCATATAATATAGCCTATATTATTTGAGGTAGGAATCCCAAATTTGGTGTGTGGATTCCTCTTCATATGGCAGAGTGGTGCATACCATTTTGGGTCACTTTGACATTGACTTCTGACCTCATTTCTAGGTTTTTGTATTTTGATCCTATCTCCTTTATAACAAATAACTTACCTCAAATGTGTCTTATGCTAGACCAATTTCTTTGGGAGGCATTCATCATGTTACTGTGAAATTTCTTGTTTGACTCACATTCCCATGGAAAAAATGGACTATACATCATTTTTAATGTCTTTTAAGAGCCTTGATGATCTTGTCTTTCAAGAGCCTTGATGATCTTGTCACATATCTGAATGTTTTATGATAGTTTGAAAATAGATATAACTTTGCAATTTGATTTTTTGCCACTTACTATCAAATCTTATAAACACATTTTTCATCATAGTCAACAATTTTTCAGTCATGTCAGAGTAAGAAAGAGAGCAAAGATCAGGAATTGATATAATCAAGCACCACACCTGACCCATGATACCAAATGGAAAGTGACAACGTCACAATTAGACATCGCAAACGAGAGCCAAGAGATCAGAGCTTTCCCAGCAGGTGACCAACCACAAGGCAGGACTATTTCCTGTTTTCTGGGTTGTACCAATGGATGAAGTGTCTATGCTCAAGGACACAATACAGTGACTCCACGTCTCAAACTATCTACCAGCTGAGCCATTGAGCTCTACAATGCACCTCGATCTCTAGGTCATGGAACTTGTAAACTGTATCTTTTTAAAAGCATGTATATAGTGATTTATTTAGCCCTCAGCTTTTGAATAGCTGAGGATCTGTTCATCAGAGATACCTTGTTAGTAGGATGTCTCATAAATAATAAGAGAAACAGCCTTGAAAAATGGATAAGCTGATACACAGATGTTATATAAGATCTGTGGCTGATCTAATAAGAGTGAATTAACTGAATCATTCATGAAGGAATTTAGGAAAGTACTACTGGAGTCATGACCCTTGTTAAAAACGCACGGGGGACATGTACAGATTGTCAATAAATAAATACAAGCTAAACATGTTTTTCTTTTTCTTTTGGTCCATATTTATTTTAGTGTCCCATCTCAAACAGCATGCTTTTCTTTCAGAATTTATATGGAGTTATTTGTCATACATGTAAAGATTGTCAATAAAACATAGCAGAACATGTTTGTTTTCTTTTTACTGGTACATTCTACCCTTACACACACCCTTGGCCGCTGGGGAGGGATCAAAAAGAAAAAAATATATTTTTTTCTGTTCTGAATATGAGTTTGTTGTGAGATTACGTTACAACATACAAGCAACATGTTTGACCTGGTACCCACCTCTGAGTTTCAGGGTTGGGTTAAATGGTCAAATGTTGCAAATGTGCAGTATAGTATGCTTTTGTGGACACTAATAACAAAAAGTACTACTAATTGACAGTACAGGATGCAGTTATGACCTGAATGATACTGAAGGTGGACTTAAGGTTTTGTAGAAATCCAGATTGGGCCGCGACATGAGATTTCCAATAATGTGGTATGTGTGACCACCAAAGCCTCAGACCAGCCTGCGCATACACGCTGTCTGATCAGAGACTTTGCTTATCACATAAGTATTTGATGATTGTTAAGCTACTGACCAAACATCATTTGGTGTTTCTAAGCATAAAAGGAGGCTGCACAGGGTGGTCTGAGTCTACACTTGCCAAAATACCACATTGTTGGAAATCACATGTCGAGGCCCATATAAGTTTTGTTATATACTCTATTCTTTAAAATAACACTTCTTCGGAGGATAAAAACTTCATGAGTCTGCCTTGTTTACAAAAAAAAAAATCCAGAATTGTTGATCTATATTTTTGTCAACTTCTGTGGTTCATAACCTGATTGGTAGGAGAGCAAATTCAAACTATAAGCAGCTTCCTAAAAATAACAAGTGAAAAATTTTGTTACTTGCTAAAGATGCCAGTTGGCTTAATTGACTTCTAAAAAAAAACCTTGTATAATTTTTTGCATTTTTACAATAAATCAATGATTTATTGGTTGACATTCAAAATTGTGACATGTAATCAGTTGCTAAAAGTAGCAATTGATGGCCATTACTACTTGCTTGTTTTATTAAAGCTACTTTCATCTAGCAATGAGAAAGTGCTAAATTGACACCTGGTGCTATGACTTGGTGTTAAAGGGAGCTGCACATTTTGTTTCTCTTTCTATTTCCAGGTAACTCTATGTAATTAATGATGCCAAGAAAGAAAAACTGGAGGAAGAGTGTGAGCAGAAGAGAAGTACTGAGTGGGGAGGTAAGTATACCTGCAAGCCCTGTCCATGTGCAGGCAAATGGAAGTCCTGACCAAATGCAGGCAAATGGAAGTCCTGACCAAATGCAGGCAAATGGAAGTCCTGACCAAATGCAGGCAAATGGAAGTCCTGACCAAATGCAGGCAAATGGAAGTCCTGACCAAATGCAGGCAAATGCAAGTCCTGTCCAAATGCAGGCAAATGCAAGTCCTGTCCAAATGCAGGCAAATGCAAGTCCTGTCCAAATGCAGGCAATTCAAAATTGGCAAAGCTGGCAAAATACATCTAAAAGAAATGTTAAAGAAAATGCAAAAGAAAATGTGAATGAAAATGCAAAAGAAAATGCAAATGCAGGCAAATATGAGAGCAGTATTAGTAGCCACATAAAAAGACAGTCACATGACATCTGTTCTGAGATTAACGAGTGGAATGAAAGTCTTAGACATATAATTTTTGGCAGTTTTCACCAAAACAATGAAAGATTTTCAAACCAGTCCCGTGGTTTCCAATGTACTTCTAATGCTTTATGCATGTTAGTTTACTCAGCTTGTCTGGACATAAATGATGGATTAATATTAGATAAGATTCTTTGTGAAGGAGATTCTCTATATATGAACATTGTCAGTAAATTGAAAAATGATGGAAAATTCATTCAACCTCTCTTAAGCCTGGATGAAATTCCAGATGAGATTGAAATTGAAAAAGGAAAGTTTACTGTGGACAAGCAGCCTATCGTAAGTGGCATTCTTGTTGACTCTATTGGTGTAGATCATGGTTTACCATCACTTCATTGTGTCCTTCAGTCAGCTTTTGCAAGTGCATCTTCTGGTCTTTTGATAATTGGAGCAATTTGTTCTGCTGTAGTTAAGACAGATGACTTGTATATATTTTTTGACTCACATTGCCATGGAAAAAATGGACTTTCATCAAGTGAAGGTACATCAGTTTTAATGTCTTTCAAGAGCCTTGATGATCTTGTCACATATCTGTATGCTTTTTATGATAGTTTGAAAATAGATATAACTATGCAATTTGATTTTTTGCCACTTACTATCAAATCTTATCAACAAGAAACCAGATGTAAAATTGGTGTTGAGAATCAGCTTGAAGCTTACTTTAAGGATCAAAAGAGGAGACAAGCTATGAAAGAGAAATATGAGTCTGAAAGTGCTACTTGTAAGAAGAAGAAGAAACGTACAGAGTACAATCGGCTGTACAAAAGACAACAAAGAGAACTCTTTGCTTTTAAAGAAAAAGAAAAATCTTCTCAACAAGTATCTAAACAAAATGCAAGAAAAAATCCTACTTTTAAAACTAAAGAAACAGGGTATCAGCTTGCTTCTAAACAAAGTTCCAGGAAAGATCCTTCTTTTAAAACGAAAGAGGCAGAATATCAGCGTGTTTCAAAGCAAAGTGCAAGAAAAGATCCTACTTTTAAAACTAAAGAGGCAGTATATCAGCGTGCTTCAAAGCAAAGTGCAAGAAAAGATCCTTCATTTAAAACTAAAGAGGCAGTATATCAGCTTGCTTCAAAGCAAAGTGCGAGAAAAGATCCTACTTTTAAAACTAAAGAAGCAGGATATCAGCTTGCATCAAAACAAAATATCAGATTGAAGCCAGGTGTATTGGAAAAAGAGAGATTATCCAAGCAGAGAGTAAGACAAGATACTAACTTTAAAATTAAAGAGATACAATATCAGCGTGCTTCAAAGCAAAGTGCAAGAAAAGATCCTTCATTTAAAACTAAAGAGACAGATTATCAGCTTGCATCAAAGCAAAGTGCGAGAAAAGATCCTAATTTTAAAACTAAAGAGACAAATTATCAGCTTGCATCAAAACAAAATATCAGATTGAAGCCAGGTGTATTGGAAAAAGAGAGATTATCCAAGCAGAGAGTAAGACAAGATACTATCTTTAAAGTTAAAGAGATACAATATCAGCGTGCTTCAAAGCAAAGTGCAAGAAAAGATCCTTCATTTAAAACTAAAGAGACAGATTATCAGCTTGCATCAAAGCAAAGTGCGAGAAAAGATCCTAATTTTAAAACTAAAGAGACAAATTATCAGCTTGCATCAAAACGAAACATAAGACTGAAGCCAGGTGTATTGGAAAAAGAGAAATTATCAAAGCAGGTAGTAAGAAAAGATGTAGACTTTCAAATTAAAGAAGCAAAATATCAGCGTGAATCAAAGCAAAATGCAAGAAAGAAGTCTATTGTACTTGAACAGGAAAGAATTAAAAAGCAGCAAATTAGACAGCTAAAGCGACAATCAAATGAAGTGTATAAGCCAGTTGTATCTAATAAACAATGTAAACTTAATGACGACACTTCACAGGGATGTGGCTCTAGTGAAACTGTTAGCAGAAAAGCATTTAAAGACATTAATGAATGTATTAAAGATTTTCATTCCAGTATTGCTATTGGACCTATTTATGTATGTACGTGCTGTCACCAGACCTGGTTTAGAAAAAGTGTTTCCATGACCAAAAACATCAACATCTCGGCAAAAGATATGCGACTGTACTGGACAAAATTATTATCTGTAAATCAGGAAGAGTGGGTCTGTCATACATGTTTAAGTAACATAAGGGATGGTAAAGTTCCAAAACTCTCTGTAGCCAATGGAATGAAATGGTCAGAAAAACCTAAGGAGCTGCATTTACACCAGCTTGAAGAAAGGTTAATAGCTCTACGTATACCTTTTATGCAAATAAGAGAACTCCCACGTGGGGGCCAGTACTCTCTGAAAGGAAATGTTATAAATGTACCAGTCGATATTCAGCCTACTGTAAGCTGTCTTCCAAGACCCATGGATGAAAACTTTACTGTGGCTATCCAGCTTAAAAAGAAATTGACATACAAAAAGGTAGACTTTAAAGAAAATGTGAGACCACTCAAAGTATTGACTGCATTGCAATGGCTGTTAAATAACAGTGATCTATATAAAAATTCAGGCATAAATGTAGCTAACAATTGGTTTCAGCAGGTTACTGAGAGTTCAGATGAAAATGTAAGAGAATTTTTAGAAATGTCAGATGAATATTCAAAGTCACTGAATGATACTGAATGCCAGACTCATGAACAAAATCGAAATGAGAATATTTTGGTACAGAAAGACATGACTGAAACAGGTAATGAATCTGATGATGGTTACAGTGAGATAGATGCAAATGAACAGGTTGGGAATGTAGATACTTTAGTGGATGATGCTAATATTGAAAGCAAATATGATAAGGTATATACCTTTGCTCCTGGAGAAGGGCAGCATCCTTTAAGCTTATATCACGATAAAGATGCAGAATATTTGTGTTTCCCTTCAATATTTTGTGGCCAGAAACCACTCAGTAATGATCAAAGGTCAGTTCCTGTTCATTATAGTGATATTGTCAAATGGGAATTAAGAAGTGTTGACAGAAGGGCTGCACAATCAGTACCAAATATTTTCTTCAAACATAAAAAACTACAGATGAAACAAATCAGTGACAAAGTGAATCTAGCTATAAGGCGATGTAAAAACAGAGGAAAGAAAATAACAGCAGCTGAAGCTAGAAATCCTTCTTATTTGGACAAACTTGTTAACCTAGATGAAGGTTATTACATATTCCGCCAGCTTAGAAATTCACCTCCTTATCTGGAAGCCAGAAAAAAGGATATTTTTGCAATGATTAGACAGCTCTCTTTGCCCACTTGGTTCATATCATTGTCAGCAGCTGATACAAGATGGACTGATCTTTTAAAAATGTTGGCAAAACTAAATAATGATGCAGAATTGACAAACACAGATATTGAGAATATGACATGGCAAGAGAAAACCAAACTTGTTCAGAAGGATCCAGTGACATGTTCAAGGTACTTTGACCATAGGGTAAATGAATTTTTAAGTACAGTTCTTAAAAGTAATTGTGAACCTATTGGAAAAGTCAAAGATTACTTTTATAGAGTTGAGTTTCAACAGCGTGGCTCTCCACATATCCACATGCTTGTTTGGGTTGAAAATGCGCCAACATTAGAGACTAATTCAGAAGATGAAATTGTCCAATTTGTTGATCAGTATCTTACTTGTAGTGCAGAAAAGAATGAAACTTTAGAATTAGTGAAGTTGCAAACACACAAACACTCAAGAACTTGCAGAAAAAAAGGCAAACCCATATGTAGATTTGGATTTCCATTGCCACCTCTACCAAGAACAATGTTGCTGTATCCTCTTGAAGAGGAGGTTGAAAAGTATAAAAAGAAAAGTGCAGGGCTTCAGAAAGATATGAATGAGTTTCAAGAGAACATGGAGATGACGTTTGATGATTTTTTGAACAAAATTGCAAGAATGGATTTTGAAGATTACATTAGGTGTATCCGTAGCTCACTCAGAGCTCCAAAAGTATTTCTGAAACGAAAACCACAGGAAATGAGAGTTAATTTGTTCAATGAGAATATGCTTCTTGCCTGGAAAGCAAATTTAGATATTCAAATTGTCTTAGAACCGTATGGATGTGCAACATATATTGTTGGTTATATAAGTAAATCCCAAAGAGGAATGAGTTCACAGCTTGATGCAGCAGCAAAAGAGGCAAGGAGAGGAAACCTTGATCTCAAGAAACAAGTCAGACATATAGGAAATGTATTCTCAAATTGTGTTGAGGTTAGCGCGCAAGAAGCTGTGTATCTATCCTTGCAAATTCCTTTGACAAAGTCCACAAGAGATGTTGTCTTTGTAAACACCTCTACGTCAGAAGAAAGAGTGTTTTTGTTAAAGCCAAAATCTTCGTTGGATGATTTGCCTCCTGAATCAACAGATATTGAATCTGACAATATTATCCAGCGGTATTCTAAAAGACCCAGACAACTTCAAAAACTCTGCTTCGCTGATTATGTATCCAAAGTGGATGTTATTTATCCAAAGGAGGATAAAGTGCCCACTGAAATGGAAGTTAAAAATGATGATGATCTTAGTGAAAACAGCTCTAGTGATGAAAATATTGACATTCAGGAAGGAGCAAATATTGCCCATGATCCCCTTAGTTCAGATTTCTTGTTTAAAGCAAAGACTGGAACAGTATACAAGAGAAGAAAGGTCCCAAAAGTAATACGTTATGTAAGATATAACAAGAAAAAAGACCCTGAAAATTACTTCAGAGAGAAACTTATGCTGTTTATGCCTTGGCGAAATGAAGCTAAAGATCTTTTAGGCACTTTTGATACGTATGAAGCTCACTATAATTCCATGAAAACATCACTGGAAGCTAAAGGCAATGAGTATGAACATCATGTTGATGAGCTTGAAATAGCAAGGCAAACAGCAGAAGCTGAGGAAAATTCATTTGATGAAATAGCACCAAATACAGAGCAAGAAAACCGGGAGGCTGAAGAAGAAGGAGACACTGAAGCAGAAAATTTTGTATACTTCAATCCAAATAGAGTTCTTGAGCATAGACATTATGACATTGGTATAGAGCTGCAGTCCACCTGCTCAGTGCCTCCAGTTGAAACCACAGGCATTATGTTACCAGATGAGGAATATTTGCAACTACTCAGAAGTCTTAATACTAGACAGAGGGAATTTTTTAATCACATAGTGCATTGGATAAAATGCAGAGATGAACCAATTTATGCTTTTTTATCAGGTGGTGCAGGTGTTGGTAAATCTGTAGTCATAAGAGCACTTTATCAGAGCTTGTACAGAACATTGAATTTGAAAGAAGGAGAAAATCCTGATGATATAAGAATCCTGCTTTGTGCTTATATGGGCTTTGCTGCTTTCAATATAAATGGACAAACCATTTGTTCAGCCTTTCACAAGAAAATATTTCAGGGCTCAGATCATATGTCAGCTGATGAGTTGAATACATTTAGAATAAAGTACAGGCATCTAAAAGTAATCATTATTGATGAAATATCCACAGTAAGCAGCCAGACTCTGAGCTTTATAAACACTAGATTGCAGCAGTTAACTGGAACTACAGCAGATTTTGGTGGTTTAAGTGTAATTGCTGTTGGTGATCTGTATCAGCTAAAACCAGTAACTGGTTCATGGATATTTCTTGACTTGGATAAGGAATCATCTTCGTTAGCTCGAAATTTATGGAAAGATCTTTTCAAATTGTATGAGCTAGTAGATATCATGAGACAGAAAGATGATCTTCAGTTTGCTCATCTATTAAATCGACTTCGTTTGAATGAACTTACGGACGAAGATCAGGACACATTGCAGACACGTCTCATTTCCCCGGTATCTAAGGACTATCAAAAGGATGTTCTTCATTTGTTTGCAGAAAATGCAGGTGTTGACAAACACAATAATGAGATTTTGATTGAAATGCCAGGAGAGAAAGTTGTGATAGCATGCCATGACACTGTTGTATCAGCAAACATATCTGCTAAAAAATGTGATGATCTTGTCAAATCCCTACCAGACGATTTCTCAAAGACTGGCAATTTGATGAAGTTGTTGACAGTAGCTGTTGGGATGATTTATGTTATGACAGTAAATGTAGACGTAGAAGATGGCTTGACAAATGGCTCTACTGGTATTGTAAAGCTTATTGAGTACAGAATGAAAGAAACGAATCGTCCTAGTATTATATGGGTTTTGTTTGATCATTCTCGAATTGGCAAGTCCACAAGAGAAAAGTTCTATAATAGAGGGTTTTATAATGCCAATATCCAAAGAGATTGGACTCCAGTTTTCGATGTTGAACGTACTTTCATTTACAATTACAAAACATATCAGAGAATACAGTTTCCTTTGAAACCAGCAGCAGCTAAAACAGTTCACAAAGCGCAAGGGGCCACAGTTGCCAAAGTTGTTGTAGATTTATCACAGAAAAAAACTAGAAAAGTACCACATATTCATTATGTTGCTTTAAGCAGAGTAAAGAAATTGGATGACCTATATATATTGAATCTCAACCAAGCTGCTTATGCACTAGATGAGCGAGTAACCACAGAAATGCAAAGATTAAGAACTGAAGCAGCTTTGGAGCTTTGTTATGTACCTTTGTATAAGATTGACCCTTGCAAAATAAAAACAGCATTCAATAATGCAAGATCTTTGCATAAACATCTGAAGGAAATTGAAGCTGAACCAAATGTTTTAGCAGCTGATGTCATTGGCTTTGCAGAAACAAGGCTATGTCAAAGAGATGAAGATACAGGTTTTACTTTGAAAGGATTTGATCTCATAAGATTAGATGAAACTGGTAGCCCAGAATCTGTACATAGACCACATCATGGGCTGGCTTTGTACATTAAGACATGTTTTGAAGTTCAGAAACTAGTAAAACTATGCTGTTCTTCCTTTGAGTTCATTGCAGCTTCTTTGGTCAGTGGCCAGAAAGGATATTTTCAAGTTGCTATATTGTACAAATATCCAAAAAGCTCTCAGAGTGCTTTTAAAAAGGATATTAGCTGTCATCTTAGACCACTCATTGATCTCAAGGCAAAGTTTGTCTTACTCGGAGACTTCAATATATCTGTTGATTCTTCACATTGTATTGATTTCATAGAGAGATTGTTTAGCTGTAAGCAACACATTCAACAGTCTACTCATGACTCTGGATCAATATTAGATTTGGTGTTTTCAAATTGCAATGGCTTTTGTGATATCATTGATGCTTATTGGACAGATCATAAACTCATATATTGTGCCATAGAATCATAATCAACTAAATTCTGACTTTGCTTGATGTATGATCATCAAACTCAAAACAAGTATGTTCATAGTATTTTTTTTTATTTTAAGATACATTTTCGTCTTTTAATTTATGAAATGACTCCTTAAGTGAATAAGTTAAATACAGAGAAACATGAAGAGAAGCTGAGATATAAAATGTCAGATGAAGACCAGCGTACATACAAAATTACAGAAATATCAACATAAAAGTGCAGACCCTTAACTCACTATATACCTTAAGACTTTGATACTATTGAGTCTAGAAATAAAGCTCACAATTCATACTAAATGACAAAAATCTTAGAATATACTCATAGCACATTAGCATATTTAAGTGTAAGGAAGCATACTATTTTGTATATTTTAAGATAATTCAAATACATGAAGAGCTCTAGGGCATTAATTTAGAGGGGCAGTTGACTTGCTCAGTGCCTCCAATTGGAACCATAGGTATAATGTTACCAAATGAGGACTACTTACTCAAAAGTCTTAATGTAAGACAGGATTTTCTTTTTATTAAATGCAAACAAAAATGTGATCAAGGGAAGAAGCCACTTTATTTTAGGAGAACAAGAAACAGGTACCTTTCTGTAAGGGCCTCTTTTAAGATACCATAGAATGATCAAACTTGGCATCTCTGAGTGAAGTAAATTATTAAGTGTATTTTGCATAAATGTTATAAGATATTGTATTTCATAGTTCATTGATACAGAATGGTCAAAACTGTAACTGAAGAAGTTTTTCTGAGTGCAGTAAATTTTGCAAATGCATTTTATGTTTTAGTCCTACAGAACCCAGATTTATCCTTTTTTTGAAAACCATGTAGATTCAGACTACCTGGCTTCTGACAAGAGCATCCAATCAGGATCCACACTGTTTTTCCACTCAGATTGTAAAGGTCCCATGTTTTCTACTTGAGTGCTGCAGGTTAACAGGATAAGGGAGGAGTATAGTACATGAAATATTCAGGATGACAAGAATTAATATTAGATTTTGAATTGCATTATAATAATGTTTATATTGTTATACCTAAATGCACTCAGAATGGTCAAAATAGTTGGCATATTTGAATAAGAACAATGCATTCTTAGTAAGTCTTTGAAGTCATCTTAAGATACTGTCTTTTTATACCAAAAAGCACTCGGAGTGGTTATACATTTGGCATTACTGAGTGCAGTAAGGTACACCTAAGTAAATACATCTTGTATGTTGGGGGAGAGCAGTGGCTCAGTGGTAGAATAATTGACTCGAGACAAAAGGACCACTTGTTTGAGCCTCACCAGCGTTCTTGGGTTGTGTCCTTGAGCAAGACACATTAATCCTTGCTTAGAACTGGTTCAATCCAGGAAGACCCGTCCAGACAAAACTGAAATATTGTTGACTGGGACTTAAAGAATCAAATCAATGGTTATAAATTTAACATTTCTGAGTGCTATAAAGGTTAATTAATGTATTTGGTATGTAGACCCTCATCCAAGACATTATAAGATGCAAATGTATTTCATACACTACTGCACCCAGAATGGTCAAAGCTTTGGGCATTTCTGAGTGTAGTAAGGTAAATAAATGCGTTTTGTATGTTGACCCTCACCAAAGACCTTTTTTTAAGATACAAATCTACTTTATTTATTACTGCACCCAGAATGGTCAAAGCTTTTAGCATTTCTGAGTGTAGTAAATTAAATAAATGCCTTTTGTATGTTGGCCCTCACCAAAGACCTTTTTTAAGATACAAAATATACTTTATTTATTACTGCACCCAGATGGTCAAAGCTTTGGGCATTTCTGAGTGTAGTAAGGTAAATATATGCATTTTATATGTTGACCCTCATCAAAGACCTTTTTTAAGATGCAAATATATTTTATTCATTACTGCACTCAGAAAAGTGAAAAGTTTGGGCATTTCTGAGTGTAGTAAGGTAAATATATGGGTTTTATATGTTGACCCTCATCAAAGACCCTTTTTTTAAGGTGCAAACATATTTTATTCATTACTGCACTCAGAATGGTCAAAGCTTTGGGCATTTCTGAGTGTAGTAAGGTAAATTTATGTGTTTTATATATTGACCCTCATCAAAGACCGTTTTTAAGATGCAAACATATTTTATTCATTACAGCACTCAGAATGGTCAAAGCTTTGGGCATTTCTGAGTGTAATAAGGTAAATAAATGCATTTTGTATGTTGACCCTCACCAAAGACCTTTTTTTAAGATACAAATGTACTTTATTTATTACAGCGCTCAGAATGGTCAAAGCTTTGGGCATTTCTGAGTGTAATAAGGTAAATAAATGCATTTTGTATGTTGACCCTCACCAAAGACATTTTTTTTTAAGATACAAATGTACTTTAATTATTACTGCACTTAGAATGGTCAAAGCTTTGGGCATTTCTGAGTGTAGTAAGGTAAATATATGCATTTTGTATGTTGACCCTCACCTAAGACATTTCTTTAAGATACAAATGTACTTTATTTATTACTGCACCCAGAATGGTCAAAGCTTTGGACATTCCTGAGTGTAGTAAGGTAAATAAATGCATTTTGTATGTTGACCCTCATCAAAAAGCTTTTTTAAGATGCAAATGTACTTTATTTATTACTGCACACAGAATGGTCAAAGCTTTGGGCATTTCTGAGCGTTGTAAGGTAAATATATGCATTTTGTATGTTGACCCTCATCAAAGACCTTTTTTAAGATAAAAATGTATTTTATTTATTAATGGTCAAAGCTTTGGGCATTTCTGAGCATTGTAAGGTAAATAAATGCATTTTGTATGTCTACCCTCATCAAAGATCCTTTATTTAAGATACAAATGTATTTTATTTATTACTGCACTCGGAATGGTCAAAGCTTTGGGCATTTCTGAGTGTAGTAAGGTAAATAAATGCATTGTGTATGTTGACCCTCATCAAAACCCTTTTTTAAGAATCTTTTGGGCATTTCTGAGTGCAGTTAGGTATATGCATTTTGCATGTTAATGTCTGATGAAGCAGATTGCTTTTAGGTTCATTTATCCTCTTGTATATACCTATCCTCTTGTATATACCTTGTTAACAAGTGATGACTGATTTACTAGTTGGTAGAGTGCAATAAGGTCTATAAATGTTTGCAACTAGAATTTGCAAGCATTTTGAGATATGTTGTTAATGCACTTAGAATGGTCAAAATGTTTGGAATTCTGAGTGCAGTATGATCATTTAATGCATTGTTACACTACATGTTTTTATTAGACTATGATCATTTTCAAGCATGTCTGTAATGATACCAATGGACATTTTCTACTTTATCAAATTTTATTGCAATATGTTTATTTTTGATGTTTTGCATCTTTTTTGAACTAAGGTGCCTCATGCATATATGTTTGTAGCAATGTTTAAAATCTCATGTTGCAGATTTTAGATTCACTTTCACTAATATTTACAGCATATTCATATCTGCTTCTTTTGTGGGTAATTTTTGTTATTTATTTTTCATGCAATATAGCCTTGTGGTCACCTGCTGGGAAAGGGCTGACCACTTGGCTCTCTTGTATGTGATGTTTCACTTTCACATGTGGTGTCCTGTGTCAGATGTGGTGCATGATGTGGTGTATAGATTCCAGATATTTGCTTCTTTCTTATTTTGAGGTATAAGCAAAGGGGCCCATGTTTGGTGTATATACACTGTAAAATACTTTCAGATAGAATAAAACAGTACTTATAGCAAAAAAGAACAACATGAACAGAGGATGAAAAGAAAGATATGCAATCTTCTCACTGTTATTTTTTATTCATTAGTTTCCCATTCTTTAGTTTAAAAATTCGTTTTGTTGCAATGCTGAAAAGAACAGTCCGATTGGAAATGGTTCTTTCTTAGAATGCATAACATCAGCCAAACCTGTGTTAGCAGTCACCTATGAATAAAAGCCAACTTGTGAACAACGGCCTAGCGCCTGAATCCCATAAGGCAAGTTTATATAGAAATTGACCTCTGAATAACAGCCAACTACATTGTACCAACAAAGGCCAGGGTGTATTGTTCCCATGAGTGACCTTTGTTCACAGGTTTGACTGTATTTGTTAATAAATTAGAAAATAACATTTCAATCATGCCCAATATTGAAAAAGTTGATAGACTTTATTTGGATTTGGTGTGTTTAAGAGCTTGCAAACAGCTAAGGTCAAATAGAGACTGTGCCACAACATAAAAGTCTGATCAGACAGACTGGAGAACCTGCTTTACAAGGCAGGTGCTATATCCACTACACCACGGCAGCTCACATGATTTGGTGTATCTATAGGTTTCTTGCACCCTTAAGGTCCCGTTAGTTTGACCACAACCACCACACCCACTGGGATTTTGGTATATGGTCTTTTTCTTTGAGATTTGCTATGGTTTATCATTGTTTTTTTGTAAGCTAATCAAAAAACCTTGCAAATAGTTAATGCTAAAATACACTTACATGTATATGACATAATAAATGAATGAACATTGAAAGTCAGCTCAATAATAATGTTCTTTTGTAACACTCAGATTAGAACATCAGTTATAATTTCTCTGAAGACTCCTGTAAATTAGATGAAGCAAACTACTAGACTATATCCAATGTACATTATTGCTGCAATCATTTTTATTGCTGAGAGCTACATAACTCCTAATTAATTGGATGAACAGCTGTCTATGAAAGTTCTAGCATTTAACCACAGATGAACAGATGACCTGTCTATAAAGAGAACAATTCATTGCTAGCATTTACCACAGTTGAACAGATGACCTGTCTATAAAGAGAACAATTCAGTGCTATCATTTACCACAGATGAACAGATGACCTGTCAATAAAAAGAACAATTCAGTGCTATCATTTACCACAGATGAACAGATGACCTGTCAATAAAGAGAACAATTCATTGCTATCATTTACCACAGATAAACAGATGACCTGTCAATAAAAAGAACAATTCAGTGCTATCATTTACCACAGATGAACAGATGACCTGTCAATAAAGAGAACAATTCATTGCTATCATTTACCACAGATGAACAGATGACCTGTCAATAAAGAGAACAATTCATTGCTAGCATTTACCACAGATAAACAGATGACCTGTCAATAAAGAGAACAATTCATTGCTATCATTTACCACAGATGAACAGATGACCTGTCAATAAAGAGAACAATTCATTGCTAGCATTTACCACAGATAAACAGATGACCTGTCAATAAAGAGAACAATTCATTGCTATCATTTACCACAGATGAACAGATGACCTGTCAATAAAGAGAACAATTCATTGCTATCATTTACCACAGATGAACAGATGACCTGTCAATAAAGAGAACAATTCATTGCTATCATTTACCACAGATGAACAGATGACCTGTCAATAAAGAGAACAATTCATTGCTATCATTTACCACAGATAAACAGATGACCTGTCAATAAAGAGAACAATTCATTGCTATCATTTACCACAGATAAACAGATGACCTGTCAATAAAGAGAACAATTCATTGCTATCATTTACCACAGATGAACAGGGGAACTGTCTATCAAGATAACAATTTATTGCTAGCATTTACCACAGATGAACAGATGAACTGTCTATCAAGATAACAATTCATTGCTAGCATTTACCACAGATAAACAGATGACCTGTCAATAAAGAGAACAATTCATTGCTATCATTTACCACAGATGAACAGGTGAACTGTCTATCAATATAACAATTAATTGCTAGCATTTACCACAGATAAACAGATGACCTGTCAATAAAGAGAACAATTCATTGCTATCATTTTTTACCACAGTTATACAAATGAACTGTTAATCAAGAGAACAAAAATCATGTCTAGCATTTTACCACAGTTGAACAGATGAACTGTCTATTAAGAGAACAATTCATTGCTAGCATTTACCACAGATGAACAGATGACCTGTCAATAAAGAGAACAATTCATTGCTATCATTTACCACAGATAAACAGATGACCTGTCAATAAAGAGAACAATTCATTGCTATCATTTACCACAGATAAACAGATGACCTGTCAATAAAGAGAACAATTCATTGCTAGCATTTACCACAGATGAACAGGGGAACTGTCTATCAAGATAACAATTTATTGCTAGCATTTACCACAGATGAACAGATGAACTGTCTATCAATATAACAATTCATTGCTAGCATTTACCACAGATAAACAGATGACCTGTCAATAAAGAGAACAATTCATTGCTATCATTTACCACAGATGAACAGGTGAACTGTCTATCAATATAACAATTAATTGCTAGCATTTACCACAGATAAACAGATGACCTGTCAATAAAGAGAACAATTCATTGCTAGCATTTTTTACCACAGTTATACAAATGAACTGTTAATCAAGAGAACAAAAATCATGTCTAGCATTTTACCACAGTTGAACAGATGAACTGTCTATTAAGAGAACAATTCATTGCTAGCATTTTCCCACAGTTGAACAGATGAATTGTCTATTAAGAGAAGAATTCATTGCTAGCACTTTACTATGTTTAAACTGATGATGTGTCAATAAGGATTACAATATTTTTGCTAGCATTTTTCCAGCGTAGAACAGATATACTCTCTATAAGGATTACAATATCATTGCTAGCATTTTCCCAGGGTAGAACAGATATACTCTCTGTAAGGATTACTATATTATTGCTGGAATTTTACCACGGTTGAACAGATATACTCTCTATTAGGATTACAATATCATTTCTAGAATTTACCATGGTTGAACAGAATGATATACTCTCTACAAGAATTGCAATATCATTGCTAGCATTTACCACGGTTGAACAGATGAAGTGTTAAACTGCTACAATCAACTGTATGACCTGTCTATAAAGAGAACAATATCATTGCTAGTGTTTAACTACAATCTAACTGCTATAATCAACTGCATGAACTGTCTATAAAGAGAATTATGTAATTTCTAGTATTTTATCACAGATGATGATACACTTTCAGATGTGCTGAAGAATACCAATAGCAGATGAAGAACTCTAATATTAGGATAAAGGTTTAAACAGGACATTTTAAGGATTGTAATTTGTACTACATAAGACATGATGATGTAAGAAGCTCTCTGAATTAGTTTGAGGATACAATAGCTGCTTTTACCTATTATATAGAATCTTTTGACCATATCAACCAATAGTTAAAGAGGATGTTATGAAGCACATTTAAGGAAACAATGAAATAATATGGGATATGTTACCTCAGTTCAAAAAACATACAGAATAAAGTATCATCTTAACAATGCCAAAGAAGCAGAAACAATCAAAGAAATTCTTTAAAGCCAGATCAGTATTGACTCATTTGTGGATTCTGAATAACTGCAAAGGTGATTGAAAGTCAAAGTAAATAATATATTTAAAGTTACCAGAGACCACACAGTAGGTTAAATCTTAAAACTACCATGATGTTCTTATTTTTGTGTTACATCAGAAAATCATTGTTGAAATTGTTCTTGTACAGTTTTACATTTTGCAAAAACGTAAAAAACTAAATTGCATAAGTTTATTGTAGCTTAGTGTTGAAAGAAAAACTTGGGGTTTCTCTTTGTATTAACTTTTTCTCATTCTGAAAATGCAATGTCTCTTGATTAAGATTCTAGAGCTTGCATGAGTACAACAAAACCAACTTAACTCAAACAAAATAACATCAAAGTGTTGGTCAAATGCTACACTGTGGCTAAATTATATTTCTGTAGTATTCTGTCTGTTTTGTCTACCTTGTTGGTATGATATATACTCAACAGCAAAAGAATCACATATTTTTTACAAATTGGGTATTCTGTATAAATCAGGTGTTATTTAATGATTTAACAACATGACATGCACCAAATATGTATGGAACATGTGGTCAAGCAAATGCATCACATAAGCTTCACTCAAATGTAAATTTTATAATTCATTTCTTACATTAAACAAAATGTTGCTTTATGCATTTCTTTTGCTGTCAAGTATATAACTGCAATAAATGTTTGATACTTTAGGCTACCACGAAGTTTCATTGAAACTCAAACAGAAGTTGTTTAGAATTTGAATGAACACAAAAGATACTCTATGTCTCACTGGAAGATTCTTAAAAGGTCCATAACTCTAGATAAAATAAACCACCACAGGTAATTCATATGTTAATTTCTCTCTTGATATCAAAGGTTTCCATGAGGTTTCAATGTAACTTGACAAACTTATGGGACTTGATTATTTTTGAGGAAATTTAAAAATATATTTCTTGAGTTATGACCCTTGTTTAAGGAAGAGCTCTACTCTTTCTAGACAACCATATGATTCAGTGTTTCACTAACACAGTTTCTACTTTTAGTTGTCGTATAACTTTTTCAGTGTTCTAATTGCAATTAACATTATAACAAACTCTGTCCTATTTTATATAAATGTTGTTCTTTTTAAATGGAAATAAAAAGGGATTTTTTAAATTCTTTTTGTTTGTCTTTAATATCCACCCTAGAGGCCAGCAGCCAGGAAAAACAGCTGTTATTTAGTACAAATTGTCAAATGCCTAGTTTGTTCACCTAAAAATTGTTTAAACAGTCCTGATCTTAACATGTTCAAGATGTCTGCCATGCTTACAAAACTTGGTATACTTGACCTTAAACTACATCATTTGGTATGATCCTGAGAGGTTGACCTTCAATTTCTTTACTATTAGTCAATTAGCGGACCTCAATGCTTATAACTGCAAATCTAAACATATTTTATTTTTCTGATCCTGTTGAAATTAAGTCAATTTAGTTGTTTTGATCTGTTAAAGTTTAGTATAAATACATTTTCTAAATCAATGAAAAAGCAGTTAATTTCGTTTAATGATCAGATGGTAATTCATTAAGTAGTTAGGAAATCCATATTGCTAACTTGCATGGACACATCACTTTTTGCCCCAAATTTGGTGTTTTGATTATGGTTTATATATAGCTTTTTGCTACCACAATCAACTGTTAGATTCTATATAATAAAATGTTTGGTTCAAAGTAGCCACACGGCCAGTTGGAGCATCCGTTAGATGAGACATTGTAAAAATGAATATGTGGTCTAGGTAGCATGACAAATATGGCTTTCATGCCCATATCAGGTCAAGTATTTTAAAAAAATCCCTAGAACCAAAAAGTAAGTGAGTATATGACCTGGAAATGCAATACAATCACACAGTGCAGACCAACCCACAGTTGTTTAAGCACTTATGGCCACATTACATCAAAAGGCAATTAAAGTAAAGCAACTAGCTCTAATGATTGCATACCTAGCAATGGGCGCAACATAATTTCAACCACCCTGGGCTTTGATATATAAAATTGCAGATGTAGGCTCTACAATGTATGTTTGACTAGTGTTCAAAGGTTGATTTTAATTTACTGTATGACAAATTATTTATATGTGGGACAAACCTTGAAAAGAAGATTTTTGAAAAAGTTTGAAGCCAAAGTCATTGTACTTAATTGAGATATTTAAGCTATAATATCATGATTGACCTTTGACCTTTCATCCAGGGCAGCTCTTGTTGGATTGCAAACACATTTTATAGAAACCAGGCAGCCAATTGAAGACTTCAAGTTGAATGCTTTAGATTAGATAACCGTCATATGACTACATTGTCATTGCCACCAAATATCTTCCATGCCATGCTAAGTAAAAAACTATTCACAAATATTTATTTCTTAAACTATAAAATGGGCCCATCACCTACTTGCGGGATATAAATGAGGCAATGGTTTTATATAAGTAGCAAATGCCAAGCAGACCTTCATACATACGTATCTTAACATCTTTTTCTCAGAAATCACAGAGCTGAATGAATTCAAATTTCATATGACGTATTCACTAGATTGTTTTAGGTCATTTACCAAAGTGGCCACGATCCCCATATATGGTAATACAAAATATGTTTCAAATTATAAGTTGACCTTGCCCTATTTTAACATTATCAAGGAGATCAGGTGAGCGCTTCAGGACCTTCAGGTCCTCTAGTTTCTTGTACTTCAACAACAGCAGAATCTAGGGTGAAGATTTGGTACCAGTAAAATGCATTTAAGCCCCCCCGGTGGCTTAGGCTGCTGTCCGTTCTAAGGCGGTGGTTCTGTTGTTGTTGACTTTTTCTTTATTGTTACTCCCATTGTGGGAGTCTGTAATTGTTCTATGTTTTGTTGTACGTTACGTTATGTCCATTCTAGTATTGCAATCATCTTGTTGGGGAAGAGAGAGCTGATTGCTTTGCTTAATTTGTCTTCCTGGTGTCTCATGATGGTTGAGCGGCTCTTCCTCGCGATGCCACGGGGTTGTCTGCGGTTTGTGATTGTGGTATTTCCTGATCATACTCACTTACTATTTTAGGTTAAATTTTGTTTTCTTTTTTTAGATTTTTTCAAAACAAATTATTTATTCATGGTAATGTGATATTCTGTTCTGTGATATTCTTATATTAAAGCTAAATTACTGGTTTTCAGTCAATTTTGTTTTGTTATGACCCTACTAGAGATCAATTTCACACGTTTCAGGCTCAGTAGTTGACATTCTACCACGAGGCTGTGTCCAGAGCATCACATGACATGAGGCAAACGGTTCCAGAAAGTTTTGTCAGAGGGGGTCCAACTTTTTTTCTTTTAGTTGATGAGCGAAGGAAGGATCCAAATACCACTCTATAAGTGGACCTTTATTGGCCCGTCAGTGAAACTCCATTAAAATGGCGTTTTGCTGGCCTGCCGATGATGGCCCAACATTGAGTGCTGGCTTAGTAGCTTTGTGATTTTAGGGGATCTGGACCAATAATGCTAGGAAACCCTTAATTTTTGTGATTTTCCAGGGAGGGTCCGGACCCCTGTCCCCTCCTCTGGATCCGCGCATGAGCAAACCACATAAAAAATGACTCAACTCACAATACCAACAATCAGAAGGAGCAGTTTGGTCAGGGTTTACACTGTTTTCAAAGAACAGAGTATACCCAGCTCAGCCTTCTCCTGGAGGAATAGCCTGAGTGTTTGCTTTTCCAAAGCCAATTAATTAAAAACAAACTTTTTGTGGCTTTCCCTGGGTAGTAACCAGTACTGGACCGGGAGGGTTTATGATTTGTGTGTGTATTTTATGATGGGAACACCTGAAGGCTCAACCGAAAGTGGTTCTGGAGAAGCTGGGAATCCAAAGCCAATTTTGACAAACATCATCAGCCTACTTCTGGGGGAACCGTCTGATCAGGGTTTATTTATACACTGTTTTCCTTTTCCAAGGCTAAATATAATCCAACCTAATATAATAAAGTAATCACAAAGAGTATGAAAGTTATGGTGCATATAAGGATTTGCCTTGTTCAAGGGAGATAAATCAACTGGAGAGCAGAGGACAGCAACCATTTTTAAATCTTGATATATAACCCTACAAAATATAATTCCTCAAAGTATGGAAGTAATAGAATACATATTGTCAAGGTTTCTCCTTTAAAATTCCATCAAGTAAAGCCGCTGTGGTATAGGGGATAAACCTATGTCTTGTAAACAAGGGGCGCAGGTTCGATTCCCGGCTTCTCCATTAAACCACTTTTGGTTGAGCCTTCGGGAGTTCCAGTCATATAATAAACACACAAATCATAAACCCTCCCGGCCCAGTACTGGGGCCATTAACTCGTAGACGTCTTAAGCCTTAAGGTCACCTTAAGTTCAACTTACGTCCACCTTAACGGTTATGGCCACTAACTCGTATGCACCTTAATTTAGGGAGACAACTTAAGATCATCGTAAAGTTATGGTCACGATAGAGTCACCTTAGTGTCGTCTTAGTGGTTACGAGAGGCACTTCCCAGAACGAACGTAATAAAAAATATGATTTTGGCAACATAATATTTTTTAAATGACCATGAACGCCTTTGCCTTTGAAGAACTTACTGCGTGCTTCATTTTTGGTGACTTTAAAATGCAACAAACATGGACACGTGCACATAGGCAATGCGCAAATCCAGAGGGGGGGGGGGGGGGGGGCAGGGAGTCTGGAACCCCCTGGAAAACAACGAGTTATATAGGTTTCTATAGAAAAATGCAATTTTGCCCCATCACCTTGGAAAGGTTGGACCCCCTGAAATGTGTGACCCCCTGTCTGGACTCTTCAAAAAATATAGTTTCTTTGAAATAACAATTGGGCCCCCACTGTAAAATAAGTTGAGGACTAAAATGTTGTAAGGGCTCTTTTCTATCAGTTGGGCTCGAACCGGACCCCATTCTGACGAAAATTTCTGGATCCATGCATGTACTCATGTAGCAGATAAACAATCACATTTAGGGACATGTATATTGCTTATGTGTGTTTTGTATTTGGTAGTTATATGTCATCTTACTCGTATGTGATGCACAAAATGATTAGAGGGTGGAAAACCATGGGAACAAGGGTACTGTTCTAAGGGGAAATGGTAAATATAAATCATTTTTCTAAACACATATGAGAAAAATACGAGTTGATGAACATATCACGTTGATATTGCAGTTCGCCCAGAGAGCATGTATCAACGTTAGCCCCAAAAGTGGGATCAAAGGAACATATACTACCTATGGAGAATAGTTAAATGCTGTTGGAAAGATCAGTTATGATGTCCCCACAGGGAATACCCTTGATCCCGAAAATAGAACAAAATTTCCTTTTCCCCTTACCTGTTCCCAAAACCATTGTGTGGGGGGAGGCTCGGTAATACAATGTCCTTTTCCCTTCTTCTCAAACCATTCGGAAGGCACTCGAATGCATATGAGCGGGTCGACTACTGAGATGCTTAGCACTCCTCAGCCGGATCAGAGTATTCAACATACTCATGAATTATAGCTCTTGGCCCCCGAAGTCCCCTGCTTGCGTAGTCCGACCGCTACTTTTTTAAACGGCATTAATTTTGAAATTTTTGCTCTTAATTTTTGTACTAGAGGTTGCTCGAACTGTCACATAGACTTAGGTTTCTTTTGTAAGCTCTTCGGCTGTGAATTTTGCTTA
Organism: Loripinus fragilis; assembly: GCA_964019695.1. Lineage (NCBI taxonomy): Eukaryota > Metazoa > Mollusca > Bivalvia > Lucinida > Lucinidae > Loripinus > Loripinus fragilis. Next base: position 86,389,739 of record OZ026527.1, on the reverse strand, counting down.
AAATTTCAAGTTTTTTATTCATTAAGCTTTGACAATACTGATGAACACTTTTTCAATTGTATGTAAAATGTGGGCTCTTGAAATTATCTATTCCAGCATGATAATCATATCAATAAAACGCACAAAAAAACCATCTTTGACAAGCCGCCCAAACTGTGACATTTTCTTTGATCATCATGTACGTTTAAGAATTATAATGGAACCAGGCGAAGTTTAATTCTTTATATACTGATGAATTCTTCCTTCTGGGTTGATACAATGAACTTGGGATAGTCCATGTACATATCTAGGGTGTCAGGTTGTAATTTCAAAAGAAAAAGAAAACCAAAGTGTATTCTTTTTCTCCAAAGATCGTTTTTATCTTTACAAGCAGTATAGAGCCTTACGAAATGCAGCTTATTATGCTGCATTTCATCTTGGCTTTCACTGTTTGCATTAGTACTAGTTTAGGGGTTTCCCCGTATACAAAAGGTAATACAAAATATACCGGGCCGCGTAGCGCAGTCTGTAACTTGTTTGGCAACAGATGCGTGTCTGACTGCAGATCCAGGGGTCGCGAGTTCGATCCCGGCCCGGTCCCATACTTTCGTGGGGATTGATCATGAAATAATTTCTACGGTCATTCTCCTCCCTTCTGCTGATTCATTCAAGAAGGGTTGTTGTCAGTTACAAGCGAAAGTATGTGCACAAATTACTGCTTAACCGCTTGTTCAAGCCTGCCCAGGAAAAAGTGTGGTTAGGTGAACTGACCGTCCCGCAATGACCATAGCTGTTGACTTGGGACGTAAAGCAATAAAACAAACAAAACAAATAATACAAAATATAAATACTGATATAAAAAGACTATCAACAATAAGGGACCTCGCCTCGAGAAAATCTGACTTAGTTACACGTGAAAAAACGATGACACAGAAAAGCCTGTGCAACCATGCAGTCTGATCAATCCTTTTATTTTTGTTTACTGGAAAGTATAGTAGTCAGAAAGTGAGTATGGCTAGAAAAAAATACGATGGCAGTCTCCAGACTAACCCACAGCACCACAAGGAAGAGACAGAAAACACAGACAACACAACTTACAACACGATTTTTTCTTCTTCAATATTCTAGCTATTCTCTGTAGCTGAGTATGCTGATTTCAGCCTATCCGGAGACAGATTTTCTCGCGTCGAGACCCATATATTTAGCTTTTCTACTGAGTCGGTTCTAAATACTGTAAACAACACGCTTTGCACGAGAGACTAAATATAACACAGGTAAATCTTAAAAGATAAGGTGACCTTAAGTTAAGAATACGCTAAGACGGCTTTATGTTATCGGAATAGCGCCACCTTAAATGTTACGGTCTTCACCTTAAGTTCATCTTAAGTTTGTCAACTTACGATGTCTACGAGTTAGTGGCCCCTGGTTACTACCCATGGAAAAGCCACAAAAAGTTTATTTTTTTAAAAATTCCATCAAGGGAGATAACTCAAACAAGGAAGGAGGGAACCATTATTGCAAGTGACAATCTGTCTGACCTATAATAATATATCCCATTCCAAATATTATTGAAATATCTCAAAAGGTATGAGAGCTATGGAGTGCACAAGGTTTCCACTTAAAATTTCATTCAAGGGAGAAAAAGTTCTAACAGGGAGCAAGGGAGAGTAACCAGGACTGCATGCAGCACACTGTCTTGTTCTGATATGCATGCCTATCAAATATCATCCAAATATCTCAAAGAATATTAGAGTTATTGAAAACAATAATTTCCGGGCAGCTAGGGAGAGCAACCATTCTTGCATGTGACACACCCTCTTGACTTGATACATATGCCCACCATATATTATCAAAACTTCTCAAAGGGTGATTAAAGTTATTGAGCACACAAGCTTTTGTCTACAGACTGACAGACAGACTGATGGATGCCAGGCTGATCGCTATATCCGCTGAGCCTTGTCGGTTGGGGCATAAAAATCTGCTGAGGCTAGATGCCTAAATTTTGGCCTCTGCCTTCACTTAAGTCCCCCTCAGGGCTTCAGATTTTTTTCAAGATTGGTGGGCCTTAGTGACCCATGGAGCAAAATATGGTGGGTCATTTTCTGAAATGATGGGCCCAAGCGTATCAACTAAACACAGTTGACATTTGGGTAGTATACTTTACATACACACTGACACAGACACTTGTATGCATATATATATATATATATATAGAGAGAGAGAGAGAGAGAGAGGGATATAATGAATCAACTGAGCTGATATATATATATATATATATATATATATATATATATATATATATATATATATATATATATATATATATATAATCAACTGAGCCAATATATATATATATATATATATATATATATATATATATATATATATATATATATATATATAAAGGATATAAATAAAAAAAACAGTGCTAAATCCAGTAGCTCGGCGTCTGAACACTCTGTGTCCATTTGGCATCAACAAGGGTGACTGACTTTATCTGGTCATATAGTAGAACACCTGGTGTGCTGTGTTGTTGTAGACGATCTTTTAGGAGCCTAGGCATGTATTAGACTTCTGTTCTACACAAATTTTCGTACAAGACATTTCTTGCCAGACCGCCAATTTTGTGCACTGTGTTGCCAAAATGCCAATTTTGTACGCTGTATTCAATTCATTAATATTGTTCAGTCATATTTGTGAAAATACATGTACAATAGCTGGGCCCTTTTTAGGGCTTAAACAATCACATAATTCATGTATATAGTTATATTTTGTTAACTATTCACCTAATCTAATGTGTCTTGAAACTCTGATGAAGGCGAAAGCCGAAAGCGCTTAGTTTCAAAAAAATTTAGCACTGTTTTTTGATTTATATCCTTTTATATTTATTTTTCAAATCAATTTAGCATCCTTTACTGGGTCCAGTGCCACAGAAAAGGTATCTCGTTTGGTGCATTACCCTATTTCTCACTCTATATATATAGCCAGAATAATATATATATATATATATATTGACTGCTGATTATACAGTAAAACCTGTCTTAAGCGGCCACTCAAAAAAGAAGACAAAAATTGGTTTTCTAGTTTGATTATCGCTTAATGCAGGTCAAAAGTATTGCAGAATGCTTCAAAGGGAGCATTCTGCAATCCTTTTGACCTTCATTGAGATACAATTTGTTATTAAGATCTTTCTTATGTCTTTTTTGAGTGGCCACTTAAGACAGGTTTTACTGTATTGACAACCTACATGTACTTCCTGTTTTGTGGAGTTCGTAGACTCGCTGTTAGATGAATGTTTTTATCAAAGTTAGATTTTTTCACGACTAAAAAGGATGGGTCCACTGGGCCCCATTGCCTTGGAAAGTGATTGGCCATATTTTGAAATCATGGGACAATGATCCGGGCCCACCATAAATCAAGCCCTGCCCCTCAGGTGTGCCATCAGGGAACTCTGGCCAGAATGGATGGAGACACAGACTCGGTTATCTGAGCTTTCATTGCTTGACGATACAATAAATACCAAAATCACATTAACAGTTAAACCTGTCTTCAGCAGCCACTCAAAAAAAGACAAAATAAAGTTCTTAAAGACAAAAGGTAGCTTAATGCAGGTTGAGCATTCGGCAATACTTTTGACCTGCATTAAGACATAATTGATCTTAAAAAACAATTTTTGGTCTTTTTTTTGAGTGGCTGCTTAAGACAGGTTTTACTGTAACTCTTTCCTTGCTAGCAGCTACTTTTGTCTAGCAGCTACTTTTGTTGTCTTCTGACAAAATAAACTAACAGTTTGGACCCAGATCACAACACATAGAATGTCCATCCTGATCTGGATTCAAACCATTTGACACTTTGACAGTGTAAATGTTTAGGTTTTTATTGAAGTTTTTGAAAAAAGACTGCAGACCACAAAAGAAGCATGAAAAATTACCCAGTATGCAAAGAGGTAACTGGCCAAAATACTGAGTATCCATGCGTAAATGCAACATATTGAAGTCTGAAGCCTTGAAGATGAGCCGTGAATTGAGATTTCAAACAATGTGGAATGTGCGACCAGCAAAGCCCCAGATCGGCCTGGGCATATGCACAGTCTGATCAGAGCCTTTGCTGGACGCTTGAATATTCTATGCGTGTTAAGCTACTAAACGAACATCATTTGGAATTTCTAAGCTTAAAAGGAGGCTGCACTTGTCAAAATACCACATTGTTGGAAATCACATGTCACGGCTCAGATATCAAAGCCTTATTCTTTATAAAGAGCCAGAAGAAGCTAATTGCTAGCAAAATTTTATTAATCATCTTGAAAATCCTGTCAATTTATCCAGATATTGAACAAAAAGTTCCGGTTGCCCAGGTTCAAATGGTTTTAACTTGGAGAAATCAGCTGAACTCAGATTCTCCAACAAGTTGCTGAAAAAGAAATGATTTAAATAATGATTGCACAATTGATGGCAGTCACTAAAGTGCCAAATTACAGAGATTTACTATTTGCAAAACATAAATAAAAACATAAGATAAATAAGGGAAACTGGCCATGGCTCCTGGCGGCCATGTTATTTTGCAGATCAAATTAGTTTTATCTATTTTTAGAAGGTCATACATTGATCATTTCTACCTAATTATTTGAATTCTGACCACCAGTTTCAGAGAATAGTTTGTTTTTTTCCATACTGCAATAAACCACACCAACTGGCTGCCATGGTTTTTGACAGATAAAATTTCTTTTAGCTATCTATGTTAAGGGTCTCTAAGGATCATTCCAGTGATGTTTTGTTAAAACTTGCCAAGTGAGATAGGAGGAGTTGTCATTTAAAGCAAATTATTGATGACGCTCAGGAACCAACAGACTATGAACATTGACTGAAACCAATAGCTCACTTTGAGCTAATAAGGGGTTAATCAGGAAGAAACTAAAAGTAAAGTATTAATATTTTAATACATTTCAATAACATGGTCAAAGGTATAATGAAGATCCAACAATTATGACAATCCCTTTTTAAATAACAAACAGTTCCTTAACTCAGCCTGCTAGTGAAGCCTTAAGCTTGTGATGGTAGTCCATACAAACAGTTTGGACTTAGATTGGCTAGGAAAAATCAAGACCCGAGCTGGATCTAAACAGTTTTGACATAATTATTCCTGGAAGATTTGAATCGGCCGACAAAAAGGCACGGAAAATTACACAGCATGCAAATAGTTAACTGCTTGCCATCACTGATTTTTGTTGTCAGCTGATGACCTTTGCAAACAGTTTGGACCCAGAACAGGATTCACAGATAGTCCGTCCTGATCTTGATACAAGCCGTTTGACACTGATAGTGTTCCTGAAAGAATTCAATGAAAAGTCAGTATACAACAATAATATGACAAAATACCCATCATGCAAATAATTAACACACATATGAGCCGTGCCATGAGATATCCATCATGTAAATAGTTTTCCAACAATGTGGCATTTTGACAAGACTTTAGTGTAGACTCAGACGAGCCTGTGCAGCCTCCTTTTAAGCTTAGAAACTACAAATGATGTTCAGTCAGTAGCTTAAGAGTAATAGAATATTCAAGTGACTAGCAAAGGCTCTGATCAGACTGTGAGTATGCTGGTTGCACATACCACATTGTTGGACTAAAATTTCATGTTGCGGCTCATATACAGTCTGCACATCAAGGTTTCTCTATATGATATACCATGATGACCCAGGAAGGATTGAATAACCCTTTTCAGACAAATTGGATTTTCCTTAAGCTACATACAACAGTTCAGATGGTTCATAGTATATAATTGGGCCGCGACAAACCTGTCTTTGGGTTTTCCGACATAGCGAGACTCAAACCAACCTGTTCAGCTACAGAGACTAGCTAGAAAATTGAAATTTCGCTTGTATCAAGCCTGGATATGATACTTTACAATAAGCGAATAACAGAGGCGCTGATCAGACTGCGCGTATTTGCAGGCTGGTCTGCGCCTTTGTTGTTCGTAAACCACCGAAGACAGGTTTTCTCGTGGCGAGGCCCATTATTAAGGGGTCACAAGGTTTAATTTCCTAAAAAAAAATACGATTTAACTTTCTCTGAAGATCAATTTTAGGTAAGCAAGTGTAGACCCAGATGAAATGCTGCATTGTGTTATTCGGCATTTCATCTTAGTCGTCACTGTTTGCCGAAACACATGTTTATGGTTTCCAGTCCTCAATGGGTTAAACATTGTAAACCATGCTAAGCCTGCAACTTAAAGAGAGTCAGTCTGATACTAATCTCAATAATAATAAAT